>JALAZF010000244.1:7322500-7922500 GCA_022829125.1 Lathyrus tuberosus
ATGACTTCATCATCAAGATTAGCATGACTAGGAGTCTGTGTAGATGTCCCAACAATGTCTGGGACATGTGCTCCGCCCAGCAGCTTGTAGTGAAGGGACAACGGAGGTTTCCTTTTGAGGGCAGTGTCACCCCTCAACACAAGATTAGGACACTGTTCTAGAATAATACCACAAATCAAGGAAGGGAAACCAATAGGCATCTTGACAGCAGGTGAGCTAGCTTGTTTCAAGATCTGCTCAAAGATGTATGATCCAAAATCAAAGGAAATCTTCTTCCCTATGGCATATATGAATCTTCCAAGTGTAGAAGAGATAGTAGATGTGTGATTTGTAGGAACCCAATTTACCACAGCAATCCTGTGAAGGATGGCATATTTGACACTTAGTTTACCGGACGACAGCTTTTCTGCATTTGGCCAATGTCTCATACAGCCACCTGTTATCTCCTTGCAAACAGTATTATCAGTAACTTCGAACTCAGGTTGAGGTTCATTACTCCTGCCCAGATAGTTGTTGATAATTTCAGGTGAAAAAATGACAGCTTCTCCTCTCACACAAACTTTCCTGAGAGTGTTGCCCCTGTTCTCATCACACTCTTCAGATATATTCACCACAAATTCTTTGACTAGATTTCCATAGCAGAGTCCAAACTTGGACACAGTTCTCATCATGCCAGCCGCTGCAATGAGCTCCATGATTTCCTTATACTTTTCGAAATCCTTCCCCAATTCTCTTTCCAGGGCAATCCTCCTCTGATCTACAATTTTCCATCTATCTGTATTTCTCATAGACCTTTCAGTAGCAACCTTCTTGCAGGTGGAGGTTTTCATACCAACGATGTCCTGGACATCTGTTTCAACTTCATAGTCAGAGTCGCTTTGATCAGTAATTTTTCTTTTCTTAGTGGGCACTACAACCTTGCTCCAATGTTTAGGAGGCCCTGCTTGAACTTTTCTTTCCCCACCTCCAGTTTTACCACTCAATTTCGACGACTTAGAGCCTTCACTTACCACAGTTTTTCTACTTCTAGTCTGAATTTTTCTCAGCATTCCAGCAATAGGTTCCTCATCAGAAGTGAGGTCATTAACATTAATAACCTCGTCAGTCCTTACATCAGCTTTCCTTTTACTTCTTCTCTCACGGCCCACATCCATGGGAACCTCACCATCAGTCCTATCAGTAGGGCTGCTATTGATATTTTCTGTCCCTGATGTTGGAGCATTAGACTCGACATTTGCCTTAATTCCACTCAGAATCGAGGCAACAACCCTTCTAAGTTCCCTATCCTTTTTAACAACATCATTATCAGTGGAATTCTTGTTTACATCTTTAGAATCCTTCTTTTTCTCAACTAAGCCAGAGTTAGATCCCTTTTCAGCCACGTTTTTCTTAGGGCTTACTTGGTCAGCATACAAACTAGTCATGGAGTGGCCCTTCTTTCTAGGAGAGAAAGGTTTAGACTTCTTACCTGGGATGTTGACGTTTGTTGTGTGAGAAGCTTGCTGTTTGCCTTTAGGGTCAGCCGGCATAACACTTAAAGGAGCAATGTCGAGCACTAGGTCAGAGAGATTTATCATCCTCAGAGATTCTGCATCTCCAGCATTGATTCGTGGAGAACCAGTGTTCTCATGCATGGATTCGGAGTTAGGATGTTGGGACATGTTTAGTAGATCACACGGTACAGTCTTGAGAGTGTTAGCAGAAAACCCTAAGCCGCGAGAGCTTTGAAGAGAGGGTGCTAGAGGAATTTGTGTAGAGTAAGTTTGCTGAAAATAAGGTGTGTTTGCCCGCCTATTTATACTTCTAAGGACTGGGCCCAGAGTAGAGCATAATTTGATTACCTGACTCGTCTCAATTTCGCACTTGTCAACTTCTCCTTCCAACCTTACCTTGCTAGCATACTTACTAAGTTTACACTTATTATTATATTTTATCAAGCAAACATCATGAGTAGCTTTACAATTTATCAGCACATGTTTTACCTTGGCAGTCTTCCCAGTATCTTTCTTAGTCTCCACGCTTCTTTCAGTGTTCTCAGATCTCCACAGATAGCAGTTATCTGACTCTCTCTTACCTCTCATGATAATCTTGCCCTTCTTGTTTGTGATCTGACATTCAGAATTGGTAAAGTTGACCTTGAGACCTTGATCACATAATTGACTTATGCTTATCAAGTTTGCATCTAGCCCTTCAACAAGTAAAACCTTTTCCAAATTAGGTTGTCCTGCACAGTCCAGTTTTCCAACACCTATTACTCTCCCTTTTGATCCATTTCCAAAGGTCACGTAGGTTACGGGTCGAGACTCAACATTTGATAGACATCCCATGATACCAGTCATGTGCCTGGAACATCCACTGTTGAAGTACCACTTTTCTTTTGCAAAGGCACTGAAGGACTTATGAGCTATGTGTTCCTCTGTACTACTCTTAGGAGTCCACACTTTTGTTACCCCAACCCATTCTCGTTTCCTACTGGCCTGTAAGCCAACCTTGGGGTAGCCATATAGTCTATAGCAGAAAGGTTTTATATGGCCAAGCCTTCCACAATAGTGGTATTTCCATCTTTGATTCTTTCTTCTTGTCACATTCTTCTGATGTATTCGAGGATGTTGCAACATGTTATAAGACACATTTGACTCTTTCTCAGGTTGAGCTGGTGTCACTTCAGGCCATTTTCCTTTGTCCATCTCACTGGAACTTTCAAACCCTAGACCCCTAACATCTCCAACTTCTCTTCCTGACTTCAGAATTTCATCAAGTACATCCGAACTCCTATTTAACATTCTGACATTTTTGATCATGTTGTCCAGTTTTGAATTCAAAACATTTACTTCACTTTGTAGATAAGCTATAGTAGACATATGCTCAGTATTCGCAGCTTCTAAATGAATAATGGCACATGCTTGTTCTTCTTTCTGCTGACATACTTCTTCATGTTCAATGCACAACTTCTTATAAGAGATAGCCAGCTCTTCAAAAGTAAGCTCTTCAGATTCTTCATCTGATTCACATACTCCTGTTAAAGCTGTCACCAGCTTTGCAAATTTCTCATCAGCGTCAGTTTCAGAATCATCTTCTGACCATGTCACAGATAATCCCTTCTTCTGTCTTTTGAGATAAGTGGGACACTCAGTTTTTACGTGCCCAAATCCTTCACATTCATAGCATTGAACTCTCTTCCCTTGATTAGAGTCTTCTTCAGTTCTGGATCTTCTGCCTCCATCCTGGTCTTTGTTGATGTCGAGAGACTTGTTCCGAACATTTTCTCTTAACTTCCAGTCCATCCTTTTCAACACTTTATTAAATTGTCTTCCAAGCAACACTAGCTCTTTGGACACATCTTCATCATTGACCAGTTTTCCTTCATCATCTGAGTCATCAGCACTTGACACAAATGCTATACTCTTCTTCTTTTCAGCTTTTTTACCGAGTCCTAACTCAAAAGTTTGGAGTGATCCCATAAGCTCATCCACCTTCATCTTGTCAATGTCCTGAGCTTCCTCTATAGCAGTAACCTTCATATCAAATCTCTTAGGAAGAGACCTGAGAATCTTCCTGACCAGCTTGCTGTCAGACATCTTTTCTCCTAAGGCACTAGAGGCATTACCTATCTCAATAATGTTCATATGAAAATCATGAATGCTCTCACCCTCTTTCAACTTCAAACTCTCAAACTTGCTAGTGAGAAGCTGAAGCTTTGACATTTTCACCTTTGAGGTCCCTTCATGAGCAACTTTCAGGACCTACCAAGCCTCTTTGGCAATAGTACAATGCTCAATCAGCCTGAAGATATTTCTGTTGACACCATTGAACAATGCATTCATGGCTTTAGAATTTCCAACAGATCCTTTGTAGTCAACATCATCCCAGTCCTCTTCTTTCTTCAGAACATCAGTAAGATTTCCTTCTCCATCTCTTACCTTTGGAGGCTCCCAACCTTTGATAACTGCTTTCCATGCTTGATCATCCATGGACTTGATGAAGGCTATCATCCTAGGTTTCCAATACTCATAGTTAGAGCCATCCAGCAAAGGTGGTTTATTCAGAAAGTACCTTCCCTGAATCTCACCCAGAAACAACAAAGGGTGCCAGCTCTGATACCAATTGAAATTCTGGCCTATATATCAGATGTCCTATCGAGATGTCGAGACACTGATATACAACAACAATGAACAAGTTCAAAATAAAAGTGTGCATAAAATGTAAAGAACACCAGAAATTGTTAACCCAGTTCGGATCCAACTATCCTACATCTGGGGGCTACCAAGCCAGGGATGAAATCAATATTCGATAGTACCAATTCACTGATAACCACACCCGGTTCAATCAGCTCACTTAATCACTACCCTTCCTATGACTTCTACCTAAGACTCCCCTAGGTATGAGGCCCTCCTCAAATCCCTCTTCAATCACAACCCGTGACTGGTTCCTTACAAGACAAATAACAATGGTTGAAACACAAATTCTCAATACTTCACAGCTTATGAGAATTAACACACAGCTACTCAATGCTTAAAAGCTTATGAGCAACCTTACACAACTTACACTACAGTCCTTATACTGTTATCATAAGATACCAGTTAGGCTCACAAAACACAAGCACACAACCCTAAAAATACATGTAAGTTCGACACCTAAAACTAGGTTTACATCAGTCTATTTATAGCTTGAAATCTGGACTGAATTGGGCTTCAAAAACGCAGCAATTAGACTGCTCACAAATCTGCAAAAATAACTCCAATAAAATAGGTCTTCACTCCAAAGTTTCCTATTATGTCTCCATAATTAGAAACAACAGCAAATCCGAAAACCAACAATTAACCCTAATCCAAAAAAGCTTTGGATGCCACATAGGATAACCAATTATTCACAGAATATTCAGTTACAAATCATTGTAACAGAATCTGCAATAAAACCTGACTTCACAGCGCGATGTCCTATGAGTAGTCATGGAACATCTTCATTCGATATATTGAACTGAGAGTAATCTTCATTCAACATCTGCTGCTACATGAGTTTTAGCAAAATAATGCCAACCATAAAACCAAGGAAATAACAATATATATATATATATATATATATATATATATATATATATATATATATATATATATATATATATATATATATATATATATATATATATATATATATATATTGATTCTGTCTTTTTTTTTTCAAATCCTTTTTCTATCCTATCTTACTATGACACCTATTGTAATTTAAAGGTTTTATTTGAACTTTTTCATTATAACATTAAATAAATTTAATTAAATAAAAGTTTTATTATATTAAATTAACTCAATAATATTATTGTTAAACTACTTTAATAAATAAAAATTGTTTTTACCCAAACGAATATCTTTACACTGCAATTGAAAATTAGTTAAAACTAATATTATTTTAATCTATATATAAAAATGAAAATAATTAAAATTCACTAATTAACATTTTATATATATATATATTTTTAAAACTATTGATTTATAAATATCATCAACTTATTTATGACTTTTTATACTTAAATATTTTAATACTTTAATTTTTGGAATAGATGACTAAAAAATTGTTATTGCACAGAAGGAATGTCGTATTAATGAGAGTTGGTGGTAGAATTACAAATCAAATCGCCAGTCGACAAAGGAGGCGTGGGGGTATCCACTTTCAGCTTGAGGTTTCAATAGAAAATCTCAAAGAAAATAATATGGTAATTTAGATTTGTTTAGTAATAGTTTTTTTATCATAAGTTTATAGTTTATTTCACGAGCTTATAATTTATTTTTTTTACGCTATTTTAAATAGTATTTTAGTTTATATTGTATCATCTTTTTTATTTTATTTTTATCTTTATTATTTAAAAAAAAATCTTTTTTATCCTTTATAATTTATTTTAGTTTAAAATAAAATAAATATGTATTAAATATCGTTTATGTCATTTTATATTATAAATTAGTTGAACCGATAATTTTATCAAACACTTCAATTAACTTATCAGCTATCAGTCATTAACTATCTGCTATAAGCTATAAACTATTTGCCATCCGCCATTAGCCATAAATTATAAGTTAATTTATCAACAATCGCTATTTTTACCAAACAGAACATAAATAAATTGTGAATTTTTTTAATCGATGAATGAATTGTGAATTGAAAAGACAAATATGTGTGATTTTTATTTGCAGCTATCATCTTAAATTCAGTATTTCATAAAATTGATTTAAAAATTGTAACACTGTACCTGCATTCTTAACAAGAAAAGAATTCACAAGATAGAGATACAAAGCATCATCCATTGAGAGTAATCTAAAAACAGACGAGTGAATATTGTTACAACATAATTTTTCTTTTATTTTTCTTGTTCTTCTTTTATTTTTATTCAGCTAAGTTAGTTTTTTTTATAGGCCATACTTTTGGGCCTCTAACTGTCATATTATTGAGCATTTAATTTCACACTCTCCATTTAGACTTGGCATCCTCTATTTTTTAGTGAACTTATCTTTTTACCCTTAATTTTTTTTTTAAATTCTAAAATTAACAGTGTTATACTGGACATTTTGTGATCATATCGGAAATTCGAAAATTTTTACTGTGATCTACCATTTTTGTGAGATATATCAGAAATTTTGAAATTTTCTATAGCCAATACCAGAAATTTCAAAATTCCTGGTGAAGTTATATCGGAAAATATGAAATCTACGTAAACTGTCCAAAATTTCGGAAATTTTAAATTTTTGGTATATTGGAAATTTCAGAAATTCAAAATTTCCGATATGCATCCAGAACTTTCAAAAAATAAATAATTTCAATATTTTTGACACATTGGTCTGCATAAATGGTTTAACATATAATAAATACATTGTCCACAAGATTACATAGAAAACTAGGATGACTTCCTAACTTCATCCTCCCAGTGCCTAATATGTCATGCATAATTTTGCATCTTCAGTGCAGCTCTGTCTCCAACAGTCAGTGACGAGAGATAATGGACTATCAAGTTTCAACTTTACATGAACCCAATGATTGTCGTTGACAAAACCAACAACAATGATTTTATGTCTGCTCATATACATAGGTGGAGCTATTATAAGGGAAAAAGGTAATGTTCAATCTCTGCGACAGAGAGACATATACGACACCGTACCTACATGCAATAGGGTAACCCATATCAAGAATCATCATCCATTTTTCTTGACCCTGCACACCCAAGTGTTCTACTTTTAAGAAATTCCTAACTTCAGAGATCGTGTCATAGAACAAATTAGAAAACAAATTTGGGTATTGATGAACTTGAGTATCTAACTGCGTTCAGTCCAACGACGATGACTCTTCGCCAAATCCAAGTAAAGCTGCAATAGCCCAAAAGCCACAATTTCCATCGTTACCCACATTAACAATGTCATCAATGTATGGATGCAAGAAATTCAGGAAATTGAGACAAGTAAAGAAACCTCGAAGATGCAGTGTACAATTGACTTTGACTCGGCATACTTGAAGGTTAACTTCCTGTTGGTTTTGTGCATGGTCTCTTTGTAGTCTGACTCCCATGTGAGCCCTCACCATACTCCCATTGCGAGGGATCACGATGCATATCACTTTATTCACCATTTCTGCTATTCTTAACTCCCCTCTATGACTTGTACTTCACCGACGGTGGACACATAGAAGTTGTGGATAGATGTGTTAGTTCCCGAACCTTTTTCTTCAACACCCTCTGGCCTAAAATATCTAAAGAACTGAAATATCTCTTCAACTCTTCACACTCTGCTTCTAAATCCAACTTTGTGCCACTATCGTCGGACCGTTAGCATACTCCTCAATATGTAATTTCTTCCAAAAAACATGAATTGGTTCTAAAGGAACAGGCAAGCCTTATATTTGGAAACCAACAAGTTGACACGTACAAGGTAACCTATTTGTAGTTTAAAGTGCTTCAAGTGTGCGACATACTCAGTTTCTCTATTAGCATACATGATGTTGTTCCATAGATCCATGACATGTTCATGTATTTCTGATTTAACATACTCCTTACATTTCATACTAACGTTTTTTGTCATATGGAACAAACATAACAGATGTGTTGAATTTGGAAACACAACTTAAATTGCATTCATTAACGCAAGTTCTCGGCCCGTCACCACAACATTCGGTAGCAATTTCTCAAAAGAGAACAACTCTTTGAGCTTCTCTAGTGCCAATGTGAAGTTCTCCTCCCTTTCATGTTCCAAATAGGCAAAGCCTACCGAAAACGTCAACTTTGTTGACGTAACGCCAATAATCTCAAGCAGTGGTAACCGGTACATGTATGTTCACTATTTAAATAATAAAAATATATGATAAATCAAAGTATGTCGAAATAATATCAAGGTATGATCAAGATGCACATTACCTATTTATCTTGTATGTACAATAAAAAATCAACATCAAGTGAAACATATTCAACAACTTCACTGAATCAGGATGTGTCCAGAAGATATCAACAACAACATTTGAGTCTTCCCTATTTGTTGTCCAACACATATATTTTTCTCTATGAATAAGAGTCAACAACATTTTCATTTCTGTCAATGTACCTCTCTTGCTCGCATTGTATGTAGCTTTAGCTTTATACACTTGGGTAACACTGGTGAGGTTTTCTAGATCTTTGTCTTTCAACTGAGTCTGGGCACTCTCGTGATTCATACTCAGTTGTTTTAAAATATGCTTTCGGGCGCCGTAACATACCCATTTAGTGTATGATCAGCGCCTGAGTAATATTTACTTTTGTAAATGACATAGATTTAAAACTCATACTTTAAAATAAAAGATAAACAAAATTTCTCATTATCGAATTGCAAGGATTCCATAGATACACCATGATACAAGTCTCATGACCCTTAGTCCTTAAAGGACTATTCACTCATGGTGAGAAATATCACAAACAGGGCAATTATCAAAGTAACAAACATGATAAACGGTATAAATAAACTGATGATTATGATAAAAAGGATAAAAGAAACCTCACTGACAACAAAATAATCTGAAATTGCAATAATTCGGAATGCTCCAATGGGGACTTGAGTACATCTTTTTGAAATAAGCGCAAAAAATATGTAAAAGCTAAAAATGGGATGCCCCAAACTCATACAAACCATGCACTTTTATAGGAAATTCTAAATGTGGAATAAATCAGTCTTGTTTAATGCTCATCAAAAAGAAAATATTACAAATCAGAAACAATATAAATTCCAAAATAGAAATAGGAGAGACGAAAAAGGAAAGAATATTCGGGAAAGTGCGTCTGCCTGCTATGGCTGCCCGTATCAGGTGTTTGGAAAATGTATGAAGAAGGGGGCAAGGAGCACTGGCTTTTACGGCCCGTAACAGGTGTTACAGTCGTCTGTAGCAGCCCTTTGGAAAATATATGGAAAATTTCCGAATTTTACCATTTTCCCGCATTTTGCTCCTTTTGGATCCTCCTTCATCCAGGACAATTAAGTCTGAAAACACGAGAAACAGAATACCAAGCATAAAATATGATAAAAATGAAGATAAACCAGTTGAAAATGATAAAATAGTAAAGGGAAATAACTAATAAAAACGATACGAAAACCACTTATCAAACTCCCCCAAACTTAGATCGTTGTCTGTCCTCAAGCAACAAAGCTTTCATATGCAATTTTTTGGATCAAGTGGTTTAGTAATGCAAAAGCTTACGAGAATGAAACTAGCAGTACATATTTGTGAATCTTTGTTTAGATTGGCTAAGATCTAGTTATCCATGAACTTATTCGATACCATAGGTATTACAAGGAAAAATACTATAACAAAGCTACAAACCAAAGTCTACTTTTCAAATACCGCTCTAACTATACTATACGCTTAAGTCTCATTTTTCTATTTTTCATTCCCTTTTGCTCAAGACAATCAAATTAAGGCAATTAGAATGATAATAATCATCATATACACAGACGAATGATCGAGGATTTTATTCAACCATTTGTAACACACGCAACTAGTTGCTTTTTTATTTGCAGATGAAAGTACACACAAATGTGCGTTTATTTAATTGCCCTTTTTGGGTCGACGTTTGAGGTTCAACCACCGTTGGACTGAATAATCGGGCGAGAGCTACCCAACTTAGTAGGCGTAGTTGCCTTTTAGTGCCATTTTATTATTATTATTATTATTATTATTATTATTATTATTATTATTATTATTATTATTATTATTATTATTATTATTACTATTATTATTATTATTATTATTATTATTATTCAATCGATCAAGCGTGGTAGATGAATCAAATGTATGCCAGTCTATAAAGAATAAACTACTAAGGAAGTACTTTCTCAAGGTCATAGATTATGGTAAAAAAAATACACATTAAACTCGTATCCTACTTTGGGAGACTTCGGGTGTTCAAGTAATACCCATTTTATTAAGTTTTCTCGGGGTCCCTAGACTCAAACTCTCATTTCTCTAACTCTATATATTTTCCCAATTTTCTCATAATCAAAGCTTTTTCAGAAAATTTGTTAAGCAGTCTTAATTCGGGAAAAATTGAAACAGTGGTATTTTAAAATTAAAAGCAACAAAAGTAAACAACTGAAAAGAAACAAACAAACACGCAAATAAGAAAATAAAAATAAAAGTAAAGAAATCCCCCCCCCCCTCCTCCAAACTTCAACCCAACATTGGCCACAATGTTTAAGTACAAGTAAGAAGAGGCAGACTCACAAAGAACCTTACTCGAAAAGAGGGAAACACAACAGCAGCTGCATCATAATCTGCACATCATCCAACACCACACCTTGTCTTGATTTCTATTTGCGAGCCACTTTATTATATGAAAACAAAATCCAATGACAAGAAAATCTATTAGTAACGAAAATAGTGGGTTTCCTCCCATGTAGTGGTTTGTTTAACATCATTTTAGATCGTCGGTTCACGAGTGCAAGCACTCATGGTGGTTCTTTAAAAAATGATTCATCATCCTTAATCAATAGCCTTAGGTGTCCATGCCCACTTATCAAGACATCTCTCGTATCCATTACTCTTCATTTTCTTCCTTATGTGGGGTGGTTCATACTTCTGAACATGTGGGGGTGGTTCTGGTTCTATCCTAAGTATCATCTATTTGGGCTTGGCTTTAATCCTTTCATCCCCCACCTCAAGGATTAACCTTCCCCTTTTAACATCAGTAATTTCCACAGGTTCATGGCCTTTTAATTTTCTTTTTTTATACAAGACCTCAGACAATGACACATTGGTGTGGATCTTTTCCAATATTTATGCATACCTTTTGGATTGGGGGCCTACCTTAGCTTCCATAAATCTTTGCGGGAAAGGAATTAGCGGCTTGTAGGGAGGAGGAGCAATATAGGTTGTCTCCTTCTCAACCTATTCGACAACCTCCTTTTTGGGTGGTCTCAGTGGATTTCCTCAATCTTTACCTTTTTCTCACCAGAACTCTCCTCAACATCTTTATAAATCTCCCAGGAATTTTTAACTTATTTTTCACTTCTCGTTGTTACAATATCCACATGTCCCTTAGGGAAAGATTTTAGAGGGGTGTGTGCAAGCTGGGATATTTGGGTCTCAAATGCCTTGCTGTGAGTTGCAAGGGACTCGACCATATTATTTAGCTGCCTAAGGACTTCACTAGTATGGAGATATTGATTTCTAAACTCTTCACTCTGGCGAGTTTGTGATGCCATAAAACTCTCCATCATATATTCCAGGTTATAGCGAGTTTGCATCATAATAAAATTCTTCATTAACATTTCAAGGTTGGATTATTAGAAATCTCGTAGTTTCTCTTATTACTAGGAGTTGTAGTTCCTATTGGATTGACCATTTGAATTGGCTTCATTTTGCAAAACAACAACATGAAGAAGTATTCAAAGTTTTAAAGATTAACTAGCTTGCTTAAGCTGTATGGAGGTGCAAAAAAGACACATGTTGGACGTGATGTTAGAGCATGAGGTACGATATTCGGGCCTTGTGCAATATGTCAATGGTACTGCATTTTGGTAGAGTTTCTAGTCAAAGACTGGATCATATTTAATTGCTAATTGGCTTAGCAATATGATTAGGTGATTTGTTTGACAGCTAGATGAAGATTGATTTAGATTTAAATAAAGATTTAAATTTAAATTTAAATTGAAATAAATCATATCTTGTTGGAGATATTAATGGAATAGATAATGTTAGGTCTTTGATTGGCTACATTTTGGCTAAAACAAGTTTACAACAAGATGTTGGGTAAGATGTCCTGACATGGTTGATCAGACATCAATACAGATGTGGTTATAATACTTGGCAGGATGTCGAGTAAGATGTTGAAGCATCATCAACTGTCATGACAGCATTACTGTCATGACAGATGTCATGACATCTTGATCTGTTACAGCAGGTACTGCTGTTATATGTTTTAGACAGATGTCGAAGACAGATGTCATGACATCTTAGTCTGGTACAACAAGTGTTACTATTTTGTTGTCATGTGATGGTTAATCAAGATGTTGAAGGAGATGTCACGACATCTTTGTCTGATACAGCAGGTGCTGCTATTGTATATCTCTTGACGGATTTGATTTGATTTGATGAGACCTTTTTGGATATACCTCATCATTATACGTAGGCCAAGGAGATTTATTAGGAACAAAGTGCAGATTTGATTGGATTTCATAAAAAGTATCTTGGAGACTTTTTAGGAAACTATTTGGAGATTTGTTCCTATTTTTGTGGAGAAGATCTTGCAGCTGAATTAAAATGTGAAGATTGGATCTTATTGAAGAGTCCAAGCCCATACTGCAAGAGTCTATAAATAAGGACTTGCTAGACCTAAAATAGGAAGCACATACAACAACAAGCCGTCAGTGCAACATAAGGGTTTAGGGTTTTGAGAGTCTCTTGTGTAGTTTGTAAGTCACCCATGTATCTTCTGATACTATGTGGTCGACATAGATTGTTGTAAATTGTTCTCACTCGAAGCTTTGAAGCAAGAGTTGAGTATTGTTCTTGGTTGAAGCTTTTAAGCAAAACTGGGTACTGTTGTTAGTCAAGAGTCTTGGCTGAATTTTGTATTGGAAGAGGTGTCTTTCAATAGGGTAGATATAATTATGGTTAGTAACTGTTAGATAATTATAGGTTGTGATTTAGGAAGTGAGGGAGGGTTCTCTTATTATTTAGATGTGATTTTTAATGATAAAGTCTTTATTGGGTAGTGATAGGTTAGCGTGGGTGCTTTCTGCAAACCTGAGGTTGTTTGCATAAAACTATACTACTGATAGTGATTACTTCTTCCTGGATTGGTACCCCCCAGATGTAGGTGAGTTGCGCCGAACTGGGTTAGTAATTTCTGTGTGTTGTTTATCATTCTGCTTTTTCAGTTCAGTCTTGATTAACATGTTGGATCAGATGTCGTGACATCTGTGATCCTGCAGTTCTGATATTCAAGGTATCAGTCTACTGTTGCGCCTCTGAGTTTAAATGATTATGTAGCACATTGTCTTGACATGTGTTAGGACATCTACTGTATGCATAGGCCAGAATTTCAATTGGTATCAGAGCAAGCATCCTGTCTGGTTCTGGATGAGATCTTTGGGAAATACTTTCTGGCGTTTAAACAAGGAGGAGTTTTGGAGATCAGATCAATCAACTCAAACATACCCAAGGGTATTAATGGATGAGATGGATGTTCTGGATCGAAGGGAGCAACCCGAAGGTTGTTCATGTTGCTGAGGAGATTCTACAACATCTACAGGAGAAGTGGCTTATAAGATGTTGTGACATCTTATTAGGGCAACCAGGATCTGTTCCTTGGTGGTTCCGCTGCATGTGTTTCTGATGGAAGAACTCTAGAAGTATGGGATTCTGGAGTTGTTACTCAAGACAGTTGGTGGAAGGTCTCAATCGTCGGCCTCTATATTTGAAGATATCTGTGTTCTTTTATTCCAGAGTCAGAAGCGATGGAGTGAAAGGAGTTGTGGTTAGATATCTGGTATAGTGACTTGGTACTTGGAAGCCTGGTTTCTTAGTGCAGTTTGGAGTCAGTTGAAGAGGAGAGGAGTTGAGTTAAGTTTATCAGGTTCTTGGTCTAGGAGTTTGATAAATGATTGGTCGGCTAGGTTGTCAAAGATACTTGAGAATTCTCTCAAGTCCACTCATAAAGGCATCTCAGTCGTAATCTGGAGTCTTCTAGTTACTCTTCTAACTAGAAGGTGTTTCTTTGAAACACAATCTGAAGAAAGTGGAGGTGATTTATTTTCACCATCCAAAAACAGCAAGGAAGGATTCATCTCTCTTGACCCTAAGAGTGGATCCAATCAGATTGAAGAATTGTTGAGGTAAATAAGATTTGTTAAGAGAAAGTCTTAGTTACTTGAGTCAAGGGTGGCAGCCTTGGTATCCCAACATTGTCCTTTGAAGAAGATACTTACAAAAAGATTGAATACTTTATAAGTGTTCATGACATGATCTGGTGGAGCTCAGCTACAACAGTGAAGAAGGGTTACTGGACAAGGATTTAAGATCAATTGCTATTTGTGGAATCCATAAGTATTTAATTGATTATCCTTGAAAGTCAAGATTTTTGATGTTCAACAAGATGTCGGAACATCTCATCATCAGAGTTTATGCAGAATCATGAGAGGGGTACTGCATACACTTTAGCATCTGTTTTAGTCTTAGGTGGTGACCTAAGAAGTGGCTTCAGTCGGGTGTGACATAATCATGTGTTCTCTGGAGAGTTTCCTGGAATGAAACTAGTCTGGACTTTGATGCTGTTGAAGATGAAGATGAAGACATCATAATCTTGATGGTTACAGCTTAGATCAGTTTATTTATGATCTAGGTGCTTTGGAGCATGGGTTTTTGCCTTGTTTGTGAAGGTCGAGGATAAGTGGCAGTTATCTCTGGCTTTCTATTGACGGCTCTACTAAGGGAAGTGGCATTCTTTGGTATGGCTATGGGGTAGTCTTGGACTACTTACTTTCTGAAGATTCAGATATGGCAGGTTTGAAGTCTTTGGAGTTTCAATGCAGGATGGAGGTTGTCTACTCAAACTTGGTTGTTGAATCAAGTCTATGAGAGCATGGAAATCTGTTTCTGAAAAGGGACGAGGTTCTTCTAAGTGGCAGAAGGAGGAGCTAAATTCAATAGTTGGATGTCATATCAGAATGTTCTGACATCTAGCTTAACATCAGAAGTCTCAGCTGGTGATGTGGCACATCAGCTTAAGATAAGGTGATCTACAGGAGAATGGAAGGTATGGATGCTTCAAAAAGGTCTATATCATGCAGTTTGCGGGAGCTGTGGATGGGAAGATGTTACATGACTAAGAGGCTTGGTGAATCCAAGATGTCTTGCTATGGGGCAAGTAGTTCATGTGACTTGAAGATCTGATTTCATTAGTGGATCAGTGTATCTTGTGGGAGTTCTGAAGATGGGTGAGGTCAATAAAAAAGTGGCATTTGGTTGATTTCACAATGGGCGTTCAAGCAGGATGCTTGAAACTGATTGCTCTTGTACAGAAGAGTAGTTAGTTGAAATTTTAAGGAGGTTCTGGTTCTCTGGGAGCTTGTGGCAGAAGTTCTGGATTGAGAATGGAAGCATACCTTCTTTGGTGGATGAGAGTTTATTTCTCTCTGGGTTTCTGAAGTTTTCTTTGTTCAAGCTGGTGGCTCAGTGTTGTTTGAAGATCTTCAATTTGGATTATTATGCTGATAGTAAGTCCAGTGGTGGAGCATATCAAGAACCATGGTGTGTGGTGTCTGTGATGTGTGAAGAATGTCCTAACAGATGTTAGAACATTTTCGGGGTTAGTTATCCTTGGAGTAGGAGTCTGAGTTCACATCTTATCCAAGAGGTATTTATCTTGTCATACGGGAGAATGATGGGTAAAGGATTGTCTTGGAAGCCTGATGTGAATGGGACATGCTAGGAGTGGATCAGTTTGGTGCTTGTGGAGCAAATGGGCTGAAAATTTCTGGAGCATGTGTTTGAGGTCCTTCAAGTGTGAAGAACATATGGGTGAGCTAGCAAACTAAGGGGCCCTGTGTGTCTCTTTGAGGAATGTGAAGCATTCAGATTCAATTGGGTTGTATCTTAGGGAACAAGGAGATCTATACATGAGAATTCAGGAGGAATTCGTGTGGTGTATGGATAGTTTCTAGACGAGAGGGATCAATGGAGCTTTGGTCTCAATCCAAGAGTTTGTTAGTTATGGTACAAGGATGCGTTCTTGGTACTCTCACTATATGATCATGAAGCTGTCATGGGATATCATGTAGTGGTTTTGGGGTGGTTCTTGATGAAGAAGCATCAGTTGAGAGAGATAAGGGGAGAAATTCTCTTTGATTTTGTACTGGTATGGTACATGGATTGCTTGAAGGTCAAGCAGTAAGTGAATGTGTTCAGCAGGTGTGTTGAACAGAGGGTGCACTCTTGAAGACATGAAGATACGTCTTATGTTTTCCATTCAATTTGGGTTTTCTTCTTGCAACGGAGCACTGGTTATCTATGATAGGGGAGTACTGTAACCTGTCAGATTATATAAGCTTCTGAGTTGGATGTGTTCTGCTATTGACTTGCTTGTTTGCCCTTAAATGCATAATTGTTTGGTTTGGCATATTATGGCTAAAAAGGGGGAGAAGTAAGTAGTAGTAGTGTTCCTTGGTTGTTTCCTTAAGGGGGAGCTGGTTGTGTTATCCAAAGGTTGTTTTAGCCAAAATTTGCCAAAGGGGGAGATTGTTAGGTCTTTGATTGGCTACATTTTGGCTAAAACAAGTTTACAGCAAGATGTTGGGTAAGATGTCCTGACATGGTTGATCAGACATCAGTACAGATGTGGTTATAATACTTGGCAGGATGTCGAGTAAGATGTTGAAGCATCATCAACTGTCATGACAACATTACTGTCATGACAGATGTCATGACATCTTGATCTGTTACAGCAGGTACTGCTGTGATGTGTTTCAGACAGATGTCATAACATCTTAGTCTGGTACAACAGGTGTTGCTGTTTTGCTGTCATGTGATGGTTAATCAAGATGTCGAAGGAGATGTCACGACATCTTTGTTTAATACAGCAGGTGCTGCTATTGTATATCTCTTGACGAATTTGATTTAATTTGATGAGACCTTTTTGGATATACCTCATCATTATACGCAGGCTAAGGAGATTTATTAGGAACAAAGTGCAGATTTGATTGGATTTCATAAAAAGGATCTTGGAGACTTTTTAGAAAACTATTTGGAGATTTGTTCCTATTTTTGTGGAGAAGATCTTGCAGCTGAATTAAAATGTGAAGATTGGATCTGATTGAAGAGTCCAAGCCCATACTACAAGAGTCTATAAATAAGGACTTGCTAGACCTAAAATAGGAAGCATATACAACAACAAGCCGTCGGTGCAACATAAGGGTTTAGGGTTTTGAGAGTCTCTTGTGCAGTTTGTAAGTCACCCATGTATCTTCTGATACTATGTGGTCGACATAGGCTGTTGTAAATTGTTCTCACTCGAAGCTTTAAAGCAAGAGTTGAGTATTGTTCTTGGTTGAAGCTTTTAAGCAAAACCGAGTATTGTTGTTAGTCAAGAGTCTTGGCTGAATTTTGTATTGGAATGGGTGTCTTTCAATAGGGTAGATACAGTTATGGTTAGTAACTTTTAGATAATGACAAGTTGTGATTTAGGAAGTGAGAGGGGGTTCTCTTATCATTTAGATGTGACTTCTAATGATAAAGTCTTCATTGGGTAGTGATAGGTTAGCGTGGGTGCTTTTTGCAAACCTGAGGTTGTTTGCATAAAACTATACTACTGATAGTGATTACTTCTTCCTGGATTGGTATCCCCCAGATGTAGGTGAGTTGTACCGAACTGGGTTAACAATTTCTGTGTGTTGTTTATCATTCTGCTTTTTCAGTTCAGTCTTGATTAACATGTTGGATCAGATGTCGTGACATCTGTGACTCTGCAGTTCTGATATTCAAGGTATCAGTCTGCTATTGCGCCTCTGAGTTTAAATAATTATGTAGCACAATGTCTTGACATGTGTTAGGACATCTGCTGTCTGCATAGGCCAGAATTTTAGATAACATCCAAAGAATTCTGCATTAATTATGGATGAAACTAAAGTTATTATCCAAGGAGGAAAGCCCAAATTTGTTATTATATATAAGGAGCTTAAAACCTTCATTGGAAGCCAAGCAATATATTGAAGATTCTATAGTGCTAGGGTTTATTTTGAGTCCTTGTTATTGATATATGTACACCACTATGTTTCAGTAACTTGACATAGTTGGTTTGTCTAGAGTTGAGTGTTAGTTTTCAACATTGATTATTGAGTTATAATCTCCAATAATGGTTTGTCTAATTGAGAAGAAAGTGAGAAGGTTCTCATGTTTTGGGGGAGCCCTAAATATAAAGTCATTGGGTAGTTGATCGGTGGTTTTTATGCTTTCTTTTAGCGTAATTTGAGTTAATCGTTTCGTGTTTTTATTCACGTTTTATTTCCGTTTATCGCATTTTATGCTTGGTTGTGTTATTTTACTATTTTTCAGGTGAAAAAAAGTAACGTAACAAAAAACCGGAAAGAACGGCTGAAAATCGGAGAAGATTGCCCTTGTACCAGTGGCCTGCTACGGCCACCCGTAGCACCTGCTACGGGCCGTAGCAGGCAAGTGCCCAAAAAGTTATAAAAGCAACAAGAGACAGTGAGTTGCTACGGGCACCCGTAGCACAGGCTACGGGCCGTAGCAGCTGCCACACCCATGTTTTATGTGTAAGCTGAGGTCTAATGGCCTGCTACGGTCACCCGTAGCACGGGCTACGGCCCGTAGCAGGCAGGCGAGCAGACGATACTTCTTTCCTTTTTGGGAGGAGATTTGGAATTGAATGGGATTGTGACAACTTTCAGAGGGGATCTTTTTGTATATTAGGAAGTGTTTGGCTAGGTTTTTATTTTTTTTCTACTTTTTACGCTAAAAAATATTGAGAGATAGATGTTGAAATACAAATACAGTTAGGGTTTTGTTATCATTCCACAGAGATTGTTAGAGATATCACTGCCTTTCTACAGTTGAAAAGGTTTTAAACTTTAATCAGAACAAAGGGTTTTGGTTGTTTTTAGTCGGAACGTTTGCATTCAAAGTTAAGTAATGAACGGTAAAAGGATTTGTTTTAACGATTTATAAAAACATGTCAAGATTAGTAGCCGGTAATCCGTTTTCGTACGTATATCTTCGAAAAAGCGTGTGAACTTTCTAACGATAAATAAACTCACATATCCTCTCAACAAGTTTCTCTCAAACACTTGTTGTGGGATTTATCACATTGATCCTTTGTTGATCTCTCACACAAACTATCCATATGATAACATTTAAGAACAATATTTATGAACATCAACATTCAAAACTATCTCTAGCCTCATGAATAATTGATGGATTGAAACTTAGGTCAAGTTTTAACACATATCTCTCAATCATGAATCAAAACAAAAGATGAACTATAAAAACAAAGTTTCTTCTTTATAGTTATCATTAATAAAGTTCACAAACTTAATACAATATCAATACATACCAAAATGATGGATTACCTCCACTAATCTTGACACTAGAAGTTCTTAGCTACCCATTGTCATGGTAGCTTCACAAACAAGAAAATGGAGAAGAGAAACAAGCATCAACGAAGATCTCTCGACACTTGATGCTCTGATTCTTCAAAAATAAGATGCTACAGTGTTTACAAGGTTTTTGCTCTAAGGAAATATGAAGGATCCCCAAAAAATGCTGAACAATTCTATTTATAAGGGGCTGAAAATCGCAGAGCGCGCTAAGCGCGCTGTCATTTATTGCCAAACCGCCCTAGACCGCGCTTAGCGGGCTCCAGACCGCGCTAAGCGGGCTACCCACTGGAAAATAGCTCCAGGCCGCGCTGGTAGCATGCTTCAAAAAATCCAATTTCTTCAAAACTGCTCCTTAAGAGCCTTCCATGCTCCAAGCTTCCTATTTCAATGTTAAAACCTACAATTATAAACACAAAAGTTAAATAACAAAGTCTAATAATGCATTTAACTATACTATGATTATTTACCGGAAACAACAGGAAAGAGCATCAATTAACAAATAAAGCTCTCAAAAGGTGCTAAAAACTAAACTATATATTAACACATTTTAGCACCTAACAACTCTCCCCAACTTGCTTCTTTGTTTGTCCTCAAACAAAGGTAAGATAGAATGGAAACAAGAGAAATATCGGATAAGCAAACACAATAAAAAATCAATGGTTCAAACTAAATTAATGCGCTCGCAAGTACTGCTCTGCCTCAACAAAGAATCAAGACATGGGTATGAACTAACTTCTAAACAGAAATAACAAGCACTCATCATAAGCAAACAAATGTTCAAACGGGAATCACCTACTTATTTAGATGAGCCATGCTCAATATTTACAAGGGACAAAACACACTCATAAGCAACTGTGCCACATCTAAAACAATTTATGCAATCATCTCACAACTAATGAAAACAATGGAAACAAAGATCACAAAAGGACTTTTATCGGTTGTAACTTGGCTGGGGTTAAGAAACAAGGGGCATATGTACACAACCATTGAAACAAGAAAGGGCAAATTTCATGAAGAGCATTTTCTTTTCTAGATAAACATTCTTGCTCAAACTTCCAACTTATTCACACAATGCATTCTATTTCTTTCTCTTTTGAGTCCCACAATTTTTCTTTTTTCTTTCTCTTTTGATTTTTCCTTTTCTTTCTTTTTCCTTCTATATTTTTTTCTTGAGAATGCATTGTGTCCACAATTCCTTCTTCTCTTTTCACAATGAACCAATCTCCCCAACTTTGACAATATTCCAAACTTAAATCAAAATGCTCTTCAAAATGGTTAAAGTCCGGGTTCATGCTTAAAAAATACAAAAATGTTCACTTTAGGCTCAAGAGAGGTTTCTAATGTTCACACACTCACAAGGTGACTTGAAGTGGTTTTTTGGAAAAGTGGTTCTACTCATAGTACTAAAAAAAATTGCCTTGATCATTTCAAAGTTTCCAAAATTTCAAAACTACAAGCAAGATTAAACATAAACCATTTGAGTAAGCAACAACTACTTGAATCCCTCAATAATTTGTGAATAATGGAGGAAACTCACATTTGTGGTAATGTCCTAAATAATTCCCATATGAACATACATGCTAAATGAAGCAAAGCTTGAAATTTATGTAAAGCAAAAAGTTCATACACATGCTAACATTCTACAAAGCACAAACAAAGTACCTTTTTGTGCAACAATCCAGAATTATATCCTCACCATCAATGATTGGTGTAGCACATCACTTTTGTTCAAAGAAACCAAAACTTGCTTCATCAATCAATTACCTTAAATAGAGAACAAACACAAAAAAATTTTGTACCAAAAATTCTTAAAAAAAAATCGTCAGCCCGGATGGAAAATTCACTAATAATAAGTAAATATTTTAACAATTATCCAAAAATCAACATCCGCCCGGATGTGAACTACAACAATATCTTAAACAAAAGTCAATAATACTAGCAACAAACTAAACATAACAAAATACAAAGGTGGAACAATCAAACCCATCAATAAGAACTCGAACTCGATACTCTATCACCAGCTCCATCGCGGTCATCATCACCACCATCATCATCAGCTGCCCCCTCCGCAAAACCTGGCATGCCCTCAGGCCACCTAGCATATGCCATTAGGTCATCTCTAGACCTCAAAGGGTGATCAACATGAGGCTCTCGGATCTGAAGCTGCAGCTGAATCATAGAATCATGCATAAACAAAAAGGCACGCTGGTGAGCCTCGTGCATGGCCCAATTAGCCTCAGCACTCGAATCACGAACATGCCCTGCAGGGGCAGCAGCAACAGGGACAACTTCATTGTGTGACTGTAAACAATAACGGGTGATAAAATTGTCATCCAAAATAACTAATTTCACATTCCCATGGTTTGGAAGGGTGACTCGCGCCTTATGGCACAATGCCATAATAAGCCCAGGATAAGTTAAAGTACAAGCCACCCTATCACCTAACGGTGTAGCGCTCACAACAATCCTCTTCAGCTCATTAGAAATGATCTGTGCTAAATCCACGGTCTTCTCGTCGTCAAGAATACAAGCTAAGCGGCCTGCTGTCTGCATGGGAATGAAGGATGTGTGACTACGAGGCTTTAGGTTGTGTAAGACAATCGACATTACAATTTGAGTCCCCGTAGTCAACACACCTCGCATGAACTTCAGAGGAGCACCACTAGCACTCAACTGATAAGACTGACCAGGCACACACAAAATTTCTCTTAACTGCTCGGCATTCCAACTTCCTCGAGCTAACATTTTTCCATAGTCGCATAACTCATCTTCAGCCAACTCTAAGTGGCTCCCAAGGTAGGTGTTAATTGCATCCCTAGAAAAATCAATCTCCTTTCCCCTTACCCAAGTTTTAAAATTGAAAGCCTCATCACCCGAAGGCAAGGCATTAGCAAAAAATTCCCTAACAATATCCAGATGATATTCGAGGTAAAGTTCAGAGAGCTTGTCCCAACCACCTCCTTGCACAAGAGAAGCTGTGTGGCGATAACTTCCTTGAGGATCAATATGTATAATCCTATCAGGCCAAACAGTTCTTTTCTCGAGTTGTTGATGTCTCAGCTGCTGTTCAAGACCAAGAAACCGATTGTGATCAAATTGTCCTGATGGAGGTCGTCTTGCTGGGTTTGATGTCGAACCGACACGCTGTTTCTTTCTACCAGACATCTGAAAAAAAAACACACAAAACATCCACAAAAACAGACAAATACATTAACGAAAATAACATTAAAATATGTCTAAATTCCTAAACAAATACAACAAATAATCCAAGGGATCAAAACAGAATTTTAGAAGAGGGGAATTTTTCTGAAAATCCCAGACCGCGCTAAGCGCGCAGGAGCGCGCTAAGCGGGCTCTGCGATTTGCAGAAAAACTCCTCTCTGCAACAGACGACTTCCAATGGATAAAACCCTAATCCTAAAACAGAGATATTCACAGAGATATTTACAATCACGAATACATGAAATTAAAACCCTAATAACTACAATAAACCCTAATTTCTACATTCAAATTTCCTATCCACATGCAATTACACTAGTCTAGTAACAATAATGGAAAATGACAACAAAAAGAAGAACAAGACGAACAAGAACAATGAACATTAAAGCTATAACCCAAAATGGGTTTAAAAATTAAAAAGAAAATAAAGAACTTACATTTGTTGATGTAGATGATGAGCAAGAAAATGACAAGATTAAGCTAGGGCACAAAGAATCCAAGGATCACTCAAGGATTTTGGAGAAGAAGAAGAGAGGAAACTTGAGATTTTTTAGAAAAAGGGGGAAATGAGGCACAACCTCAGAACCCTAGCTTTAAAACATAATCTGGGCCGGGTCTTGCTTATAGAGCCCAGACAAAATCATATTTTTTTTTTCAAAATTTCGCAGACCGCGCTAAGCGGGCTCTGGCCGCGCTAAGCGCGCTGCTCACTGGAAGTGGGGGTGACTTTTTCTTCAGAGCGCGCTAAGAGGGTTCCTGCGCGCTAAGCGGGCTCTGCAACACACAAAATATTACCAGCAGCTCAAAACTTGGTTCCAGCAGCACAAAATATCATTCCAAGCAGCAAAATCACACCAACTTACAAAAAAACGATTAAACAGCAAATTGACAAAAAAAAAATGATAAAAACTTACAAAATTGGGGTGCCTCCCAACGAGCGCTTGTTTAACATCGGATAAGCTCGACGGTCCAAGACGATCAATGAAGAAGGTCTAGGAGAACGGAACAATTTTCTCGATCGAAATTACCTCCAAGGTAGATGTTCAAACGTTGACCATTTATGGTCCAATTGTCTTTTTTCTGCATATATTCGATCACAATTGCTCCAAAAATTTTCACTTCTTTAACAAGGAACGGTCCTGACCACTTTGATTTTAATTTTCCCGGGAAAAGTTTCAACCGGGAATTGAACAGTAATACCATTTGGCCAACCTTGAAATCCTTTTGCCGGATCTTCTTATCATGATAACCTTTCACCTTCTCCTTATACAACCAACTAGAATGATATGCGGCATTCCGCATTTCCTCCAATTCATGCAGTTGTATTTTCCTTTTTTCTCCGGCCAAGTTTTTATCAAAATTTAGCAGTTTCAGGGCCCACAATGCTTTGTGCTCCATTTCAACGGGTAAATGGCATGTTTTACCATAGACCAATTGAAACAGAGTTAAGCCGATTAGAGCCTTGTAAGCGGTACGATACGCCCACAATGCCTAATCCAATTTTTGTGACCAATCTTTCCTAGAACTCGACACGGTTTTTTCCAGAATCCTTTTCACCTCACGGTTAGACACCTTGACTTGACCGTTCGTTTGTGGGTGGTAAGGGGTCGCCACTTTATGCGTTACACCATAATGTTTCAAAACACTTTCAAGGGATGTATTGCAAAAGTGTGACCCGCCATCACTTATAAGAACCTGAGGAGTGCCAAAACTGGCAAAGATGTTTTTCTTTAAAAAATTTATTACTGTTTTGCCATCAGCCTTAGGTGAAGCAATCGCTTCAACCCACTTCGAAACATAATCAATCGCCACTAAAAAATACTCATTTCCAAAAGAGGGTGGGAATGGACCAACAAAATCTATGCCCCAACAATAAAAATTTTCAACCTCTTGGATATTTTGAAGGGGAATTTCATCTCTTTTTCCATTTCCACCAGTTCTTTGGCAAGTATCACAACTTTGCGCATGGAGATTTGCGTCTTTAAATAGAGTAGGCCAATAAAAGCCTGATTGCAAGACTTTCGTGGCCGTTCTCGAACCATTAAAATGGCCTCCATAAGGCGAGTTGTGACAGTGCCAAAGAATACTCTGAGCTTCATCCCTCGTGACACACCTTCTCAAAAGGTTGTCACCTCCTAACTTGAACAAGTAAAGGTCATCCCGCACATAATAATTCGCATCCGATAAGAACTTCCTTTTTTGATTCCCAGTTAGGTCTTCGGGTATCCAACCGGTTGCTTTGTGGTTAGCAATATCCGCAAACCACGGCCTAACTTGGACTCGAAACAATTTTTCATCGGGAAATTCCTCTCGGATTTCCTTTTCTGTTTTGGTTTCCTCCACATTGATTAAGCGGGACAAATGATCTGCCACTAAATTCTCTGAACCCTTTTTATCCTTTATTTCCAAATAAAATTCTTGAAGTAAAAGGATCCAACGGACGAGCCTTTGCTTTGAATCCGGTTTAGTAAGCAGATATTTGATTGCCGAATGATCAGTGTAGATTACCACTTTTGACCCTATTAGGTAAGAACGAAACTTCTCAAGTGCGTATACAATCGCAAGCAATTCTTTTTCGGTTGTGGCGTAATTTAATTGTGCCTCATTTAATACCTTACTTGCGTAATGTATAGCATGAAAAGTTTTATCCTTCCTTTGACCTAACACCGCTCCAACAGCGTAATCACTCGCATCGCACATTAGTTCAAAATTTAAAGTCCAATTTGGCGCGATGATTATTGGAGCGGTAATTAGTTTTTCTTTCAAATTTTGGAAAGCAATAAGACATTCATCGTCAAAGAGAAATACCTGATCTTTGTTGAGCAAGTTGCTCAGTGGCCTTGCTACTTTTGCAAAATCTTTGACGAATCCCTATAAAATCCCGCATGCCCCAAAAAGCTTCTGATTCCTTTGACGTTGGTAGGAGGAGGCAAATTTTCAATCACTTCAATCTTCGCTTGATCGACTTCAAGGCCTTTGGAAGAAACTTTGTGCCCAAGCACAATTCCCTCCGTCACCATAAAGGTACACTTCTCCCAATTCAACACCAAGTTTGTCTTTACACACCTCTCAAGGACGGTTTCCAAATTCTTCAAGCATAAATCGAAAGATGCTCCAAACACGGAAAAATCATCCATAAACACCTCCATTGTCTTTTCTATGAGGTCAGAGAAGATAGCTTGAACACACCTTTAGAAAGTTGTCGGCGCATTACATAAGCCAAAAGGCATCTTTCAATAGGCAAATATGCCAAAAGGACATGTAAGACCCATCTTCTCGTGGTCCACCAGGTCAACCGTAATTTGATTGTAGCCCGAATAACCGTCCAAAAAACAATAGAATTGTTTCCCGAATAACCTCTCGAGCATTTGGTCCATGAATGGAAGTGGAAAATGGTATTTTCTTGTTGCGGTATTCAACCTTCTATAGTCAATACACATTCTCCACCCCGTCACAATATTTGTTGGGATTAGCTCATCCTTCTCGTTTTGGATAACGGTCATGCCACCCTTTTTAGGAACAACATGCACGGGGCTTACCCATAGACTATCAGAGATCGGGTAGATCATTCCCGCATCCAAAAGCTTCACAACTTCTTTCCGAATAACCTCTTTCATAGTAGGATTCAAACGACGTTGTGGTTGAGCTACCGCCTTGAAATCCTCTTCCATTAGAATCTTGTGCATACAATACGATGGACTAATTCCTTTAAGATCGGAAAGAACCCACCCTATAGCTTCTTGATTTCTTTTCAACACTTGAATCAAACGGGTTTCTTCTTTGTCGGACAAAATGTTGCTAATAATAACCGGCTTGTTCCCACTTTCATCAAGGAATGCATACTTCAAATTAGAAGGAAGCACCTTCAATTCAAGTTGAACTTTCTCATCACATGGTTCTTTATTCAACTCTTCATTCTCAACTTCCCATGGTTGTAATTCTTTGAGAGATTCAAGCTCTTTCAAACATTCTTCAAGAGCTCTTTCTTCTTCATCGGAAAATACTTCAAAAGAATCATCAAGAGCCATTTCCAAAGGAGACACTATATGAACATGCTTAGAAACCTCCAAAGTTGCTTCTTCTATTGCATCGAGACGAAAGCTATCATGTTTGTCTTTTGAATGCTTCATTGCTTCGAATAGATTAAAAGATACCTCTTCATTTAGAACCCGCACTTTCATAAGGCCATCATCAACATCTATTATCATGCAAGCGGTCTTCATAAAAGGGAGACCAAGAATTAGAGGAGCATCCTCATCCTTTTCCATATCAATAACAATGAAGTCCACCGGAAAGAAAAATTTATCAACTTTCACCAACACATCTTGCGCCAACCCAATCGGATGAGTGGTAGATTTGTCGGCCAATTGCAATGTCATCCGGATGCCCTTAATTTCAATGTTCCCAAGCTTTTTCACAATAGATAAAGGAGTGAGATTGATGCTTGACCCCAAATCAATAAGGCCATTTCTAACAAAGACATTACCAATTGTAACGGGTAAGGTGACTCGCCCCGGATCGACTTCTTTCTTCGGAAGAGTTCTTTGAATAATAACACTACAATTTGTCGCAAGAACAATGGTTTTCGGCTCCGAATATTTTGGCCTCTTTGTAAGAATATCCTTCATAAATTTGGCGTACTTCGGCATTTGCTCTAGAGCTTCGGAAAAAGGGATGTTGATTTGTAGTTGCTTAAAGATATCCATGAATCTTGAGTAGTGCCTAGCATTGTCTTTCCTTGTCGGCACATAAGGGTAAGGCATATTTTGAGTCGGTATCGGATTCATCTTCTCTTTCTCCCTCTTAACTCTCACACGTTTCTCTTTTTTCTTCACTTCCTCCACACTCTCATTTTCAACTTCAACAATATCATCATTTTTCTTTTCAACCACAACCTCATTATCATTTTTCTTTTCAACTTCAACAACATTATCATTTTTCTTTTCAACTTCTTCCTCATCACTATCCTCCTCAACAATACCATCAATTTTTTCTTCTTCCACCCTTTTGTCATTTTCTTTTGCTAACTCCTTCCCACTTCTAGTAACGATTGCTTTGCAATGCTCCTTCGGGTTTACGTGAGTATTTGCGGAGAATGAAGGACCTGATTATTGCTTGGCTATTTGTTTGGCAAGTTGCCCAACTTGATTTTCGAGATTCTTTATCGCTGCATCGCTACTCTTTTGGTTGGCCATAGACATTTGAATGAATTGATTCAAAGTGTCTTCCAACTTAGAGCTAGGAACCGGAGGTGGTGGAGGTTGATAAGGATTTTATCGGCTTGAAGAACCGCCACCATAACCTTGATTATTTTGATAGTTTCCGCTCGGTTGATATCCTTGATTGTTTTGGTAATGTTGTTGAGGATTGTTTTGATAAGGTTGTTGTTGTTGTCTTCCTTGATAATCTCGTTGATTGTTCATGTAGTTCACTTCTTCAAATCCCGGTGGAGGACAAAATTCGGTGTCGTGCTCTCCTTTGCAAAGTTCACAACATGCAACTTGCTTTTTCTTGCTCGGTTGCTCATGTATTTCCTTCAATTATTGTGGAAGCTTCGACATTTGTTGAGTCAAAAGTTCCACTTGTTGAGATAAAAACTTGTTTTGAGCCAGGATAGCATCATTAGTTCCCAATTCCAAAACTCCCGGAGTCCTTTGAGAAGGGCCACGATTATGGCTTCCCTGATGGCCATTCAAAGCCATCTTATCAATTATGGCAATGGCTTCTTCGGCACTCTTGCTCATCAAAGACCCACCTGCGGTGGCATCCACCAATGTTTTCTGCAGTAATTGAAGACCATTCCTAAAAATGTGAACTTGAGTCAACTCATCGAAACCATGCCCTTTACATTTCCTCAACATAGATTTGGATCTCTCCCACGCTTCGTTGAGAGATTCGTTTGCACCTTGCGTGAACACTAGTATTGCGGTCTTTGCCTCCATGAAACGATTATGTGGAAACAATCGCTCCAAAAAATTTTCTTCAAGTAAATTCCAATCAGTCATTATTGTCGTCGACTGATCAAGATACCATTCCTTGGCCTTCCCAATGAGGGAATGCGGGAATAGTCTCTTAAACAGAGATTCCTCTTCAGCTTCGGGCGCACCAGTTGCTCCCACAATCTCATAGAACTTTGTCAGATGTGTATAAGGATCCTCATGATCCATACCGATAAAAGGACTCTGATATAGAAGCGAGAGAATACCAATCTTCATTTCTGAATGCCGACTGTTATGAGCATTGCGAGCAAACTGTTCATTATTTCTTGGACTGTTGATATATGGTCTAGAAGCAGGTGGTGGTGGTGGTGGATGTTCCATAGCTGGAAGTAACTATGGAAAAGGTGGCGGTGTAGAAGTCGAACTCCCCTCTTGTTCTTGCCTTTGTCTAGCTAGTTCCCTCCTTCGTCTCGTTCTACTATTGATTCTACGAGCGGTTCTTTCAATCTCGAGATCGAACAGAAGTTGGTCCGCTGGTAGTTTCCCTCGCATAAAACAAAGTCTGCACACTAAACAAAACAAATCAACAAGCTCAAGAAAAAGTTAACAAGCTTAAAACTTCACAACTATTGCAATGTCTGCAATATAAAATAACAATCCCCGGCAACGACGCCAATTTGTTGAAATACAAATAGAGTTAGGGTTTTGTTATCGTTCCACAGAGATTATTAGAGATATCACTGCTTTTCTACAGTTGAAAAGGTTTTAAACTTTAATCGGAATAAAGGGTTTTGGTTGTTTTTAGTCGGAACGTTTGCATTCAAAGTTAAGTAATGAACGGTAAAAGGATTTGTTTTAACGATTTATAAAAACATGTCAAGATTAGTAGGCGGTAATCCATTTTCGTACGTATATCTTCGAAAAAGCGTGTGAACTTTCTAACGATAAATAAACTCACATATCCTCTCAACAAGTTTCTCTCGAACACTTGTTGTGGGATTTATCACATTGATCCTTTGTTGATCTCTCACACAAACTATCCATATAATAACATTTAAGAACAATATTTATGAACATCAACATTCAAAACTATCTCTAGCCTCATGAATAATTGATGGATTGAAACTTAGGTCAAGTTTTAACACATATCTCTCAATCATGAATCAAAACAAAAGATGAACTATAAAAACAAAGTTTCTTCTCTATATTTATCATTAACAAAGTTCACAAACTTAATAAAATATCAATACATACCAAATGATGGATTACCTCCACTAATCTTGACACTAGAAGTGCTTAGCTACCCATTGTCATGGTAGCTTCACAAACAAGAAAATGGAGAAGAGAAACAAGCATCAACGACGATCTCTCGACACTTGATGCTCCGATTCTTCAAAAATAAGATGCTACAGTGTTTACAAGGTTTTTACTCTAAGGAAATATGAAGGATCCCCAAAAAATGCTGAACAATTCTATTTATAAGGGGCTGAAAATCGCAGAGCGCGCTAAGCGCGCAGCACCGTGCTATGCGCGCTGTCATTTATTTCCAAACCGCCCTAGACCGCGCTTAGCGGTCTCCAGACCGCGCTAAGCGGGCTACCCACTGGAAAATAGCTCCAGGCCGCGCTGGGAGCGCGCTAAGCGCGCTTGTAGCATGCTTCAAAAAATCTACTTTCTTCAAAACTGCTCCTTAAGAGCCTTTCATGCTCCAAGCTTCCCATTTCAATGTTAAAACCTACAATTATAAACACAAAAGTTAAATAACTAAGACTAATAATGCATTTAACTATACTTTGATTATTTACCGGAAACAACGGGAAAGAGCATCACTTAACAAATAAAGCTCTCAAAAGGTGCCAAAAACTAAACTATATATTAACACATTTTAGCACCTAACAATAGAAATTAGAGAGTTTTGGAGAAGACAAAGATTTTCATGATCAATAGCGATTGAAGATCAAAGTTCATCTTGTTTCTTGTAATATCTAAACTATTCTTTGTGCTTTTCGATAATAGTATGAGTGGCTAAACCCCCCAATTCCAGGGGGTGTCCCAAATTAGTATCCGTAAACACGTATGATTTTCGTATTGCAATAACAATATATTTTTCATTGTTAATTATTCTATTGATGTTCTTAATGCTTTCTCTTTTAGAAAAATTGAGATTGTTGTATGATTATGAGTTAGGGTTGACCACTGTTCATAATGCTTTCAATAAAATATCATACAGTAGATAATTCCTAGGACTAGGGTTACCCTGTTGTTGGCTCGTAATTTTGACGCCTGGTTTGAATTGGTGGAATAAATAAGGGAAAGAGGATTTCTGTGAAGTTATGATGGACTTTGATAGGACACTGTAATTATGGAGGTCCAGTCGAAGTCACCCTTGTGTAAGAAGGAAGGGTTGGTTGGACTTAGGAAGATTTTCTAAGTTTGAAAATGTAATTCGACGAGGACGCTACTGATGGTGTCTTCGATTTGAAGTTCGAATTTGAATAAAGGAGGGAACTTTGTTCTTATCCAGTTTCAAGAGGAGACACGTGGAAAACGTTGGAGAAATGAAGACATGCTGAGCGCCACTTGTCTTGATTTAGGAAAAAGGCTGTTAGAGGCAGTTATTTCTATTTAGTATATATAAGAGGTCTTATTGTTAGGATTTCGTGTGTGGTCAAGTTTGTACAAGTCACTCAAATTACTCAAAGTACCTAGTGTGTAGAGAAAATAGTTATTGAGAAATGTACATTTGATAAAACACCATTTTCTTACATTTTAATCAAATCCGGTTTATGATTTTTGCCCATAAATTTATCTTCTTTATTTGCATAAATTACTTTTGACGTATTTTACTGCACTTTCGATTACTTTCCTGCAACATACTTTCTTTTATATTTTCGAAGTAAACTATTTTCAAATCATGAATACTGTCGAAGTGTTCATTGTTTCTCAAACTTTAATTTAAAAATCATTAGCACATGTCCTAGGATTCACTGGTTGATCTTATAAGTTAACCAATATTTGGAGGCCAACGGTTGTTTACCAATTTTCACGGTAAACAAATTGGCATGCCCAGTGGGACCGTGCTAGTGACATTTTTTTAACAATTTTTCTTTTGAAATTTTTTACTAAGTTCTTCATATTTGTTGTCTCTCTCTTTCAAACCTTCGTTGTATGTTATTGAGAAGTGGTAAAGAAGCCGTTACTAACGAAGATAGACCAAGGAGGAGATACACGAGGAGAATGGCAAACCAAAATCAGCCAAACAATTCAAATCATCAAAATACATCAAATAACAATGGAGAACCCACCCAACGTCTTCAACAGGGGGAACAACAGTTTCAGCTTCTATTTCTAAACTGATACTGGCCACGAAAAGTTTGACGCCGAAGCGGTCGATTGCCCACAATGAGCCCATTTTAACATTCATTGGGCCACGTGGTCCTCTAGCAATCCCCCCACCAATAGGGAACACTTAGAACATACCCTTTATCCCTCCAGGCTTCTCTATGCCTTTAAGCAGTCGAGAACAGCCTTATGGAATGCCAACATCCATGATGGCGAACTTACATAACGTCGGGTCAACATTCTCAGAACCCGTAATGAATGTAACTTCACCATTACAGCGGTCGGAGTCTGGGATTAATAATATGGGTCGAAGTGGTCAACCCTCAGGGATAGGTCTTTCCACTCAAATGCCAGGCTTAACCAATAATTCTGCAGTAGTTATTAGGCAGCCAATGGACGAGAGTAACCACGAAATGGTCCAGATGCTTGCCCAAACAATAGGGACAACCCACCGAGGGAGTATATGGTGGAAAGTCAAGGGTTAGCCTTTGGAGAGGATGTCACTATTAACCAAATCCAACAAAACCAAAGAAACACACCCCGAGCAAACTTGGAAAACCAGGCAGAGGCAGTCGAATAGCCTATAGTCGAACCCCCTAGGAATTAACCACAAATTCCAATAGAGGAGGAACCAAGGGTAGTAATGGTGAATAGAAACCAGAACGCTGACAATGTCATACAACAAATTTGACGTGATGATATGGCAGCGAATAACAATCTAGCAACCATGGTCGAAAGGATTATGAAGTGAAATGGGCTAAACTTTGGTCTGCAAAGACCAAATTACACATCACCATTATCAGAATACATTTTACCATCAGATTTACCCGCTAGATGGAAAATACCTAAATTCACTAAGTTTTCGGGGGATACCAATGAGTCTACTACCGAACACGTGGCTAGGTACTTAATAGAGGCATGAGAGATTTTGAACAACGAAAACCTTAGGATTAAATATTTCCCAAGCTCTCTCAATAAAAACGCCTTCACGTAGTTCACAACCTTGCCAGCAAACTCAATCCATACAGACTCAATTGGAGAGATTGTTCCATGAATAATTTTACATGGGAAAAACCAAGATTAGCCTGAAAGAATTGGATAGTATCAAACGAAAGTTTATTGAGCCAATAGACAATTATCTGAACAGATTTTGCCTACTCAAAGCCAGATGCTTCACACAGGTGCCAGAATATGAGTTGGTCGAAATGGCCGCTGGGGACCTTGACCACTCTATTAGGAAGAAGTTAGATACCCAGTACTTGAGGGATATGGCCCAGTTGGCTGATAGGGTTCGACAGTTAGAACGCCTGAAGGAGGAAAAGGCTAGGGAAAATAAAAATAGTAGAAGGGTAGCCTACGTCGAATTTAATGAGGACGACGAAGGAACATATGACGAGCCCTTAATCGTCGACGAAAACGAAATTGACCTTGCTGAACTAAAGCAAGGGCCACCTTACTCTTGTAAGGTCTTAGCCCATTCAAATGGAAAAAACCTAGTTGAACCAGAAAAGAACGATAGATTTCCTAAGAAGACTTACACTTTCGATGTCACAAAATGTGACGAAATCTTTGATTTGTTAGTTAAGGATGGCCAAATGATAGTGCCTTCTGGTGCTAAAATGCCTCCTTTAGAACAAAGAAAAAAGAGAGGTTTTTGTAAGTATCATAATTTATTGGGTCATAAAACATCTCAATGTTTTCTTTTCATGGATCTCGTTCACAATGCAATTAAGGACAGAAGGCTTAGATTTGGAGAGAAATCGAAGGCCCAAATGAAGATTGATTCTGACCCTCTTCAGGTGGCTGATGCCCACTACACAGAGCCATATGTAATCAACATGGTCGAAGTTACTAAAGACTTCGCCAACGAAGCGGTCAAGGTCAAGGTTACAGAGGATCTCGACAGAGAGATCAATAAAAGTTTCATCTGTTAAGTCACTGAAGGCTTCACCACAGAAACCACTGAGGGTTTCGAGAAAGAAACTGCTGATAGTTTCGCTCATGGAGTCACTGAAGGATCCAACGAAGGAATCACTGAAGATTTCAATTCGATGATAACAACAAAGGAAACCACTAAGGGTTTCGTACAAATTGATAATCTGACTGAGGCTACTGAGGGCCTTAGGGTGAAACATAAACAGATGGACATTGCTGAAAAGGCCAGTGTGGGTGTGAATATGGTCGAAGTCTCTCAGGAAACTTCGATGGAGGTTGACGAGGACCTTCAACAAGAAGAATATAATAAGACGGCTTTCCCAAGGCAGGATGAAAACCTTACTAATTTCCTTCACAAATGTCAGAGGAAGAAATCAGAAGTTATGCTATACCTTCGATGCAGCGCGGTCTTCGACAAAAAGGCGACACAAAATCTCGAAGGGGTTCAAAGGGTGAAGAATGGAAGAAATTGGAAAGCCTCTCATGGCCGCCAGGCTTTTGACAACAGGAGCGACCCTAAGAGACAGGAACAGGCAAGTAAAAGGCTCAGTGGCAACAAACCCACTACTTTCAAAGCTACGGCGGAGGCTCCCAGAGACAAATGGATCAGACCAGTCGAAAATTGAGAGCAGGGCCTAAAAAAATAGAGAAACTTCGAAGTTCAGAGAGGCTCTTCTTTAACATACCGAAAAGAATTCTAGGCGTCAAAGTGGGTAGCATATGCTTCAAAGAACTATAAAGGAAAAAAACTGATGTTAAGATCCCAGTGGAGGAGGCAGCAAAGGCGAAGAAAGGCCGAAAGGGAAGCCATGGAGAAGGCGAAGCCTAAATCCAGTAGCAACATACCAGCGAAGAAAGAGGGAAAGAAACCTATCGAGAGAAAATTGTTCTCTCCTCAAAAGGAGGCGTCTTCAAAAAAGTACGATCACGAAGACGACATAATGACGAGCGATTTCAATTTTGGGTCAGAAGCCTCACTAGACATCATGTGCAATGTGGTGTTAGTACTTCCTAGAGAGTACGACCAGGTGATAAAGGTAGAGGAACCAGAAGATGCGATGGAAACGGAGACTGCTCGACATAAGCCTGTCTATTACTACATCATGAATAATGGATGCGTAGAGGAACATAATGCCTTCTTTAAAAGGCCTGATGAGTCGATAAAGAGCCATTTAAAACCTCTATTTATCAGGGGAAAAGTGGGAAATGTCATAATAAGTAAAATCCTGGTCGACGGCGGGGCGACAATTAATTTAATGTCGCATCATATGCTGAAGAGGATCGAGAAAGACGACACAGATACAAAACCTCATAATATGGTATTGTCAAATTATGAGGGAAAGATAGGAACCCTAATGGGAGTTATGCAAGTAGACTTAACCATTGGCACTATAACTAGACCAACGATGTTTAAGGTGATAATCTCAAAGCGAGTGGATTCACGACATTGGTGTCGTTCCCTCCTCAATGCACCAAAGGATCACTATTTGGCACAACGATGGGATCGTCGAGAACATTGAGGCGGACCAGAGTTATTTTATGGCCAAAGTGAATCAGGTCGATATAAGGAGCTTCGATCGGGATTTGGCCCATATCGGTCTGTGTAATCCCGCGGGATTCGATATGACGCCCATGAATAACACTTCCTATTCTCTCTATCTACACCCAACTCATGGGTTCCTGTAGGACAGAGAAGTCGTAGGCAAAGAAGACTATGTCTTCGGAACAGCCCATATCCAGCCAATTGGTTGGGGAAGCAAATTCGGTGACGATGACTGAGTCACTGGCGCTCGAAAGGATTTCGGCTTATATAGCCGAAAACAAACTAAAAGCGGTCTTGGAGGCTGAAGTAAAATTTATGGCTGTCGAAGCCAAGAAAATTGAATCATATCAAGGAGGTCCTGGTAAGGACTTCGATCCAGAACCACCTGATAAGGTTCAGGATGAGATGCAAGGCCAGAGGCTCGACGTAATCTATGATGATGAGCCTTTGGGCTTCGAGAAGGATCCGCTATCAAGCAACATCAAAATGCTGGCGCAAGATCCACTTGAAGAGATCGACCTAGGAGAGGGGACAGTGAAGAGGTCGACATATATCAGCTCCAACGTCAGGCCACAACTCAAGGTCGAAGTAATCCAATTGTTGAAGGAGTTTAAAGTCTGCTTTGCATGCCATTACGAAGAAATGCCTGGTTTGAGCAGAGATCTGGTCGAACTGAAGCTGCCAATAAAGTCTGGGAAGAAGCCTGTCAAGCAGACTCCAAGGCATTTTGTACCTGAGGTTCTCTCGAAGATTAAAGAGGAGGTCGAAAGACTTCTTAGATGTAAATTTATCCGCACGACCAGGTATGTCGAATGGCTTGCCAATATAGTTCCAGTTATTAAGAAAAATGGCAAGTTAAGGGTGTGCATAGATTTTAGAGATTTAAATCCTGCAACCCCAAAAGATGAATATTTGATGCCTGTGGCAGAAATGTTAGTTGATTCTGTCATAGGACATGAGTACCTTAGCATGCTCGATGGGTATTCTAGGTACAATCAAATTTTCATTGCTGAAGAAGACGTCCCAAAAATGGTGTTTAGATGCCCTGGAGCTTTAGGCACCTATGAATGGGTCGTAATGCCTTTTGGTTTAAAAAATGTTAGGGCAACATACCAAAGAGCAACGAATTCGATCTTCCATGATTTTATCGAGACTTTTATGCAAATCTATATTGATGATATTGTTGTTAAGTCTATTTTAGGGAAGAGTCACATAGACCATCTTCGACAGTCCTTTGAAAGGATGAAGAGACACGGTCTGAAAATGAACCCTCTCAAATGTGCTTTTTGGGTACATGCGGGTGATTTCTTAGGCTTCATGGTCCACAAAAAGGGAATCGAAATATATCAGAACAAGGCCAAAGCCATAATGGAGACGAAAACGCCATCAACAAAGAAGGAGTTGCAGTCACTGCTTGGCAAGATTAATTTCTTAAGGAGGTTTATCTCGAACCTTAGTGGCAAGACTCAAGCCTTCTGACCTCTGCTTCGACTCAAGAGGGAAGATTTTGAACGGGGGCAAGCTCAGCAAGAAGCCTTCGACAAGATCAAGGAATACCTGGTCCGACCTCCAATTCTGATGCCACCTTAAAGGAATAGAAGTATGAGGTTGTTTCTATCTGCGTCAGACAAGACTTTAGGGAGCATGTTGGCTCAAGAGGATGAAAATGGCGTTGAAAGAGCCATTTACTACCTTAGTAGGGTCTTAAATGATGCAGAAACTAGGTATAACGTAGTCGAAAAATTATGCTTATGTTTGTATTTCTCATGTACGAAGTTAAAGCATTATATAAAACCAGCGGATGTTTTTGTTTCATCTCATTTTGATGTTATAAAACATATGTTGTCTAAACTGATCTTGCATAGTTGAATTGGTAAATGGGCATTAGCTTTAACTAAATATTCCTTAACGTATATGCCTTTAAAGGTTGTTAAGGGACAAGTGGTAGCCGACTTTATAGTCGACCACTCTATAACTGAGAATTCATTAAACTACCTTGAACTTGAGCCTTGGAAGTTGTACTTAGACGGTTCTAGTCATAAAGATGGAACGAACATAGGAGTCCTAATTATTTCTCCTAAAAAATTTCCAACAAAATTCAAGTATAAAGTCGAAGGCCTTTGTTCAAACAATGAGGCTGAATACGAGGCCCTAATAGTTAGACTTGTGATATTGTTGGAATTGGGGGCAACTCGAGTTGAAATAATGGGTGACTCAGTTAGTCATAAAACAAATTACAAAGGAGTACAAGTGCGTTAAGGAGAATCTTATCATGTACTTCGGGATATCCAATCGACTCTTGAAAAGATTCGAGATGGTTAGTATTCGACATATCCCTCAACTAGAGAATCAAGAGGCCAATGACTTAGCACAGATTGCCTCTGGGTATAAATTTTAAAAGAAAGATTGCAAGAGGCAATTAAAGTCAGAGGAAGGGTTGTGTTAGCCAGACTATCCCCATCAGATCTGGAAACAACGAAGCTGGGATACGCTAACGAAGAGAATTTCGAGATACTGAATATAGATAGCCTGATGGATGAAGATTCGAGAAAGCCAATAGTAGAGTACTTACAAAATCCAACAACATCTGCTGAGCGAAAAACCAGGTATCGAGCTTTAAGTTACGTTCTTTTGGGAAATAAACTATTTAAAAAGACTCTTGAGGGAATCTTTCTCAAATGTCTTAGTGAATCTGAGGCATATTTAGCCCTTTCGAGTGTCCATAGTGGGGCATGCGGGGCACATCAGGTAGGCCATAAAATGAAGTGGCTATTGTTTCGACAAGGGATGTATTGGCCTACCATGTTGAAAGATTGTCTTGAGTTCACCAAAGGGTGTCAAGAGTGCCAAGTACACGCAGGTATACAACATGTTCCTGCAAGCGAACTGCATTCTATAGTGAAACCTTGGCCCTTTAGAGGTTGGGCTTTGGATTTGATTGGAGAAATTTGACCAGCATCATCCAAAAGTCAGAGATATATTTTGGTTGACATCGATTATTTTACAAAATGGATCGAAGTTATACCACTGGCAAACGTGGATCAAGACGCTGTAATCGAATTCATCCAAAAGCATATTATCTATAGGTTTGGAATCCCATAGATTATTACAAAAGATCAAGGATTTGTTTTTACTGGTTAAAAAGTGCAATAATTTGCTAAGGAAATAGGTTTTAAATTGGTGACATCTACACCTTATTATGCACAGGCCAATGAATGGTCAGGTCGAAGCAGCTAATAAGGTTGTGATTGGTTTGATTAAGAAACATGTGGGGAAAAAGCCAAAGAATTGGCATAAGACATTAGACCAGATTCTCTGGGCATGTCGAACCTCCCATAAGGAAGCTACTAATACTACTCCTTTTCGACTGACATACGGTCATGACGCGGTCCTGCCAATTGAAATCTACTTACAATCAACGATAATCCAAACACACCATGAGATTCCATCTAAATCATATTGGAACATGATGATGGATGAGTTGGTTGATTTAGATGAAGAAAGACTTAGTGCCTTAGAATTGTTGAAAAGGAAGAAAAAGATAATAGAGAAATCGTACAACAAACGGGTCACAGTTAAAACGTTTTTGCCTGGAGACTTTATTTGGAAAGTGATCCTTCCCATGGATCGAAAGGATAGAACTTTGGGAAAATGGTCCCCTAAGTGGGAGGGTCCCTTCTAGATTATACAAGTTTTTTCAAATGGTGCATACGAAATCGAAGAATTAAATGAAGATAAAAGGATCCTGAGGGTGAATGGGAAGTATTTGAAAAAAAATACAAACCTGCACTCCAAGAAGTAAAAATAGTAAAAGAATAATTACATGCAAAATGGTCGAAGCCAACATGGTAATGCGAAACATATGTTGCCAAAATGGCTCAAGTCATTACATTAAAGAGCCACGAGGGGCTCAAAGTCATTGCATCAACAAATAAAATCCTGCAAAGACAAAATAAAGAGATTGGAACTAAAATGGAAGAGAAGCTCTCATGCTGAGATACTTCAACTTCTGAAGCGCCAAACGCTTTTCACATACAGACTTGTTTGATCTGAGGGTTTCAATCCTTGCCTCCAGCTTCTGAGCCCTGTCGATGTGCTCCAGCCCAACTTCAATATCTTTGGTCAGTTCAGAGTCATTGAACTTTAGAAGTCCAGCTTGATGCTCCTTGGCCTTAGAGATCTTGGTTTGCAATTCCTTTATTTGTGCTTCCCAAGATGCGATGTCCTGACCATAGCTTTCGACCTTTGCTCTGTTTTGCTCTTGGCTCCTTTCTAGTTCTGCAACTCTGGCGGTGGATTCGGTAGCAGCATCCCATACAGCTGCTATAGCTCTAGCCACATATTCGATCTCACTCGAAGCTTGTTTTATTCTGTTTAAATCAGCGATGGTGTGTTTGGTCATCGAGGTTAGCTCCATGATAACATTTGCAACTTCAGGAGAAGCAGTCAAAATGTCAACTTCTTTAAGGAAGCCTTTCAGGGAAAATTGAGCAGTAGGATCGCCTTCCAGGATTCCAAAAAAATCAACTTTAAAGATTTTTTCCTTAATCTTTAAGAGTGCATCATCCATAGGTTCGCTCGAAGACTGAACGCCTGATGTTGAAGAAGAGTCGGGGCTTTTCTCAGATGAACTTCCTCTGGAGTTGATCATAGCTTTCAGATATTCGAGAGGTTTGCTTTGTCTCAAGGCTGCTAGTTCCTCTGAAGAAAGAGTCGCAGTTGTTCCAGTCGAAGCCTCTGTGTTCTCATGAGCAGCATCAGTTGTTGAAATGATGGTGGATTGGTCCTGTGCCTGTTCTTTCTCTTTTTCACCTATCCTTGTATTCTCATAATCATTTTCGTCCTCATCTTCAAATTCATCAACATCAGGTGCACGATGGTATTGGAACAAAGAGTGATCCTCTTCTTCTTCCATTTCTTCATCTTGGTCTTGGCCAGCAGAGCCTAAATCTTCGATCTTGGGGGAGCCATCTTCATATTCACCTTCGACATTGCCTTCAGCATGCTCCATTTCCACATCTTCCTTGGTTACCTCAGCCTGGGTTTCTTTTCCTTGTTTATCCTCACGCTCGGAGCCGCGAGTGTGTGAATTCTGAGTGTTGGTCTTAGGTGGCGAAGTCTCACGTTGTTCCTCGATTGGCTGGTTTATTTCACTCATCGAGCTCTTTTCTGAGTCTTTTGAAGAAGTGGGATGATAAGTGGGGTCACCATCACTGTTGAGAGGGACTGGTGTGTCAGTTGATTTAGCCGTTGGTTGCTTAGGAGAACCTGCAGCGTCCTGAAGATAGCATCGAGAGTTAGTAAGTTAAAGAGATAAGGTAACTGAATAAAATACTAAGTTAGTATATTTGTTGTACCTTGGAACCTTCAGCTCCAGGACTTGAGTTATCACTTTCGAGCCGCTCTGCAGCTTTCGTCGATAAGTCCTCAGGGTTGGGTTCTAATATCTTGAGAGTAGTAGGTTTCTTTGTCGAAACTTTGGTAATCTTCGCCTGAGTTTGGGTTAGAGCCTCAGGCATATTTAGTTGCCTTTTCCTTTGTTTGAGGGGTTGTTCTGTGATGGGAGACAGATCATTATCGTCGGATTTGATTACTTGGAATTCAGGTTCTTTGGGTTTGCGTTTTTGTGGAGTTGGTGGTGGTTTTCGATTTCCCTGAAAAAATGGTTCAAATAATTAGAAACATAACAATGAACGACAAAGGAGTAATGAGTAAAAATAAAATTACCCTTGTTATTGTTGTTGTTGTTGTTTTGATACCTCCTTCTTCCTTTACTTCAACTGGTTTTTTAGCTGTAGGGGTTTTGGGTGGAACCTTCACGGCTGAAAGAAAATCAAAACAATTATTACAAGTAAAGAAAAAATAAATAATAAAAAAAGGTTGGGTCGAAACACCTCCCATTCCACACCTTCATATATTTCAGACTCGATGCGAACATATTCGATGCCAATATGAAGGTGTCCTTTGAAACTGTCTAATGTATGCTTAGTCGCAACCACCCGCTGGGCGCATTTTTATGATTCCTGGCGAAGGATTTTTACAAAATCCCCACAGAAGAACTAGTCTGGGAATTGAGGGCACACCAAAGTCAACACTTAGCACTCAAGGGAATTTAGGACGATACATGTTAAAAGTTGTTTCGTACTGTTTCTCAAGAGGAACGAACGAAGGTAGCTTTAAGTTCTCCATTTTCTTTAAAAATTTCTCTTTTAAAGTAACGGCTGCTTCGCGGACGGTTCGACTAAGATCACCAGGCCTATAGGAAGTTTCGAAGTACTTTTGGAATGCTTGGATTTTCTTAATATGAGTCGAAGTACCTTTCTTGATTTTCTCCTGCACAGATAGGAAAACCTTGTTAAGATGCTGAGTAAAGGCAGCAACGTTGAAGAATTCTTCAGCATAGTACTCTTTCCACCACTTGTCGAACTGTGGGGTGTAGAGGAAATTTGGCTCGAAGGCAACATGAATGGTCTGGCCAGCATAACGAGCTATTTGCTTGATGGTTACAACATCAGTGTGAATTGCATTGTAGAGAAGAAGGGCGTTCTCTTTCTCGTATATGGGTTTTGGTAGAATTTGGATCAAGCCAAACTGTCGAGCAACAAGATTTGGTTGATAAGCAATAAGAGTAATCTGACTTTTCGAGATGTTAAGCTTGAGGGTTAACACCCTAGGAGTTAAGAAAGCTTCCCAGATGGCAAGGGATTCTGCTTCTTCGGTTTTTGATGGAGCTGGGAATGGCCTAGTGAACCATTCAGGACCATGTCTTCTTGCAGCAAAAGGAGTTATGTTCGACGTAAAATCATAATGCTTGGCAAACATCACCACATAGTTGGTGAAAGTCTGTTGGAGGTGACATCCTTCGTCACTAGTAGTTAACATGGCTAATCACATTCCTTCGACTCTACTATTCTTCACTTCATCTGCATCTGCATTAATAGGGTTCTTGACGGGGAGGCATGCTTCGAAGGAAGCATTCAGCCATAGTTGCAACAACCAGAAGGGGCTAGAAAGGAGGAAGCTTCCTTTGTCTCCGAGGAATTTGAGTGAGGTGACACCTTCACCCATGGACTCATAAAGATTCGCCAGAATAATTTCACTAAAAATTAAGTCATGACTAGAATGAAGTTGGTTAGCCATGGTCAGATACTTCTTGGCCATGTGAAGTGACTTCGAGTAGAAGACACAACAGGACAACCATAAAGCAAGGAAAGCTATATGCTCTACCTCAGAGACTTCTTCAGTAGTTTTATCATGGTAATGTGCAATATGGGTAGAATAAGCAGCTCTAGAAGTAAAAAATACCTATGGTGTCGCCAGCCTGGTAATCTGGATCATAAGTGTTACCAGTAGGTTTAAGCCCCGTGATGGCAGCTATGTCGAAAAGGGTTGGTGACATCATTCCACAAGGAAGATGGAAATTATGGTGGGTATTATCCCAGAAGTACATGGAGGAGACTAGAATGGCCGAGCAATACCCAAGTCCTACTTTCGACAGTTGAATTAGGTCAAAGATGCCCATATCTTTCCAGACTTGGGACTTGGTCTTTTCTAGTTTTTCGAACCAACTTAAGTAGCCAGAAGGATCTTTAAACGAGGGACTTGATCGAAATAACCTAAAGCCATTGTTCATATATCTTAGGTCAAGGTTTCATTCGTCGAAGGATTTCTTTGATTGGCAAGGTTAAGGTCTTCGTTACTAGCCCTAGGGTTCTTAGCATGAGCTATAGGCTTATATTTGTGGTAAGTAGGGAAAATTCCCTAAGTTTACTAGGGTCAGCAGTGGGATCAGATAATGGTCCTAGCAAAGCATAAGGTTTACCAGTAACAGAAATAGGGACAAGTACCTAGGATTTGTAGATCATTTGTTGTTCTTCAGTAAGCGGTTCTGCAACGTATTGTTGATTTCCCACTATGGTTGGGTCTGGAATCGTCTTAAAAGAAGGAAGGCATGAAAGCTTCTTTAGATCCTTCACATTCTTGGTAGATTCTTTAGTAGCTTTGGTTGATGATGCCATTGTTGCTGAAAGTTTGAAGGTGATTTGAGAAACTGAGTTTCTTAAGCAGAGGAGATGAAGAAATTTGAGAGTGTTTTTGAAAAGTTCAGAAAAGCGAAAAAGTAGAAAAGAAGTGAAGTGACCTATTTATAGAGGCTGAATTGGAAGTGGTTCTCAAATCAGCATTTATGGTTGAGAAGCGAGTGGGGACGCGTGTCCTTCCAAGAGCTCACGGTGGGACGGTAGTAGTTAAAACCTACCCCCACTATTTCCTAGGATCCAGGAAACGTGATGATTGTGCAAGATTCTCGCGTGGCATTGAGGACACCTTTCAGAAAAAGTGGCATGATGACTGTGACTTCATAGTTGTACTGAGGTACATAAACAGTTTGTGACGTTGAATAGTTTGTGGCGTCGAATTCTGTTGCCAAAAAATGCCTTTTTCTTCATTTGATGTCCAAAATGACATTTTTGGGGGGAAATTTGTTGGCTCATAATTTTGACTTCTAGTTTAAATTGGTGGATTAAATGAAGGAAAGAGAATTTTTGTGAAGTTATGATGGACTTCGACAGGACAACGTAATTATGGAGGTCCAGTCGAACTTACCCTTTTGCAAGAAGGAAAGGTTGGTTGGACTTAAGAAGATTTTCTAAGTTTGAAAATGTAATTCGACGAGGATGGTACTGATGATGTCTTCGATTTGAAGTTCGAATTTGAATAAAGGAGATACCTTTGTTCTTATCCAGTTTCAAGAGGAGACACGTGGAGCACGTTGGAGAAATGAAGACATGCCGAGCACCACTTGTCTTGATTTAGGAAAAAGGTTGTTAGAGGCAGTTATTTCGATTTAGTATAAATAAGAGGCCTTAGTGTTAGGATTTTGTGTGTGGTTAAGTTTGTACAAGTCACTCAAATTACTCTAAGTACCCAGTGTGTAGAGAAAAGAGTTATTGAGAAATGTACGTTTGATGAAATACCATTTTCTTACATTTTAATCAAATTCAGTTTATGCTTTTTGCCCAAAAATTTATCTTCTTTATTTGCACAAATTACTTTTGACGCATTTTACTGCACTTTCGATTACTTTTCTGCAACATACTTTCTTTTATATTTTTGAAGTAAACTATTTTCAAATCATGAATACTGTCGAAGTGTTAATTGTTTCTCAAACTTTAATTTAAAAATCATTAGCACATGTCCTAGGATTCACTGGTTGATTCTGTAAGTTAACCAATATTTGAAGACCAGCGGTTGTTTACCAATTTTCACGGTAAACACCTGTATGAACCAAATTAATCTTGATACTATATTGCTTAATTTTACCGGAGAATTTCTACGGACCTAGAGATTAGGGGTAATGATTAATTTTTTTCTCTCTAAGGTCTTAGGAGAAAATAATCTTAAGAATTGGTATTAACGATCTGAAACATATTGTTGCAATATTGAGTAGAAAGTGTTACAAAAACAAGTTATACACCCTCCCTAGCATATTTTCAACATCCGTTTTATTAATAACGCAAAGTATTTACATTTCTCGCGATCGGATTTTTACTTTACCAAAAATAATTCCAACCCCCAAAAGCGTTTTGTTTGATTGAACAATAGTTTGAACTAGATATTTATATGCAGTCCTCGAGATCGATACTGGGGATTTCCCCTATTATTACTACATTGGCAAAAATAGTACACTTGCTATTTTTACGATCAAGTTTTTGGCGCCGTTGCCGGGGACTGCCAAAATATAGAGTTTGATTTGAGTTCAATTAATATTTTGTTGCTCTGCCACTAAAATTTTATTTTCTATTTATTTTTATATATTTTTTTATTATTGCTAACTCTGTCTAATCTTTGTATGCGAGGAAAGACCTCAGCTGAATTTACTTTTGACACAGAACCAGAGCGATCCTTGCATGCTAGGCTTAGAAAAGCTAAACAAGCAAGACTGACAGCTTCAAAAGCGGAAACTTCAGTTTTAGAACCCGAAAGAGAGGAAGAAGTTTCTGATCATTCCGATACAGACTCAGACAGAGAAACAATTATGGCTGAACCTCAAGAGAGACTTCTTGGGGACTATGGAGGAGCAAATACTCCAGCAGGTCGGTTGACCATAGTGAATCAACCGGTGAACGTTGCAAACTTTCAGCTGCACCCAACAACGATCCGACAGATTGAAAAGAGATCTTTTACGGGAAAGATAAATGAAGATACAAATAAACATTTGCAAAGGTTTCTTACGATGAGTACCATTTTGAAGATCGGGGGGGGGGGGGGGGGGGGGGGCACTCTGAAGAGGCAAATAAACTAAGAATGTTTTCATTCACTCTAGCTGAAGATGCCGAAGAGTAGTTTTACTCCTTACCGGCAGGAAGTATCACTACTTAGGAAGAGATGGAGACAACCTTTTTTAATGAATATTTTCCTGCTTCTCTTTATATTCGCAAAAGATATGACATTGTAAATTTTAAACAGAAGGAAGGAGAATCACTTGGCGATGCTTACAAGAGGTTCAAGAGGTTATTAGTAGCATGTCCTACTCACAATATGGATCAAACTGAACAAATGCAGACGTTTTTGAATGGCCTAAGGATGAAGACAAAGTAACTTATTGACATGGCTGCCGATGGCTCATCCAACTTTACAATAACCACTGGTATTAAGAAGATCATTGAAGCCATTATTGCAAATGAGCATTTAGAATTATACGGCCGAAGTGTGAGTAAGCCTGAAGGAATAATTGACTTGAAGCTGGCTAATCAGGTTGTAAAGATGGAAGATCAAATTGCTGCTGAAGTGGAAAGAAGACTTAAGGCAATAAATGGTGGTACTTAGACAGTATCCCAAGTTCAACCTGTTCAAGCTGTTAGTTCTGAGATTTATGGTGGACCTCATTTTGCTATGCATTGTGTTGCGACTGCACAACAAATTGAAGCAATTAATTTTCTGAAGCAGAACAACTCTTATTCCAACACATACAATCTAGGCTGGAAGAACCATCCCAACTTCTCTTGGAAAGATCAACAAGGGAATGTTCAAAAACAAGGACTGACTCAATATCAGAATCTGCCATAACAGCAACAGTATCGACCTCAGCAACAATAACAACCACCGTACTAGCAACAATACCTATAACCACAGAAATAATATCAACAATAAGCACCCAAGAAGGCGGATTGGGAAATTGCCATTGAGAAGATGCTGCTCAAAGTTCTCAATTCCAAGAAGAGACCAGAAACAATCAGAGGAACACCACTGCGTCTATCAAAAATCTGGAAGTACAGATGGGTCAGATAGCACAACAACTAGCAAATTCTCAAGCACAAGGCGCTCTACCAAGTGCAACTGTGGCAAATCCAAGAGATCATAATAATGTGAGTGTTGTGATAACAAGAAGTGGGAAATGAACAGGTGGTGAAAGAGAAAGGTATAAACAAGGTGCTCTACTCTAAGTAGATCTTGAAATCAAAGAAAATGAGATCATCAATGAGGAAGTGGTTGGAAATGAACAGGTGGTGAAAGAGAAACCCATTAAGCCAAAACCCGTCATAAAGCTCCCTTTCCCCCACAAGAAATAAGAAAAAGGGGCATCATGAAAAAAACTTTGAGAAGTTCTTAGAGATGTTCAGGAAGTTGGAAATTAATATTCCATTCTTGGAGGCACTTGAACAGATGCCTACTTATGCCAAGTTCATGAAGGATATCATCTCCAAGAAACGCACCATTGACACTGATCCTATTATTCTAACCGAAACTTGTAGTGTTATTTTGCAGGGTATAAAAATTCCAGTGAAGGAAAAAGATAGAGGTTCGGTCACCATTCCATGCACCATTGGAGATAGGTCATTCAAAAAGGTAGTGATTGATTTGGGAGCTAGTGTGAGTCTTATGCCCTTATCCATATACAGGAAATTGGGAATAGGAACAATGCAAGATACTAGGATGACACTCCAGTTTACAGATTATTCGGTAAATAGACTATATGGGGGTAGTTGAGGATGTTCTAGTGAAGATAGATAAATTTGTGTTCCCAGTGGATTTTGTGATTCTTGAGATGCCGGAAGATGAAGAGATTCCTCTTATTCTAGGCAGACCAATTTTTAGAAACCGTAAGGTGTATGATAGACATAGAGGAAAGTGATATGACTTTGAAAGTCTACGATGAGGAATTGAAAATTGATGTTTGAAACACCATGAAGTATAAAAGATGATGTTGGTACAAGTCATATAGTAGAGATGATAGATCAAGTGCCTGCTCAGGATAGTCCGCTGAATGCACCACAGTTACCTTTGGAACGAGTGTTGAGTTTGTCGATTTTTGAAAGTGATCAAGAAGTGGACGAGAAAGAGTCAGAAGTGTTATCCATGTTGGAAGCACAACCTCCATGGAAAGGATCTCGACCACACCAGTGGGAAGATATAAGGCAACCTCAGTCATCAAAAGAAAATTGAGAGTCTAAAAAAGGGACGGAGTTGAAACAGCCGCCTGAGAATCTCAAGTATGTTTTCATCGACACAGAAGGGAAGTGCCTAGCTATAATAAATTCTAATCCTACAGGGGTACTATTGGATGGGCGATTGAAGATTTGAAGGGTATTAGTCCTACAGTTTGCATGCACAAGATACTAATGGAGGATGATCACAAGCCAGTCGTCCAACCACAAAGGAGACTTAACCCCGCCATGAAAGAAGTGGTTCAAAAAGAAATGGTGAAGTTATTAGATGCAGGCGTTATCTATCCTATATCTGATTGCTCTTGGGTTAGCCCAGTGCATGTGGTACCCAAGAAAGCGGGAACCACCGTCATCATGAATGAGAAGAATGAGTTGATTCCTACAAGGACGGTTACGGGTTGGAGAGTGTGCATTAATTACAGGAGGTTTAACATTAAAACAAGAAAGGACCATTTCCCTTTGCCATTTATTGATCAAATGTTGGAAAGGTTGGTTGGTCATGATTATTATTATTTTCTTGATGGATACTCAGGGTATAATCAGATTACAGTTGCTCCTGAAGATCAAGAGAAGACAACATTCACATGCCAATATGGTGTCTTTGCTTACAGAAGAATACCATTTGGGCTGTACAATGCGCCAGCCACATTTCAACGATGCATGGCATCCATTTTCGATGACATGCTTGAAAAGCATATGGAAGTGTAAATGGATGATTTTTCTATTTTTGGTTCTTCTTTTGATAATTGTTTGACTAACCTGTCTTTTGTTTTAGAAAGATGTTAGCAAACCAACTTGATTCTCAATTAGGAGAAATGCCATTTCATGGTGCGTGAAGGTATAATTTTGGGTCATAAAATTTCCCATAAAGGAATAGAAGTGGACCAAGCAAAAGTTGAGGTGATATCAAATCTTCCACCTCCGATGAATGAGAAAGGTATAAGAAGTTTCTTGGGACATGCAGGTTTTTACTGCAGGTTTATAAGAGACTTCTCAAAGATAGCCAAACCTCTAACAAGTTTATTGGTTAAAGACAAGCCTTTTGTGTTTGATAAAAAATACCCCAAAGCATTTGAAACATTACAGAGTAGATTAGTGTCGGCACCTGTTGTGATTGCCCCAAATTGGTCTCTCCTATTTGAGATTGTCGCTCCCGAGGATTTGCATCCATGGTACAAACGCAAAAGTGGCGCGGAAAACAGAGTCGCCAGCAATGTGTATTTATCCCAAGAGAGGGAAAGGAAACACTGCGTAAACCTGAGGGAAGGGAAAAAGCATGGTCTCGCGACCAAGAGAAACGGGTAAGGGAGTCGGTTACGCGAAGGGAAGGTGTTAGCACCCCACACGTCCATCGTACTCGACGGGATCCACGCTTGTTGTCTCGATCAAAGGGTGTCGTCATCTGGAGCTCCACTGCTACTGGAAATGAGAAGGAATGGGAACGGAGGAGAGCGAAGAAACGGGGGAGAAAAGAAAAAGAAGTGACTCGATAGGACATCGCTCGTCCTACGCCTACGTACTCCCTCGTGCAATGGGAAAGTCAGAGTCAACGTAGTTCGGACACGAACTAGGGGGAGGTTGCTCGCCAAGACATCGCCGTCTTGTGCCTACGTATCCTCAATCGGACGAGAAAGAGGAAATTAGAGCAGTCGTAGTTCGACCTAACGAGGTCGGTTAGTGTTTTTTATGAGCGACGTTAGATTCGCGTCCGACAGTTAGGGTCGAGGCCTGTTTGCGACGAGACGGAAGTAACGTGCCCTTCTCTGAAAATGATTTGAGATTAACGATCCCGAAGGATGAAAAAGGTTTTGAGTTTGTTTTTGTGTTTTTTAGTCTGAAGTGGATTGAAGTTAGTTCGTAACTTGCATTGCACCGAAGTCTATGAGATAGGAACAGATGTTTAGCAAATTGTTCCAAGATGGAACGTCCACCAAATACTCTAGAAAAATGAGAGGAAACCCCTCATTCCTCACTTCCCACATGCAAGGCTCATGTACAATACACGTTAACTTTATTAAGTGTTTTAGAAGTGTTATGAGATGAGAAGAGAAGACTCAAAAGAAAACACTAAGGGGAAACTAAATTGTTCCTAATGTTGTCATGCAAAGGTGGCCCTATAGTTGAGTTTGAAAGGGGAACCTCTACCTAAGTTAGCATGCAAAGGGAAGCCTAATGCTAATCCTACTCCAAGCTTAATCGAAAATTAAGTTGGACTAGGTAGCTCTAAGGGAGTGAATCTAAGACTTAAACAAGTCTTGAGAGTCAAGGGAAGAGAAGGAGTGAAGAAGACGAAGGAGGAAAGGAAGCGAATAAATAAAAACAGCAGCTACCACAACGCCCCTGCACCAAAACAGTGGTAAAAAACAGCCCACAAGCAGCACAGCTTATAACAGCACACAATTCAGCACAAGAAAGGGTGTAAAATGTCAGCCAGCAGCACATACAACAACACACATACACTTAGACAGCTGTAGAAACAAGGCAGCAGGCGATACATTTGAATACGAATTAAGAATGGCAAAGCAAACACGCATCAAACATCATGCATTATGATTACCAACACATCACATATCATGGTAAACAACACTTGGAGACAACATGAAAGAATGCACCACATCACGAAAGGATGCACAACATTAAGCATATGAACAAAGTTGAAAACAAGCATGTATCTCATGAAATTAAATGCACGCAATCAAGTTCAAACAAACAACTCCAGCAACATCAACAACGAGTCACAATCAGCATGCTTAAGAAGTGTGTGTTATGTGTTCATCGCATCAATTACTCAACAACGCAAACATAAACATTTATCGATGAAAACCAAGACTCGCGTGTTGAAGAATCGTGTTCATGCCATAGTGTGAGGTGCAACAGCTAAAGAATAATCCATAAATCATCAACATATCAATCCATAAAGTTTAGGCATGCATCAGATCTCAATCAACCAAGAAAATGCAAGAAAATATCACTCTGCAGTAGTGGTAATCAATTACTCACTTTGAGTAATCGGTTACTCAGTTGAAATTTGACCAGAAACGTGAAAACTTGGCAGAGTAATCGGTTACTCTGTTAGGGTAATCGATTACCACTGAAACAGAGGCACAAATTCAACTTTGAAAAGCACTTTTCAGCATCTAATCACTTATGCAAACATCCAAATGATCATGCAATCAATTAATCACGAAATTCACATCAAATATCAGTAATCAAACACCAATTTCGCCAATCAAACAACAAGATCACAAATCAAATCAAGCAAAATGGATCAAATCACATCACAAACCAAGGATCTACATTGCATAAGTTGAAATTAAGCTAAATCAAACATAGATCTAAGGAAAACCAACCTACAAGGCTGAGATTTGCCTTGGTGATTGTTGAGCACGAAAATTGGTGAATCCAAGCAATAAAACCAGAGATCTATACAATAATCTTCAAGATCCTAGCAAGAAACTTCAAGATCCAAGCAAGAACACTCCAAATAATCAAAAGCTGCTCCCAAAAGTGATTCCAAGATCCAAACCAGTAGCTATATCAGAATCGAACCAAGAATGATGATGTGATGGAGGTTTAGCTCAAGAATTCACAAATTCCAATGAAGAATTTGTGAATCTATGGATATGGAGCTTTGGTGAGAGGTTGAAGATGAAGATGAAAAGTGGAAAAGTGAGAGAGAATTGAGAGAATTCTGAAAAATTGGAGAGTGAAAATGATGTAGGGTGGAGAGGTTTGGAATGAATTGGTTTAAATAACCCCTAGGTTAGGAGTTAAGTTTGGGTTGGGAGTGAGGTTAAGTGAGTGGAAATTGGGATGAAATGTGAATTAGGAAAGAAAATGTGGAATTGGAGTGGAAAGAATTTGAATTTTTGGATGGAAAATGATGAAAATAGATCAATTCTAGATCCTTCCCACACATGCACAAGCCAAGCACATGACCACAAAATACTCCAAAATTCTGCAGTGCTGAAAATGCCACATTTTTGCAATTTCGCCCAGAGTAATCGGTTACTCACTTTGACTAATCGATTACTCAATTCAAAAATTCAAAAATTGGCGCCAAAAGGAGGGAAACTTGGATATTCGTCCGGTTCCGCCTGTTCTGAACCATGATAGACCTCTGAAACTTGCCAATTGATATTACCACTGGAACACACTTGAAATATGCTGCGAAATGTTTTTCCGCACTCGGATTAAACTGCTGATACCAACTGTCTGGTGCTGAATAACTGATCAAAAATTGACTGTCGGGGTTTCTTATCATCCAATCACTTAATGAGCAAAATAAATGCTCAAAAAGACTTGGAAAGCTATCTGCTTGGCTCTGAACACTGTTAAAGATCATACTGGCACTGATGACGCCGTGAGCTGCTGAAAGGATACCTCGATCCCATGCACAAAAAGACAATGCAAATGCATGAATGATAATGCAAATGAAAGGAAGCATAAACCAGTTAGGTTAGAAACAAAAGGGCAAATTTTGAGGTGTTACAGAGATCATGTGTGATGCCAGTTATATTGTAGTGGAGGCAGTTTTAGGACAGCGGAGAGAGAAGTTGTTATATGTAATTTATTATGCTAGTCATGTTTTAAATCCTACTCAGATGAACTATGCAACTACCAAAAAGGAGTTGCTGGCAGTGGTTTATGCTTTTGACAAGTTCAGGCAAAATTTGTTAGGATCTAAAGTAGTTGTTTATACTGACCATGCTGCTTTGAAATATTTGTTTGCTAAGCAGGAATCGAAGCCGAGACTACTAAGATGGATCCTACTCCTTCAGGAGTTTGACGTGGGAATTCGGGACAAAAGAGGATGTGAAAACACAATTGCTGATCACCTATCTCAGATGTCCCCAATTGAAGAAAGAGAGGAGAAGCGTCCAATCAAGGATGAGTTTGCTGATGAACACATCATAGCTGTTACTGGTGTTCCATGGTTCGCAGACTATGCCAATTATTTGGTAGGTGGTGTAATCCCTGATGATGTTGACTATAACAGAAAGAAAAAGTTTTTGCATGATTGCAGGTTTTATTTGTGGGACGACCCATTCTTATACAAGAAAGGAATATACGGACTGGTTAGAAGATGTGTTCCTGAGTAAGAACAAAGGGACGTCCTAAGAGCATGCCATGACTCAGAATATGGAGGACACTTTAGTGGGGATATGACATTAGCAAAAGTCCTCCAATATGGGTTATACTGGCCTACATTGTTCAAAGATACCCAAGACATAGTCAAGGAGTGCGACAAATGTCAAAGAACGGGTAACATTTCAAAGAGAAATCAGATGTCTCAGAATGCCATGTTGGAGGTCGAGCTGTTTGATGTATGAGAATAGATTTTATGGGCCCATTTCCAGCATCGTTTGGAAAGAATTACATTTTAGTAGTGGTGGATTATGTATCTAAATGGGTAGAAGCTATGGCCTTGCCCACTAATGATGCTAAGGTGGTTGTTAAGTTTCTGAAAGCAAACATATTAGCGAGGTTTGGAGTATTGAGAGCTTTGATAAGTGATGAAGGAACACATTTCCTAAATCGCCACATGGAGAAGTTGCTCAAGAAGTACAATGTGAAGCATAAAATCGCCACTCCTTATCATCCTCAGACCAGTGGCCAAGTGGAAGTTTCTAATCGGCAGCTCAACCAAATCCTAGAGAAGATTGTGAGCTCATCTCAAAAGGATCGGGCAACCAAGTTGGATGGAACACTGTGGGCATACATAACAACATTCAAAACACTAATAGGTATGTCTCCTTAGTAGTTGGTTTATGGAAAAGCTTGTCACTTACCTCTAGAGTTGGAACACAAAGCATTGTGGGCCTCAAAATTCCTGAATTATGATCTCTTAAAAGCAGGAGATTCTTGAATCCTTCAACTCCATGAGTTAGATGAATTTAGGAATCAAGCGTACGAGAATGCCAAACTATACAAAGAACAAACAAAAAAATGGCATAATCAAAAGATTCAAAGGAAGGAATTTTGGGAAGTACAATTGGTTCTTTTATTCAATTCCAGGTTAAAGTTGTTTCCTGGAAAGATGAAGTCGAGATGGTCTGGACCGTTTGTTGTAAACAAAGTGTTTCCTCATGGTGCGATAGAATTGAAGAATCGAGCAAACGAAGACACTTTTAAGGTGAATGGGCAGAGAGTGAAACCATATTATCAAGGTCAAGAAATTGGCCTGGTGGAAGATGCTCGTCTCAGAGGATAGTAAGATAGACCATCGAGCCATGCGATGTTAAACGAAGTACTACGTGGGAGGCAACCCATGTTTTTTATTACTAAGCCATTTTATTTTTGTTATTTATTTTCTTTTTTCTTTCAGTCAGGTCAGACGCGAATTCTTACTTGTGGAAGTAAAAGTATGTGTAACAGTTGGAAAATGTGTGAAAGATGCTTTGATATGAGAAATGGTACCCAGAATGCACTAACCCTCACCATAAAAACCACAAGATCATAAAAATTAGCATTAGTCCAGAGACCCGCTACGACCGCCTGTAGCACGGGCTACGAACCGTAACAGGCCATTCCATGACCACATTAATAAAACAAAAAACATGACTAACTCCAGCAACCTGCTACGGCCGCCCATAGCAGGCCCAGTGCACAACCTTTCAATTTTTTTTACACTTTCCCACTTTCTCTCACCTAGATCCCACTAAATCCTCCACCTCTTAACACCAATCAAATCCCAATAAAATCTCATTATTCTCCAATTTTCCAAATATTTTTCAATCATCACTCATTAAATTTTTTAAAACAAAATATAATATCTTTTTTCTCTTTCCAACTTTTTCTCATTATTCTTCATCTTCTTCACTAACTCTCTCTCTTAAAGAACCCAATCTCCATTAACACACACCCAAAGCTGTCACCTTTAACCTCATATTCACCCTAACCCAAACATTTCCTTCACAAAAACTCCTCAATTTTCCACACTAATCATCATTCCGGGTACAGTTTTTCCATACCACCAAATTTCTAATTCGTCACTTTTTTGTGCTTGGAAGAAAATGCCCCCATGAAAGATAGCTAAAGGGAAGCAAATTGCTAAAACTTCCCGAACTCACAAGAGAGGCACTATAACACCCAACCCTCACAACATCGTCTTCGAAGACGAGGAACAAGCAACGAGGTACTCAGTACTAGCTCGTCGGAAAATCACGCCGACAAGGTATATGTGCGAACAAACCCTTACTACTAGTGATTGAGGCTTGGGTCTCGAGAGTGTGCTCCTCTCAAGGTCTCAGGTTCGAATCCTACTAGGTACAATCAATCCTTGTGTGGGCCAGTCCATACGGAGCTTTGGTCTGGCTTTAAACGGGGCCCCCGCTAGTGGACGGTGGGATTGGTCTCTCTTGGATTAGTCGGTCGCAAGGCCGGATACCAAGATTTCCAAAAAAAAAACTTAGGTTTAAAAGATGAAGTTGATAGAATGTTTCACTCAATAGGGTTGTTAGAATTCATATATTTTGAGGCGCCGACGTATGAGCGCATAACTCTAGAGTTTTTGAGTACGTTGGATTTTCACTTACAGAGAAAGTGGGTTGGCGATATGAGGTACTTTTACAGTACTCTCAAATTTTGCCTTTATGACCAGACTCACGAGCTGTCTATTGAGGAACTAGGTAGTATCCTCTGGCTGCCCATTTACGGGCCCGACGATGTTCCAGATACTTTTCCTGTAATTCAATTTTGGAAGGATCTTACTGATAGTTGGGATTACAATTCAGCAAGTGTTAAGGCATCCTTGATTCAAAACCCTTATTTCTATTATGTACAGAAGGGCCTTTCTAATACTCTGTTTGGTTGGGGCGATAGTACTGGTGTCGCCACAAAGAGAGAATTATTTTTTATGCATGCGATGGTAAATAATGAGATGGTGAATGCGGTTGCGTTTGCGGCTAACTATTTAGGTAAAGTTACTCAAGCACCCACTAGAGGCATTTTCGTGGGGGGTATGATTACCCAAATTTCCGAGCACTTCGGTTACGACGCTGCTGCTTTAAATAATTATCTAGTTGCAGGGAAAAACAAAATTGATATGGAATTCTTGATTCATCAAGGAATGATCACTGTGCATGGCGACACCTACTGGTAGATGTCCCGCAACCAGATCCTTCTTAAACTGCCCGACCCGACAACGATATGTATCTCTGAAAAAGCTAACTTGCTGTATGCAAGTGTCGTCCCAAATGATGAGGACGACCAAGGTGCTGATTTTGCTTCAGGCAATGCAATGGAAGAAGATGCTACAGGCCAAACGCAAGTTGCACCCCCACCCCGACATCCTTCTCATCAAGCAACCGACTCTTCTTTGATGAATTAAGACTGGTGGGAGTGGATCCAATCTGAGCTGGGTGGGATTAGAGCAGAGCAGGCGAGACAAGGTGAACAACAAGCGAGGCAAGGGGTGATGATGAATAACATGCAAGAGATGATGCAACATCTGATGTTGCATTTTCTGCCGCCCCCTCAGTGAGAACCACTGTGAGTCTCCTCTCTCTCATTTGTGCTAAAACATTGAGGCTAATGTTTAGTTCAAGTTTGAGGGAGGATTTTACTATTTTTAGTTTTTCCTTTCTATTACTTTTATTTGTGTTTTCGTGTGTTTTGTGTATTTGTTTTATTGAAAAAACAATTATTTATGTTTAAAACCACTTTCAAGTCTTCCCCGAATTAGGACCGTAGAAATTTCTCATGTGAATACTGTGAATTTAAGGTAGTTGAGAAAGTATATAGAGCTCGAGGGAAGAGAAGTTAGAACTAGGGACATCGGGAAAGTTTGAAAACTTAGGTATGACCCGAACACCCTAGGTCCCCCGGAGTAAGGAAACGAGTCCAACGTGTAGATTTGTGCCATTGTACTTGGATTTGAGAAGTAGCCCCCGATTAGTTCATAGTGATAGTCCAACATGATTGAATAGAATTGCATGTATAGGAATGATTGAGAAAATGACTTATGGCACCAAAAAGAAAAAAAAGTGAATAATGGTGATAAAGACATATGCCCCTCTAAGTTGGGTAACCCTCACCCGGTTACGTAGCCTAACGGCGGTTGAGTCTCAATTGTCATCCCAAAGTGGACTAATAAACGCCAATGGACATGGGGAAAAAATGAAAAAAAAAGAGAGAAAAATGCCTAGAAAAAGTCTTGATCAATTTTGTACATGTGAGGAAATACGATCGAAATGCCTTAATCCGATTATCTGAATGAAAAGGGGAGAAATCGAAGAAAATACTTAAGTCCAAAGCATAGTTGGAGAGGTGGCCGAAAGGGGGGATTTGGGTCTGTGGTTTACCGCGATATGTGTTCTTGAAATACCTTTGTTAGCGGATGATTACAGAGAAAACTAAGACTAGCCGATCGGAATAAAGGCTCACGTATGAGTAACGACATACCTTATTGTCACAAGTTTTTCATTTGAGGTGCACCATTTGATCTAAAAAGTCTTTATGCAAGCTTGTTGCTTGAGGTCAAGCAACGGTTTAAGTTTGGGGGAGTTTGATTAGTGGATTTTATGCTTTCTTTTACCATAATTTGAGTTAATCGTTTCATGTTTTTATTCGCATTTTATTTCCTTTTATCGCATTTTATGCTTGGTTGTGTTGTTTTATTGTTTTTCAGGTGCAAAGAAGTAACGTAGAAAAAAAGGGAAAGAATGGCTGAAAATCGGAAAAGATTACCCTTGTACCAGTGGCCTGCTACGACCACCCGTAGCAGGCGAGTGCCCAAAAATTCATAAAAGAAACAAGAGACAGTGAGTTGCTATGGGCACTCGTAGCGTAAGCTACGGGCCTTAGCAGCTGCCACGCCCATGTTTTATGTGCAAACGAGCAAAAGATTCTTCTTTCCTTTTTGGGAGGAGATTTGGAATTGAATGGGATTGTGACAACTTTCAGAGGGGATCTTTTTGTATATTAGGAAGTGTTTGGCTAGGCTTTTATTTTTTCCTGCTTTTTACGCTTAAAAATATTGAGAGATAGAAATTAGAGAGTTCTGGAGAAGAAGGAGATTTTCATGATCAATAGCGATTGAAGATCAAAGTTCATCCTGTTTCTTGTAATGTCTAAACTCTTCTTTATGCTTTTCGATAATAGTATGAGTGGCTAAAACCCCCAATGCTAGGGGGTGTCCATAATTTGTATATGTAAACACATATGATTTCCATATTGCAATAACAAGATGTTTTTCGTTGTTAATTATTCTATTGATGTTCTTAATGCTTTCTCTTTCATAAAAATTGAGATTGTTGTATGATTATGAGTTAGGGTTGACCACCGTTCATAATGCTTTCAATAGAATATCATAAAGCAAATAATTCCTAGGACTAGGGTTACCCTGTATGAACCAAATTATTCTTGATACTATATTGCTTAATTTTACCGGCAAATTTCTACGAACCTAGAGATTAGGGGTAATGATTAAAAGTTTTCTCTCTAAGGCCTTAGGAGAAAATAATCTTAAGAATTGGTATTAACGATCTGAAACATGTTGTTGCAATATTGATTCGAAAGTGTTATAGGAACAAGTTATACACCTTCCCTAGCATGTTTTCATTATCTGTTTTATTAATAACGCAAAGTATTTACATTTCTCGCGATCACATTTTTACTTTACAAAATACAATTCCAACCCCCAAAAGCGTTTTGTTTGATTGAACAATAGTTTGTACTAGATATTTATACACAGTCCTCAAGATCGATACTGGGGATTTCCCCTATTATTACTACATTGGCAAAAATAGTACACTTGCTATTTTTACGATTAGTAGTGTTAGGAAGAGACATTGAACAACAAAGGGTTTTCTATTGCTTGTAAGTCTAATTATACTAAACTAGTAATATTGAATTTCCTTTCTTGGATTGTGGACTCAACCCCCTAGACGTAGGTGTGGTTTCACCAAACTGGTTAAACAACTATCATGTTATTTACTGCTTTTCTGCTCCTTCACCTATTACTTTATATTGTGGTGTTTCTAGTTTAACTAGTCATACCAGTTTTCTAGGACTTAGTGTTCGACATCTATCCCATGAAGAATAAAATCTCAATTGGCATCAGTGCAGACACTCTAGCCCATTTGGTGAGCTCCAAGGAAGATAAATTTGGCTCAAATGGACACAATTAAAGATGTAGGATCAGTCAATAAACCACCTGTTTTGTATGGCACAAATTATGACTATTGGAAAGCTAAGATGGTTTCTTTTCTTAAATCCATTGACAACAAAACTTGGAAAGCTGTGGTTAAAGGTTTGAAACATCCTGTGATCACTTATCAAGATGGTTCAACAAGCTTGAAGCCCGAAATTGATTGGTCCAAAGCTGAAGATAATAAAGCTCTTGGTAATGATAAAGCCTTAAATGCTATATTCAATGGTGTTGACAAGAATATGTTCATACTAATCAACACTTGTACTAAAGTAAAAAAAGCTTGGGAGATTCTCAAGACTACTCATGAAGGCACATCCAAGGTTAGTATGTCAAGGGCTCAGCTCCTCACAACCATGTTTGAAAATATGAGAAGGTAAAAAGATGAGAAGGTAAAAAAGGAGAAAGATATGGAAAGGTTTCAAGAGTTATATTCAGTATGTACTTTACTTGAGATGTTAGTGTTTTATCGAAAATGTATGATATATACTGTGCTTATTTTTGTTTTATGTTTTAATTGAATATTATGATGTAGAGATTAAGTGAAAACCTTGAATAACGGACAAATGAAAATCATTGTAATGTTGATGGTGATGATGATGATCGAACTCCTAGTAGAAGTGTTGTATGTCATGCTTCTACAAAAGGAAGTAATTGTTCAGCCCATCCCCCCTGCGGATAACAACAATGATATAATGGGCCCTAATCCAAATGAAATCGCAATGTTATACTTAAAAGTTGCGGTGATAAATGAAACGCAACTTCTCCCGCTAGAACATTGTCCATGTTTGGATTTATTCTGTTATAGTCCTGAAGATGTAAGGGATTTTCTTGGTGGGTATAAATTGTTGGACATCGGGATATTGCAAGTTTGGTGCACGTAAGTATATAGTTGAATATACATGTCATTATAGAACATTATCATTTATAGAACATCACCCCTAATTTATTCATTTTCTTTAACCATTTAGGTACATTCACCGTCTTTGTATAGAGTTGAATAAATCGAGTACTTACGGAATCTTGGATCCACTTTTTATTCGTTGGGCTTTTAATGAACCAAGAGATATTCGAGAGTACTTGAAAACACAGTTAAATGAGGGAGGAAAAGAATGTTACTTAGCACCATTCCTCTGTTCGTAAGTATTTTTGGAATTGATGTTTATGTATTCTATATTTAGTTTTGTTTTAGCAAATACCATTAACCTATATATGCTCTTGTTTATTCAGTGGTCATTGGCAATTGATCATCATATCATTTAGGACGAATACGATAACTTTTATGTGTTCCTTGCATGATCCACTGGAAAAGAAAGCCCACATGAATCTGTCCTAAAGTAAGTGGCCCGATTACACGTTTCTTTCATTTACATTCATGTGTGGTTGTATTCATGTCATTTTTGCTTAAATTTGTAGACAAGGAAACAACCCGAGACTTACGAGTGTGGTTATTATGTCCTGAAACACATGTTAAACATTGTCCTTGCCGGCATTGTTGATTCATGGGATAAGGTATAAATGTCATAAAATGTTTACATATATTAATATATAAGTTAACTATTGAATTATTATCATATATATTATTCACTCTTTCTTATGTAGATGTTTAACGACGAAAGCCCATTCCCCGTTGAGGACTTCGTAGATCTTCGTAAACGTTTGGCATATCCACAATGTTCTTAAGGGTCATGCTGATTGATGATGTGAATAACACTTTTCTGTATTGATGACATGAATATAGTGTTTGGTGTAAATATGGCTATAATAGTTACAATACTTACAGAATGTATACCTTATCTGTTAGCTGTATTTTATGGTTATAATAGCTGTGTAAATATGGTTATAATAGTTACAATACTTACAAATGAACAATGTTAGCTGTATTTTATGCTCTTTATGCATGTATACCTTATCTGTTATGGTTAAAATGGTTACAGGTTAAAAAATGGGATGAATTTGAATTGCTGAGAAATGCATATTTAAAACATAGGAAGTATGTTATGTTCTTTATGCATGTATACCTTATCTGTTATGGTTAAAACGGTTACAGGTTAAAAAATGGGATGAATTTGAATTGCTGAGAAATTCATATTTAAAACATATGAAGTTTTGACAGCGGTTATAAACCCTAGCCGTGGTTGTATATTTGTGTCTGCAGAATATATAATGATAATTATATAATATAATCGTCATAATATCTCGCGCGCTGTACAGAAAAAAATAAATATCAAAACGGCGCAGCTGGGAGTCGAACCAAGGACCATTATATTTATCACAACGGTTCGTTTGAATAACCGTTGTGATAGGGCGCGTTGTTTCAAGGTTATTACAACGGTTAATAAACCGTGATTATAAGTATTATTATACAACGACACTCTATATAACAACGTCTGCGCCAGCGTCATTATATACCTTTTCCAACCGTTGTTAATTAGTATTTACGTAGTAGTAAGCCTACCTTTGTGATGTATACTAGCAAAACCAATAAAGTTCTAAAGAGAATCAGATATGGAAATAATGGATTACTCTGACCAGCCCTTTAGAAAAGTTAACCCCAAAGAAGGACACCTAGGTAAAGTAGTAAGAAGGCGGAGCACCGTCAAATTGTACTTGCAGAAATCCTTTGACTTATGTTCAATTGTATACAACTGAAAAGTTCCAGGTCTGAAAAATCCTAAAATCCTACTATGACATATTACACATTAGTCCAAGTACACACTATTCTAACCCAAAATACATCTCAATTAAGGGCATCACTTACTTGGACATCAAATTACCTCTCCTTACGACCTTTATTGGCTTAGACGTCAATGTGGTTGCATATATTCCTATCGCCAAACCAGAGCAGTAGAATATCAAGTTCTTTATCATATTTCATTCTGATACTTACCATAGTTGGCTCCTTCCACGTGAACTAGAATGGTCTTTCCCGAATCAGTTGCAAACCTAACTTTTTTGCTTTGAGTGCATAAAAATTTAATCTGTTTCATAAAAATTTAACTGAGTAGCCACAAAAATAAAAAATAGTTAAATTTTTTTTTAAGCCAAGTCTATAAAGAAAGAGGTATTAGGGGTACCTCAACCCAAAATACAACCACCAATAGAAAAACAAACATAAAAAAAAATCTAAGGGATACTTATGCCACTCATAATAAGAAGAATTCATATCCCCTTTTGCTAAAATTAAGATCCACCACAAAAAAATAGTTAAACTTAGTGGGACTGTTATGATGAAATATTGTTACTCGTCGTGTCTTCTTCCCCTTTAATATTTTGGGTTGTCCGCAATCCTAAAGAATATTTGAAATAATTACTAGTATAATAACTGGTCAAATACACTCGACTCTCGCAAACATGGTTGACCGTCTTGCGAATAACTTACAGAGTGTTATGTTATTTTATAGATTGATTCATGAGGCGAACAACTTGCCTTGCCTAGCAAAAATAGTAGAACTGAGATTCTGCAGAAAAAATTCAACAAACAAAAGAAAACTAAAACTGAAAGGGAGGATGAGTTAAAAGAAGGGAAAAATAATTTTTTTTTTTGGATTTCCTCTTAATAGACGCTTGTATCAATGATCAATATGGAAGGGAGCATGAGTTCAAAGCTCGTCCCATGAGTCCTTGAGATTTATTTAACTTTGTGGCTTTCTCAAACTAGTTAGAAATAATTTTTTATTTTATTTTGATTACGAAGTGTCAACCTCTTATTATCCGCATTCATTTTTATTTTGACCATCTTGATATAAAAGTCGATCTAATATCAGAGGGGATGTTTCTCCCACTTCCATATCCATGACTAAATAATTTTGTTTGAAGAAAAATATGTCCACTTGAATATATAACTTCCTACAAGATCCATCAATAAATTGTAGCATGATATTGTTTGGTTTTAATTGCTGTATTGGATTGTCTTTGCCCTTTAAAATATCACTTTGCCTACAACATCAGTATAATGTTTTTTTATACTATCAGCGAATTACAATCATAATTGTTATAATGTATTGATAATATAATTTAGTGCTATGACATGTGCATCATACTTAAATTCATTTATGTATTTGTCGACTTCACTATTCAAAATCACTAGACATGTTCCGGTTATAAGGGGAGGGAGTATATAGTAGACTTAATAATGTGTAATTTTCTCCAATTGAAAGTTTCATAGTGGTTCTTGCTAGCTCCCTTGAAGTCGTTCACGATGATAGCACTGCAGTATACCGCTGCTAGTGCTGCTCCACTTGATGTTTTACTTTAGAATTTGATGTGCTGCCTTATTGATCACACTAGAATAGCACTCATGTTTTATACAAACTTTCCACAATGTATCGCACTCTGGCAGCACAATAAAATTACAAGAATTAGTCTTTACTTAAATTATTAACATCATTATTATAAAAGCAGATAAATCTTCAATCCCAATATTAATTTTTTATTTAATTTTAATAACAAATATACTTGTTAGAATATATTTTAACTTTTGCAAACAAAAATTATAATTACTCAAAATTCATACAATTATAAAACGACACTTCTTTTTTGTTTCTCATAGTTTGTGTTTGGTTATCAATTCTCTCTTTTGCCTTTGATTTGAATTGAAGAAATATTGATAACTCTCGTAAATAAGGGAGAAATTAAAGTGTAGAGATGTAAAGAGAAAGTGTTCTGGACTGGGCCAACGGCCATGCGCGGCCCAATCCGTGACTGCTACAGTAACGACCCAAACGCTTGGATCCAGTCCATTAAGATGACAAAAGTACCCTTTTGCCACGGCAACCGGGCACTGATTGCTCAGCCTTGCCCGGAATTATTGTCCGCCACACACGAGCTACAGCTCCCCGACATATGACGGCCATATGCCCGCAACTACCCTCCTGCCCGTCACAACGGCTAGTTTGGGCAGTTACCTATTCTTCAGGAAAACGGTTATTTCGCCTTGAAAATAGGACCGTTGGCCACGCGCTGGGGAACAATATATAAACCCTATCATTTGAGAGGGCGAGGTATCACATTTTCACCCTCGGAATACTTTTTGTACTTGCCCCCTTTCTCTCTGACCCTTTCTTACTTGAGCGTCGGAGTGCCTTGCAGGTACACCCCCTTTTCTCCTCAACAGTCCGAACACCCTGCACGTCCAGCCATCATCATCTGCCGAGCACCTCGCCATCTGACGACCAGCGTGTGTGGATCTGATCGAACACTCGAGATCAGTGGCGCCGTCTGTGGGAACTCCTTGTTCTCCCCTTCTTTCTTTCTTACTCGGAAACTAAAGATCAAAACATACCTTCATTAATCCACCCACATATGGCCGCTCAGAACCCCGCAAAAGGTGCTGACGCTACAGTTCTTGTCCCCGTCAACAAGGTGGACGTTAATGGCAGTTTGCTGTTACTTTCTGATCCCTGTTTCCTTCGAGACGGGGCCACTGCTTCTCCAACTCCTCCTCCCACCGAGCAAGGAGAAAAATAGTCACCGTTGGGGGAGCGACCAATTCCTGAACCCCCCAGCACTGATCTAGCCGTCGCAGTCCTCCTAAATGTTGTCAACCGCACGAACCTCCTTATCTTGCAGCAAGGTGAAAGGATAGGAGCCCTCGAAGAAGAAGCTCTTCCAAGATCTTCTCCCCACAAGAGGAAACACCAGAAATCAAGAAGCCCGCCGCCTAGGCGCCAGGAAGACCGTATGACGAGGCCCGAACCACTACGCGTTCGCAAACGCGACCAGATCTCCCCGCGGGACCAGTCGCCACCAAGACACAAGAGAACGAGGCAGGACGGGCATTCTTTCCCGATCAGACATCGCGACCGGCCACGATCGTCTTCACCTCGCAGAGACCGCCGCCGCGAGCGCAGACAACGGTCACCGTCGACTTCAAGTTCGGACAGCGACGACGAGCCTCGCGGCCCGTTGTCCCGCAGGATCCTAGCCACCCGTCTCCCCAAAGGACTAGAGAAGCCTCCGTCTCTAGGGACTTATGATGGAACCACGGACCCAGACGAGCACATAGAAAACATAGATGCTCTTCTGGACTACCGAGGTGTACGAGGAGCCATCAAGTACCGCCTGTTCCCGACCACGCTCCGGAAGGGAGCAATGACCTGGTACAAACAACTGCCCGAGGAATCCATCACCTCCTGGAGGCAGCTCGGGAGGATCTTCTCCCGACACTTTACCGCATCACGACGCCATCCTAAGACTGAGGCGTCCCTTGGAGCTGTTGTACAGGGGAGAGACGAACCCCTTCGGGACTACATTGAGCGGTTCAACAAGGAAGTCGTCCAAGTGCCAACGACCGACGATATGAAGAAATTCCTGCTCGAGCAAGGATTACGTCCTGGCTCAGACTTCGCGAAAGCCATTAGCCTAGATCCACCAAGGAACCTCAACGCTCTCCTCCACCAAGCCCAATCGCATATACAGTACGAGGAGAAGGTCGCTGCCCACTCTGTCCGGGCCTCCCGTCACCAAGAAGGTACCCGGACATCCAGAGCTGAAGAGCCCTCGACATCCCGTCGAGGAGATAAAAGACGCGACGATCGGCCTCGCGATGCACGCGAACAGAAGGGACCTTCTGGACGGTTCCACGACTATACCCCCCTCACTACCTCGAGGGAGAAAATCTTGTCCGAATGTGCCAATTCAGAGTTCAAACAAGCGGGGGTCCGTTTCCCCAAACAGCTGCCGGCCAGGCCAGGTGTGGACAAATCCAAGTATTGCCGCTTCCACAAGAGCCACGGCCACACGACGGAAGAATGCATCCACCTCAGGGATGCCATAGAGATCCTCATTCGCGACGGCCATCTGAAGCAGTTCGCGAAGAAAAAAGAAGCTCCCCGGCAAGAAACCCAGGAGAGCAAGAAGGCGGCTGAAGAGACTCCGCCCTCCGATGACACCAACGTGCAGGTCGCTATGTCCGTGACTCGACCAGAAGACTTCTGCATCCCTGACAGTCTGCCCGCTTCCATGTTCCTCGGCGCTCACAGCCCGTGGGAAACCTTCCTGTCGGCCATGGTCATCTCCGGTGGCGGATTCAACAAAATCACAGTTGGTTCGGTCAAAAGAAAGTTCGATCAACTGATCAGCAAGAGCGCCAACGAAGCCACCACGTTGGATACAACTTGCAAAGGATCCTCTCCCATTTCCTTCTACAAAGAGGAGCTCCTCGGCGGGTCACCGAACTCAAGCATCCCGCTTCTCATCCGGGAAAGGATGGCGAACTTCGACGTTCGCAGGATACTCGTGGACCAGGGCAGTTCAGTTGATATTATGTACAACCACCTGTTCGAGACGCTGCAGTTGGACGACTCTCACCTTACCCCATACGTTGGATCCGACCTGCAGGGATTCAACGGAGCAGTAACAAGGCCCCGAGGTTACATAGAGCTCATCGTGACTTTCGGTTCAGGAGGGACAACCCGAGCAATCAAAGTACAGTTTCTAGTAATCGACTGCCCGTCACTATATCAGTGCATTTTTGGAAGGCCAACCCTGGCAGAGTTGGTTGCAGTGCCTTCCACCGTACATCTCAAGATGAAGTACTACACCTCTGAAGGGATGGTCGTCACCCTCCACGGCGACATCGAAGCTGCCCGTCGATGCTTTGAAGTCGCATCAAAAGGATTGAGCACAATCTCAGCGAAGCCGAGGATATCTGGTCGCCCCCCTCTGCCCAGCAGCTCCGAGCAGCCAAAACCACTCCCCCAGGTCGAATCTATCAACTTGGACAGCCGTTTCAACGAGGAGGATCACGCCAAAGCCCCGACGACTTCGGGCAGCCAGTCCCACAACAACGGCCATCTCCTGCGCCCCATACCAGATGGCAACTTCGAGCTCGTCCCGTTCGGAGAAGACCCCCAACGGGGAGTAAAGATCGGAGCGGACCTCCCCGACCTGGCCAAAAGACAACTAAAAGCGTGCCTCAGGGAGAACGCAGACTTGTTCGCATGGAGCGCTACTGAAATGCCAGGATTGGACCCCTCCGTCGCTTGCCACCAGCTTACCATCGATCCGGCCGTCAAAGCCGTTGCCCAACGCAGAAGGAAACAGTCCCCGGAGAAGATGGAAGCCGCGGAGAAAGCTGTTAAAGACCTTCTAGAAGCTAGGTTTATTTCCGAGGCCAAATACACTACGTAGCTCTCAAATTTTGTACTTGTAAGAAAAAATAATGGCAAATGGAGAATGTGCGTTGATTATACTGATGTTAACAAGGCCTGTCCGAAGGACGCCTACCCCCTCCCCAATATAGATAAGCTCGTGGATAACTCAGCAGGTTTTAAGCTGCTATCGTTCCTCGACGCCTACTCGGGCTACAATCAAATCCCGATGGCCGGGAGCGATAAAACGTACACGGCCTTCATGACCAAATCAGGCAATTATTACTACAACGTGATGCCTTTCGGTTTGAAGAACGTCGGCGCTACATACCAACGAATGATGAACAAAGTCTTCCAAGGACAAATAGGCGACATGCTCGAGGTATACATGGACGACATGATCGTCAAGTCCCACGAGGAACTAGACCATGTCGCCCATCTTCGAACAATTTTCGAACAAGCAAGAAAATATCAAATGCGTTTTAACCCAGAGAAGTGCACGTTCGGAGTACGGGCAGGCAAATTCCTTGGGTTTTACCTAACGGAACGAGGAATAAAGGCTAACCCCGACAAGTGCCGGGCATTCTCTGAGTTCCCAACGCCCACGTCTAAGAAGAACATCCAGTCCCTCAACGGGGTACTCACCTCGTTGTCCCGCTTCGTCGCGAAATCCGCCCAACACGCCCTTCCTTTCTTCAAGCTCTTGAGAAAAGAAGCCGCGTTTGAATGGACCGAAGAATGCGAGGCGTCCCTCCTTCACTTAAAACAAACTCTGTCGAAATCGCCCGTGTTATCGCGACCAGATACCGGGGAAGTTTTGTTCCTATACCTCGCCGTCACCACCGAGGCCGTGAGCGCTGTTCTCATCCGCGAGAATCACGCCGGGCAAAAGCCCGTATACTTCACGAGCAAAGCGTTGCAAGACGCAGAGTTGCGATATCAGCAGATAGAGAAGGTAGCACTGGCCCTCGTTAACGCCGCCAGACGACTGAGGCACTATTTCTTGGCCCACACGATCGTGGTGAGGACAGATCAGCCCATCAAGCAGTTACTGGGACGGCCAGACATGGCAGGTCGAATGCTCAAGTGGTCGTTGGAGCTGTCCGAATTTGACGTCCGGTATGAAAGCAGAAAGGCTCTCAAAGCACAGGCCCTGGCCGATTTCGTGGCAGAAGTAACCTTCTCAGACTCCTCGCCCCACGTAGCAAACAGATGGACCATCTACTTGGACGGAGCCTCCTGCTCGAGCGGCAACGGGGCAGGAGTCATTCTGGAGAACGACGAGGGGACCATAGTCGAAGCGTCTCTCACTTTATCCTTTCCCACGTCGAACAACCAGGCCGAGTATGAAGCCTTCCTCGCTGGGTTACGCCTTGCCGAAGACCTAGGGGCAGAAGAAATCGTCATCTGCACGGACTCTCAGCTCGTAGCTCACCAGGTCTCCGGGGAGTATCAGGCCAAAAACGACAGTCTGTCTGAATACCTCTCCCTAGTTAGGGAAAAGATATCGAAGTTCAGGACGGTAGCTGTAAGACATGTTCCCCGCGAACACAACGTACGAGCAGACGTCCTATCCAAGCTAGCGAGCACCAAGAGAAAAGGCGGAAACAGGTCAGTCATCCAAGAGATACTTCCCCGATCCAGCATCGACAAGGGGCCCTCGACCCTACACGTGCACGCAATCGGGGACACCGACTGCTGGATGACGCCCGTGTACAACTACCTCACCAGGGAAGAACTTTCGGATGACCCCAAAGAAGCCAGCACCATCAGACGAAGAGCTTGCTCGTACGTCATCCTCGAAAACAAACTTTACCGAAGGGGTTTCTCCATTCCGCTACTAAAGTGCATAGAGGAGGAGATTGTCCCCCACGTATTATGAGAAATCCACGAAGGCATTAACGCCCAGCACCTGGGGGGAAGGTCCCTTGCCCGCAAGGCCCTCCGGGCAGGGTATTATTGGCCAACTATGCAGCAAGACGCCAAAGAGCATGTGAAGAAATGCGACAAATGCCAACGGCACGGGGACATGCACCTAGCTCCCCCCAACGAGCTGAGAAGCTTGACATCCCCGTGGCCATTCGCCTGGTGGGGCCTGGACATCCTGGGACCCTTCGTGACGGGGTCTAGCCAAAACAAATACCTGATAGTGGGCGTAGATTACTTCACAAAATGGATAGAAGCAGAAGCCTTAGCGAAGATAACAGCACTTAACATTCTACGCTTCTACAAGAGGAATATCCTTGCCCGTTTTGGGATTCCCCAAGCAATCGTCACGGACAATGGAACACAATTCACGGACAAGAAGTTCCAAGACTTCGTCGCCCATCTCGGAACAAAGCAACACTTCGCTTCGGTCGAGCACCCCCAGACCAACGGGCAGGCGGAGGCGGCCAACCGTGTCATCCTTCGTGGCCTCAAACGAAGACTGGACGAAACAAAGAAGGTCTGGGTCGAGGAGCTCCACAGCGTCTTGTGGGCATATCGTAATACTCCCCAGTCCACCACCAGGGAGACGCCTTTCCGCTTAGCATATGGCATGGAGGCTGTTTTACCCATCGAGATCCACGTACCGTCCAGGAGGACCGAGTCACCTCTAGACGAGGAGATGAATAACGGAGCGATAAGAGAAGAGCTCGACCTCGTCGAGGAAATTTGGACAGGAGCAGCCCTCCGCGAAGCGTCTCTTAAGCAAAAAATAGCAATCAGGCACAACGCCAAAGTCTTACGACGAGAATTCGACGTGGGTAGCCTTGTCCTGCGGAGAAACCACAAGGACTCTCGCGAAGGCAAACTAGCGGCCAACTGGGAAGGGCCATACAGAGTCCGTGCCAAAACGGAAAATGGCGCATACTTCCTAGAAAACCTCAACGGGGAGGCACTCCCTCGACCATGGAACGCTGAGAAACTTAAGCAATACTACAGCTAAAGTGACCTCAGGCTTCCTCGTATCAAGAGACCACCTAGCGGTCATCATGCTCGCCCAGGTACAAGCGACGCATGCACACAAAGTAGAATCCCGCTCAAACAAGCAAGCCGGAACTCTGCTCGTCCGCGGTCCTCGACCGAGTACCGCCTTCGCCCAAGTACCATGATTGGCAGAACCCCAGCTCGCGATGGGACGTTCACGCCGCGACCTCAGGCCTCAATCGCGACCTGAGATCCGCAACCTCGCCAGGACCTTCCCCGGCTGTTCGCCCAGTTCCCCGCACTGGCGGACTCACACGCAGCGGGCTACCTTCCAAAAGAAAGCTCCACTAACGAACACACCCTCCGACGGGCAGTCATACACGCACAATTAAGATAAAATACAACACTAATGTAAAGTACAGCAACATAAACAAAAATCATATAAGTAACACAACCGGCCAACATAAACCGGGCATAAAGTAAAAAGGCCACCAGGGCCAAAGATTGTACGAATTACATAAAAAGGGGGGCCACGCCCCCCAAACCAAATAAAATTACAACAAACTACACGGCACGCAGGCCGGCAAAACATCACTCCTCGGTGTCTTCGACTCGTTCATCATCAGGCGGAGAGGTTTGGGTTCTAGCTTGGCCGACAAGGATAGACTCTGGCATCACTATTTGCCCGTCTTTAACGTACGCCAGGAAATTGGTACCTTCGGTCACCAAATCAATACCAGGATTCACCACCTGAAGCTGAGACACTGCATTTTGGAAGGACTCATCGCCGAGCATGGCGTTGTCATCCTCGGCCACCACCAGTCGGGCAACTAACTCTGACCTTGTCTTCAGCACCTTCACGTCCTCAGGCTCCTCCTCGCCCGGAGCATTGGCCGCCTGCAGTTACGCGACCAGGTCCTCAGCGGCCTTTTTCTCAGCCTCGAGCGTAACCATCTTCCCCTTTAGCTGGGCAACCTCCTCGCTCTCCTTTTCCTTCGCCTCCTTGGAGCCCTAGCTTCCTCCCTGGCCTTCCTCAAGCTCTCCTCGAGAGCGTTCACCTTCCCACGGGAAATAGTCAACTCACCCTCAGTGGCCGTGTCCCCTTCGGCATAGGTGGCCGCCATCTCCAGCAGCCTGACCACCGCAGAGGCATCCTGAGCCACCAACGCCCTCTTGCTCGGACGGTCCAAGCTTTGCAGATGAAGAGAATCAGCGTGGGGAATCACCAAAGAGGTCCCTTCAAAAAACCTCTTGTCCAGTACACAAAGAGGCAACTCGAATTTCGCTTTCTCTGGCGCCTTGCCCAGATCCACTGCCTCGTTCCTTAGACGCTTAGACCTGGTCGCCAGGGGCATTGGAGACCGTTGTGCATTGGCCGGTGAAGCATTCCCCTGAGGAGGCTGGGAAGGACCTATCGTACGAGCAAGGGAAGGACGAACCTTAGGAGTGGCAGCTGCAGCAGCTTGTTTCCGCGCGGCCACGTTCCTCACCATCCTTTCGTGGTCTGAAGGCATAGCGGCTGCAAAAGACAAAAACAGGCGTCAAGTGATAAAAAATAACGAGCAATACAAAGCAATATATTAAGATTAAATACCGAGCAGATCCATAGCATCCCTATAAGTGTTGCACCCCAGCAGTGCCCTAACGTTAATAAAACGAGGCTCTACTCGAGGACTACCGTCGTCCTCAAGGATCGCCACATTCTTCTTCGTAACACACTCGGCCATCCGGAACGAGTTCACGTACTTCAGCAGTTTCTCATATGAGGCAGCGCCCCCCTCGTCCAAATCGGTCGGCTCAAAAACATAGTCCTTTGGCGGCTTAGTAAAATGTGCCCCGGTCCACTGGAAGGGATATTTCAACAATCGCCGCCCAATGTATTTACCCTCCTCGTTGATCCTGTCCTCCCCGTTCTCATCCACTTCAAGCTCCCAGCAGAACGTGCTATCCTGAGCAGCCTCCGATACGGGCTCCACGACGAAGTACCTCGTCTTAAATGTGCGGATAGATTCAGAGAAAGGTTTAAACAGCTTACGCTGCTGCTTCAAAGAGACCCAGCCATAGCTCTTCCCAGAATTCTGCCATTGGAGATGAAATACGGTGAAGAAGAATGGAAGAGTCGCCCCTACCTGCAAGTGCTCGCACACCAGCTCGAACGCCCGCATGAACGCTAACGAGTTGGGGTGGAGCTGCGTAGGGGCCAGGTGAAGATGTAGAAAGACGGACTGCTGGAAATCCGTAAATGAAAGCCTCAAGCCCAACTCCTTGAAGACATATTCATACATCGTGAAACGCTCCCCGTAATTGGTGCAGACGCGCTCATTAGCAGTGGGAAAGTGGACTCTCCAATCCCCGTCGTCTCCCACCGTCCGGAAGCAGTCTCCAACATAGCTCGCAAACTCGGACACATGCTTAGAGGGTTCCGCCACCTCCCATTCTTCCGCTTCATTTTCTGCTACATCCTCCTCGGGTGCATCCTCCTCGGGTACCTCCTCCTCGAGCACCTCGTCCTCTTGCTCGTAGTCCGTATCCTGCTCCGTGGACCCACTCGAAGACTGAGTGTTATTACTCCCCGAGGAACCAGACTCCTCCTCGGACGAATCTAGTACAATTTCTCCACGGGGCCCTGTCGCCATCACCTGAAAAGCAGAGAAAGACAGTGAATTCGACAGCTAATCAAATCCACCCTTCCACCGCTGAACAAGTGAAAGGGCGCGCTAAGGGCCGAGGACGACGTCCCCGGCCTAAGCCCTGACAACACTGCAAACAGTCTCCCCGCGAGACAGTGCCCGGAACTCTCATCCCACACGAGGAATTTCTCCAAAGCAAGATCACGAGCTTTTTTCATTCAGCTCACAACTCCATAAAACGCAACGCTCGCACGATCACGTGCACGTCGCCATCGCGACGGCGTCACGGACAGACCCTCCACACACAACGTAACGACAGGCTAACGGCGATGGAGACGGCGGAACCATCATCCACCACCGGCGACTACCACATATACAGCCCTAAGTCTCCTAAAATCTAACCTAACCACATGCACCGCCTAAGTAAACATCAACAAAAAGCAAAACAAGGAAAAGGGACGACTTACTCGTAAATATGAGGCTGAAAAGACTTGCTCGGATCTTCAAACAATGAAAGTTGCAACGGACAGCGTTCACGGGCAAGGGATTTGCTGAAGATTGAAGGAAAAGGTTCTGAATGAAGGTTTTTCCCCCTATTTATACAGGAGGTCACGTACAACCACACGCGCACATAGGTCATAATGACTACCCGCTAGCCATCATTGCCTAAGAGGCGGCGGCACAAGTCCCAACACACACGTGGCGACACCCGTACCGTTTCGTATTCCACTAAACTGTTGGTACCCACCGGTGACGGGCAACATATAACGACCGCGACCAACAGCCACGACGGACAGTAGAAACCACGGGCTTCCACAGCCGACGAGCAAAACACTCCACTTCCCCGAGACTGTACGCTATCCTTAAGTCATCACTTCTATGCTCGGAAGCAACGACTTGGGGGGCTACTGTTCTGGACTGGGCCAACGGCCATGCGCGACCCAATCCGTGACTGCTACAGTAACGGCCCAAACGCTTGGATCCAGTCCATTAAGATGACAAAAAGTACCCTTTTGCCACGGCAACCGGGCACTGATTGCTCAGCCTTGCCCGGAATTATTGTCTGCCACACACGAGCTACAGCTCTCCGACATATGACGGCCATATGCCCGCAACTACCCTCCTGTCCGTCACAACGGCTAGTTTGGGCAGTTACCTATTCTTCAGGAAAACAGTTATTTCGCCTTGAAAATAGGACCGTTGGCCACGCGCTGGGGAACAATATATAAACCCTCTTATTTGAGAGGGCGAGGTATCACATTTTCACCCTCGGAATACTTTTTGTACTTGCCCCCTTTTTCTCTGACCCTTTCTTACTTGAGCGTCGGAGTGCCTTGCAGGTACACCCCCTTTTCTCCTCAACAGTCCGAACACCCTGCACGTCCAGCCATCATCATCTGCCGAGCACCTCGCCATCTGACGACCAGCGTGTGTGGATCTGATCGAACACTCGAGATCAGAAAGTAAGAGAGATAAATTAATTGAGGGTGAAAATATTTTATGTTAACATTGATGAAGATGCCTCCAAGGCATATATACAAACATTACAAGATAATTGGGATACAAGTTACACAAGACAAATAACTGAAAAAACTAAAATCTACTGCATGTAACCAATTACACTAATCTTGTAACCGATTACAATTGTTACAAAATAAAATTCATTCAATGGTAACCAGTTACGTTAATCGGTTACGCCCATGATGCATTTTCTGTTTCTTTCGCTTATAAGTGATTTTCGCCTCGCTGTAACCGATTACGCCCCCGTGTTAACCGGTTATAGCACTTGAATTATCAAAAAAACTCTTAATACACCACCTTAATTCAAGTGCTTTAAGTCTTCCATGTCCATGTTCATCTTCAACCTTTTGAACACATCATTTGTGACTCTCTTAGTCAACAAATTAGTCGTTTGGTATTCATAAAAATATCAGATCTCCAGTGATGTGTCTCATTGATTTGTATCAATAAACTCTCGATCATCTTGTAGAAATTTCATGGCAAAATATGCATCCATAAAGGTTTAATGTTGAAAACCATCAACCTTCTTAAGGTCATTGTAACTTGTAGGAACTTTCTTTATAGTTAACATCATCCGTAGATAAAATAGCTCCCCTATACTCTATGGACCCACATAAGTCGACCAATGGTATATCCTCTTTTGCGTGGTTTCCAAGACCTATTTTGCTTAACATAAACAAATTTTGAAACAAAGTGACCATAAGTTATCAACCTTGCTTCCTAGTAAATTTTTTATTTGCTGCAAACCAAATTGTAAACATGGATTCCGTTACACTTGGCTTTACTAAAACATTTCCAATTTGTTCATAATCTTTATAATAAATTGAATGTACTCCTTCCATGTGAAAAAACAGCCTCTTCATAGCAGGCTTCCTTCCATGTATTGAATATGAGAATATCTGCCACAATGTTTCACTTGGAGAAATATACATACAATCAAGATATTATTTGATTTCATCAATGTTGTTTTTGTCACCTTTTATGGTTGTATATGTAGGTGTTATAAAAACTGAAATTCGATTTGAACCTTTGTTAATATACTTGAATAATTACTTAATTGAAGTACTTTGATTACGTCATTCCATGTTGATGTGTGCGTCATACTACAACAACAAATTTGAGTTGTGATGAATGACAAGACCAGGGCCGATTCTTTACCGGCGCAACAAGTGATATAGCGCTGGGCCTTAGAATATGGGGGGCCCATTTTTTTTTATAATTATTAAATATAATAGAAAGTAAATACATTTTGGAAACGTAAGTGACTCTTTTTCTTCTCCAAACGTCACTTTCTTTCCCAAGTACAGAGGTGAGTTCAAAAGGTGTTGCTTTCATCTCCAAGCGGTGCTCTGTTTCTTCTCCATTATTCCAAAATAAAACGCAACGCTCTCTTTTACAGCGATGAAACGAAACCAAATAAAACAAGACGCCACGGCAACGAAATGAAACGATGCTACGAATCGAAACAAAAAGATATACAACATAAGTAACGACGAAGAGGAAACGAAACAAAACGAGATACAACATAACGGCGTCGACGCAGCTGTGCAACTGCAATCGGTAAGTTTATTCAAGTTGATGTTTTTGTCTATGTTGTAGCATGTTTATTTAATTTTTGATTTTGTATTTCAAATTTTATTTTGGTCTTTTGAAATTGGAAAAAAATGGTTTTTGTGATTTTGTATTACTAATTCTGTGTATACTGTGATGTGAACAAAGATAATTGAGTGTTATTCTGTGCAAGTGTTTGTTTCTATAAAATGAGTGTGAGAAGGGCAAGTGCTTTTTAATTTTAAGTTATAATTTGCAAATGATATTACTTATTTTCAGTATTTTGTCTTTTTAGAATTTTGTTTCCTAATGACTGTGCGTCTGTGTGTTTGGTTTATATATATATCTCATGTGTGCTTGGTTTCTAATTTCTAAGACATGATTTCTAAAAGGTTTTTTAGAATTTTTTTCTTTTCTACTGTGTTTTTGTTTCTTATGATTAGTTTGTAGTTTATTGTTATTACTTTTAATGTAATTCTTACATTAAAAAAATATTTAAAAAGTTTTTACTAATTATCATGATATTATTTTTTATTGTAGGAACACAATTTAACAACGGGACTATAAATAGATCGTAGCGCGGAGTTGATCATTAGCCGGCACGATAAATTTAATGAGATATTTCAGGTTTTTTTACTATGCCTCCTAAAAATAAAAAATATGAATGTGGAAATGATAAGCGTAAGAAAAAGAAAAAAATTGAAGAGTTAATTCAATCTCAAGCAGGATCTCTTGATAAATTTTTAATAAAAGAACCACAAGTTACAAATGAAATCCATTATGTTGATAATATTGATGCTGAAATTCTTGATAGTGTGCCCATTGAAAATGCTAATGTTGATAGTGTGCCCGTTGAAAATGATAATATTGATAGTGTGCCCATTGAAAATGATAGTTTTGATAATAATGATGGTAATCTTGAGGAAGTTAATAATGATGATGATAATGTTGATTATGATATATTTGATCCAAGAAATTGGGATCGTCTTCAACCTAAATTGATTGATTTATTAGTTGCGAAAGGTCCAAAAAGAGACGATTCGATTGTGAAGGGACCTAGAGATAATTGGAATAGACGTTTTACGGCTAATTTGTATACTAGAGCTTTAGCAAACGGAGAAAAGTGTGATAGAGATTGGCTTGTTTATTCGAAAGAGCTTGATAGAGTATTTTGTTTCTGTTGTAAAGTTTTAAAAAATGGGATTGGTAGGGGACAATTGGCAAATGAGGGTTATAATGATTGGTCACATGTTGGTGCAAGAATTAAAGAGCATGAGTTAGGTATGGAACATGTTAAGAATATGACTACCTGGTATGAGTATCGTCAAAGGCTACAGAAATTTCAAACTATTGATAAAACAACTCAAAGATTAATTGAGAAAGAAAAGGATCACTGGAAAAATGTTTTAAAAAGAGTTATTTCAATAGTGAAATTTCTTGCTAAACATAATTTGGCCTTTCATGGCTCTAAGGAAAAATTATACGAAGATAACAATGACAACTTTTTAGGTTTGATTGAAATGTTAGCTGAATTTGACCCATTTATCCAAGAACATGTCAGACGTGTTACAAGTCAAAAAGTTCACGTTCATTATCTTGGGCATAAAATACAAAATGAGTTGATTTCATTGCTTGGTTTTGCAATTAAAATTGAAATTATTAGAAAAATCAAACAAGCAAAATATTTCTCAGTGATACTTGATTGTACTCCGGTTGTTAGTCACCAAGAGCAAATGTCTTTGATAATAAGATATGTGAATGTTTCTTCAACTTCTGTTAGCATTGAGGAATCATTTTTAGGATTTTTGAATGTGAATGATACAACTGGTCAAGGGCTTTTTTATGTTTTACAAAATGAATTGAAAGAACTTGGTCTCGACTTATTTGATGTGAGAGGACAAGGTTATGATAATGGGTCAAATATGAAAGGAAAGCATCAAGGTGTACAAAAGAGATTTTTAGACATAAATCCGAGAGCTTTTTATACTCCTTGTGGTTGTCATAGTCTTAATTTGGCATTGTGTGATATGGCTAACTCTTGTAATAAAGCTAGAAATTTCTTTGGAGTTGTTCAACGCATTTATACAATTTTTTCCAATTCTACATAGAGATGGCAAATTTTGAAAGATAATGTAAAAGGGTTGACTCCAAAACAATTGTCATCCACTCGTTGGGAGAGTCGTGTAGAAAGTGTCAAAGCTATAAGAACTCAAATGTTAGATTTTACAGAAGCTTTACTTGAAGTGTCGGAAAATGATCTCGATCCTAAAATACAAAATGAAGCTAAATCCTTAGCAACAAATGAGCTGGGTGATTTTGAGTTTTTGATGGCTATAATTATTTGGTTTGAAATATTATCTGCAATTAATTCTGTTAGCAAGCGTTTACAGGAAAAGGATATGCTTATTGATGTTGCTATGGAAAAAATAAAGGAGTTGATTTCATTTTTTGAAGGATATAGAGAAACAGGGTTTTATGAGGCTCTGGTTAACGCTAAGGAAATTGCAGTTGAATTGAATATCACCCCAACATTTCCTCAAAGGCGTATAATTAAAAGAAAAAGACAATTTGATGAGAATTCGAATACCCCAGCAGTCGATCTATCTGAAGAGGAATCTTTCAGGGTTAATTATTTTCTTTACCTTGTTGATCAAGCTGTTGTTTCTCTTAATAAGAGATTTGAGCAATACCAAGAGTATGAAAGTATTTTTGGTTTCTTGTTTACTTCTCAAAAGTTACAATCATTGGATGATGCAACTTTGAAGTCTTGTTGTAGTAACTTTGAACGGGTATGGAAACATAATGAGCAATCTGATATTGATGGGAATGAATTTTTCGCAGAGTTAAAGTTACTAAGAGAAATGATGCCTGAAGAAATCATAACACCTACTGATATATTATTATTTTCAAAAGGTTTGGATTGTTTTCCTAATACAGTTATTGCTTATAGAATTTTATTGACTATTCCTGTGCCAGTTGCTTCCGCAGAAAGAAGTTTTTCAAAATTGAAGTTGTGAAAGACTTACTTGCGGTCTACCATGTCACAAGAAAGACTTAATGGATTGGCATTAATAGCAGTTGAAAATGATCTTTTGGAGACAATAAAATATGAAGACTTGGTTGATGAATTTGCTTCGAAAAGTGTTCGTAGGAAGGCTCCTTTTAAATAGTTAAATACCTTAAGTTGTTTGAAATGATGTTTATAGTTTAAACAATACTTTGAACTTTTTGATGTTTCATCTGATTAATATATAACTTTATTTTTTGTGCGTCATTTTTAATTATTAAAATTGTACTTTTTTTAAAAACATTAGGCCTATATTTTAATTTAGAACATGGCCTCTTAATAGATTGGGCCGGCCCTGGACAAGACCTTTATGAAGGATTATTTTGTTCTTCTCAATTGTGTGACCTTTATCTCTTCTTCTGTAAACATGGTAACCATCTTGATCAACTACAGTATAACTTTGAAAGTTTTTTTTTGGATAATACTTTGAACACTTATCATCTTTCATGCAAGGTGAGTTTTTGTTAGCCAACCCCCAAGGCTCATGTACCATAAGATTCCTGTACAACCTTGGCTTTTTAGAAAGATATGGTGTTTCAACACTTATTTTATCTATATCTTCAGGGGCTGGGTATTTGTTAGAAAAGTGCAAAAAGTTAGGATGTGTGCATGTGACAATCTTCTCTTTTGAAACTCAATAGTGTACATATCTACAATAAAATATAAACATTAAATATTATAAAGTAATGGATTGTAAATCCAAAAATAAGGAAAAATAGTAATAACTTACATTCAAGAACTTTCCTTAAAATACCCTTCTTGATTAAATCACAAAGTAGGTGATCAAACTTTATTTTAAAGATCCTGGATATTATACTCGGTCTATCTTGTGGTTTTAGGTGAAGAGGTTGAAGCAGTCTCTGTATTCTTAGCCAATTTGGATTGCTTGTAAAAGTGATAAACAAATTTGGAAATCCAAACATACTACAAATTGCCATTTCACATAATATAGGTAATCCATAAACCTACGACTTCCAACATATGATGATGGCAAAATAACTATATTCCTTGTACTTCTCTTCATTTAGACACTTGTACTTTGACACTCTTAGCTTTGCTTGGTTCTTAAGTAGCCATGTAAGTCTCTCTGATTCCAACATTGTATAACTGTCAACTAAAAATTGTTGAGATAATGTCCTAAATGATAACAAAGTTTTTTCCTTTTATGATCTGGTTTGTATAAGAAATGAAAGTCACTATTTGATTGTAAGTCTGTTACGTTTATTGTCATAAAAAATTTCCAAATCTCTGTGTGCTACATTAGGTTTATAACCATCTTCTCCATAAGAAAATATCAAAAGGTATTGGTATGCTAGATAAATTGCATGAAAATCATCTATTCTTTGAAGTTCCCCACCTTTTATTTGAATTATAATATCCCTTTCTTCGGCTGTGTCGACATCACCAACTATTAATGCTACAACTTCTAAAATAGTTAGTTGATTGTATATTCTTCCATCAATGTCTCTATTAGAGATTAGTCTCAACTTCTGATTATGAACATTACCATCATTCAATCATTCTTTTTTCATTTGAAAGCTCTTTGCATGTGTGTTGTGCTCATATAACATTTCTGACAACTTCTTCATAGTGATGGGATCAATATTTTTGATATTGCTAACAATAATAAAAGAGCAAGCATTAGGTTCAAAAAGCATGCTAATGAAAGTTAGTTTGTAAAGGAAATTAACTATTTCAATACCTTAGATCATTCATACGATTTTGCACTTCATTTTTAGTGTCGTAGATGTAAAATTGTGCAAATTTTGGCGGTTGACCTTCCGGTGGTAATAAAATTCCAATTCAATGACAAGATTGTCATTGAATTTATATAGTTGGGAGCTCACACCCGTTGTTATACTTGTTATCTAACTTTGCACCATGAGAAGTGAAAGCAAACATCATGTTGTAAAGTCTGATTTGATGTTAAAATTTTCAGCTAGACAATGAATCATGATAAAAAAGGAGTGTTGATAAAACTTCAGTGGGTGATTTTAAGAATGGGATCTCAACTTTTTCATTCCCACAAGATAAGTAATTAATACTTAGAATTTCAGAATGACTATGTTTGTCCATCCTCTCTTGATACTACCACCTTAATGTTTTACAATATTGACATTTTATTAGTGAATCACCAATACCTTGACTTGTACATCTGCGCAAAACATGGTGTTAATGTAGAGAAATTAAGAGGTAGAAAATGAATAGAAACCAGCAAAAGGATTGTAGTCAAAATCTTCATCATCATAACTATTAAAATCCAAATTCATAATCGGGCTAAAAGAGGGCGTGATTAGTTACATTTGGTTGACCATCCAATTGTGTGGATGAAGTAGGTTGGTTTGAAGGTTGTGTTGTTGGAGATGATTGGTTAGCTGTAGTAGGATGTGAAAAGAAGGACTTCCTATAAGCGAACAAATAGTGCATTTATTGTAATGTTAACAGTATATAAATGAATGTGTTTATAAAAGAACATTTATTAAAATAAAATTTATTCCTTCTTAATGAAACTTAAATAGGAGTATCAGTAGAATTTTGATGATTGGCATCTATGGAGTTGTATTTTGGCTGCCCATGGGATCCAGTTGTTGATACCAAATGTTGTGCCAAGTGAGGCATTCCTAGTCCCTTTAGTGGACGACCCCGGCGTGATTTTACTTTTGCTTGGCTATTGTTTGGACTAATCATAATTCATAAGAATAGGACATCCGATTAAATGTAGAGTAAATATGAAGAAATACAAATTAGAAGTAAAATATCAAAACTAAATAAAAAAATATTATAACAATGACATTTGTTATATTGAATAACTTATGATTATTTGAAGAAGAACCTAGTTCCTGGCATGGGACTAAGGTTGTTGTACTATATACATATGCAACACTGTTTTTAGGGCGGCCACGACTGCGTTTAGAGTTGAGCAATTTATCGGGAGCATCTGTTTGTGTGTTTTCGTATGTTTGAGAGCTTTCTTGTTGGATAATGTGTTCATTTGGTTTATTCCCAAAGTTCGAGCATTAAAAGACCTTCTTGGTCCTCTAAAATCATGGTAGTTTGGGCATGGTTGAGAACCTCCAAACTTAGCACTTAGTGCTCTTTCTTCGGCAACTACTTGCGCAATTGTTTTTTGGTTAGTCATAGATGGTGTAATTTCAGCTAGGGGAATTATGGGAATTAAGCATGAAGGTGTGATCAATGTACTTCTCATGTGTGGTGTTACTTGAGAAGTGACTTTGAGACATTTATACTGCTTTTCCTTCAATGCTTCAAATCTACGTATTTGTGCTCTCTTAGCTATCAGTAGAGTTGTGCATGGTTTTAAAACCAAACCAAATATTACCAAATATATGGTTTAGTTTGGTTTTTAAAATCACAACAATAAAATTAGTTTATTTTTTTAAACCAATTTTTATTTGGATTGGTTCGGTTCAAAACCGGTTCATATCAATCACCGGTTTTTTGTTTGAATCGGTTTAAAAACCATATTTTTTTAAAAACTAATTTTAACTAAACCTTTTTTTTACTTTATTCAATTTTAACTGAATGAGTTTATTTTGTAACCCAATTTTAACGTGTTTTTTGTTTTAATGAGGAATTCCTGCATCAATGAATTGCATGTCTGTATTTGTAAGTGTCATGCTAGATGATAAAAATGAATATAGTCTAATAATATTGCATCAACTCCTCTTGCAAATTTGTTAAGATTGAAGAAATATATTAAAGGAACAAAAACAAATAGAATAGAGTGGTTGCTTTTTGTAAAATCAAAATAATGAAGCACAAACCTTGAAAGCCTATGATACATTTACTGATGTCAAAATTTGATAAAAAATCCCCCCTCTTTCCTCCTTCATATAAACAAATCAGTTCACTAAAACTCAACACAATCAAATCACTTTATTATTTACCTACTAATTTGATGCTACACGTACAAATGGGCTGGAAATTGCATTATTTACCAACAAATAAATTTAAAACCTTTACTTTTCAAGCTCTTGGAGACGCGCAATTGTACCGCAAATCTCATTAATTTCATTTAAATTCATTCCTTTCTCGGGAATTTTCTACTTCTCCGTCCTCCACTTGAGCTAGTGCTCCTTTTATTCTTGAACCTCTAAAATCATCACCTCTTGAAACCCAAGAGTTATTCTCATTAATTATGATATGTTTTCTACAGTGAATGTACCTCTTTTCAGACTTAGTCTTAAATAGTTTGTCCATCATAATCTGCAAATCTTTCAACATCTCTGCACCCATAAACATAGCAAATTTACCCTCAATCACAACTAGAATTGCATTGGTTTTCCCTTATATTTACAACTGTAATCATACAGTGAACCTTTACATTACCCTAAACTGTAGACAAATATAATTGATACGGTTGCAATTGAGTTGCAATATTAATGTAGGTCAAAGACACTTAAAATTGTTATACAACTACAACTGCAATTTAGAAGTGTAGTAAGAGACACCCACTCATGGTGAGGGAGAAATGCCTACAAATTTCCATGTGTAAATAAGAAAGACACAAATAAAGACTCAAACACAAAATTTTTAATGGTGGATGCGTTGTGATTATTGATACTTTCGATAAAAAATTGCGATAACATAAAAAATCACAAGGTTGCAAGTCACACACTCATACTTAACCTTCTTACACACTTCTAAAAAAACAAAATAAGTTACAAGTAATATAGAAGAAAATAAACAATGCCTGTAAAATTTGGGATAGAACTCAGACTATTTTGTCCATGAGTAAGTGATATATGTAATAAGCTTATCATCTTCTTCACGAGACCATAATCCTCTTTTGATATTCTATTTGCCCCAACAACGATGCCCCGTCTCCTAAAGCACCCTTTTGAGATAAATGTTAGCATATGAGGTTTTGACTTTTGAGAATTTCATTTATAGCCATACAAATTCTATAATAGAGTAGTGTGGGATCTTTCGCTCTTTTTATTATTATTATTATTATTGTGGACTCGTGGTGTTGTAATATTCAACTATTATCATCAATGTGTTTCTTCTTTTTCATTTTTTTTCACCTCCCTTTCAGCAGTTGTATTGTGCTACTACGTTAGCTTCTCATGTTTTTTAATGTATTTATACATATCGAATATTATATATAATCATTTATATATAATATTATATAACTATTTGTATGATATTAAAATATTACTTTTTGCTCTTAACAAAAAAATAGTTTTATTATATATAAAAAGAAAGAGTGATTAATATCAACCTCAAAAAAATTTAATGCTTAAGTTGATATAATTTGATAGTAAAATTGTTTTAAAATTAAACAGGAAGGAATATAAAAAATAACACATAAGAAGCTTTTAGAAATAACTTATCCAAAACATGAAAAATAATTAATAATGGATCTAGTTTTTTTATTAACGGGACACAATTATATACTATTGTCATACCCTAATTTCTGAGAATAAATTCAAATAGAGTTGGTTAAACAAAGCAATGAAAATGGATTGATTTCAACCCAAAATAAAATTAAAGCAGCAACAAGACAAATTCGACACCTTTCACTTTTCTTCAACAAACATCAGCTCCTCACTACATTCAGAAACAATGATCCAATGGCTAAAATTCAAATTGCATGAAAAACGATTACTATCTTGTTTGTCCCTAGACTACTTATAAATTATAGTAATAGACTAAATACCATACTCCTTAATCATTATTCTATCATTATATATTATCATTATATTTTGTAACATCCATGTATAAAACTCATACATCAAAGCATAAATATTATATATAGGTCCAAGTGTTTGGTACTGAAACACATAAGCTCCTAGTTAACACATTGTATACAAATAAATGCCCTAAAGTACAAAGTACAAAAACCTAAGGCATATTATACACAAGATGTTCAAATGATAAAAACTAAGAACTAGATCAACAATGATCCCAAAATACACTTCGCTGCGGAAGCTAGCCATCAACAAGCAAGAAAAAGATCACACGACCTTATCCTTACCCTTCTCGGAACCTGAAGCACATGAAATACAACAACAACGTGGGGTGAGATATATCAAATCTCAGTGAGTTCCCTATCTTATGGATTCTCTCGGATTAACAAGGTTCTAACAATCCTAACTCAAGTCCGGGGAAAAGGGGAAAGGACTCTTGAGTTCACATTTCAATTCTCACACTATATGGAAACATGCATGAGTTCATCAACTCAAAAGTATCACTAATCGATAACCATACCAAGGTACCTCTTGTTCCCGTCCGCTTCTACGTCTAGAAGTCGACCCGAGTCATAGATCCTTGTAATCTACTTGACATACGAATGGATTCGGGTTCTACGGGCCATTAACCGTTATGAACCGTCACTTCACACGGGTCATTTACCGTCACAAGCATACGCTCCATGGGCGTCATTCGTACAATACGGGGAATCAAACCTGCCAAGTAGTTGTGCATCCATTCAGAGGAGTCCGAGACTCATGAAACTACACTCAAGATAAACCGGTTACGATTACATGATCACATACAACAGTACGATTATATTCGACAATCACAAGGCTATAATGCATTAAGGCCTCTCATGCCTTTCTAAAACCACAAGGTTAACCATATGTTCCATACTAGTGTTTCACTCTCAACTAGGCCAATACTCGGCAAGGATGTATCTTCCAACAACACGTGCCCGAGCATCGCCATCTAGAGTTGTCTATAATTTCTAGTTCCTTACTAGATTCTCCTATAGTTCAAGTTTGAGGTTTCCTCACTCTTCCTATATCATTTTCATATTTGCATGCATATTCACTTACAACCATGCTAAACAATAGTAGGATAGGCAAGACATATCATAATTGCATAGTAGAATAATATATAACAATTAAAACATAAATATATCACTTTTGGAACTTCCTCAATTATTTAATCGGTCGATAAAATCAAAATATTTCATCTCCATTGCATAAAATATCTTCTCGGCGTTACATCGATATAAAGAATGTCCGATTCCGATAAACGAATCAAAAGTTATGAATTTTCTCGTTTAAGGAATAAAATCCCAAGTCCCAGGTCGCGCTAAGCGCGCCCCCTTGCCCGCTGAGCGCGCAAGCTTCTGCCTGGAGGGGTTGCAGGAATTCAACACCGCGCTGAGCGGGCTCCTGCGCGCTGAGCGCGCTCTGCGAAAAATGCAGAAAATACCAAAGCAACAACAAAATTTTCCTATACCCCAAACCTCCTCCAAACCACCAACAACCACCAACAGAGGTTCAACAACATAGTTTGAGTATGGTTTGCACACCAATAACTTCAAAACACATATTTCATCAAGGACACAAAAGTTCTATAAACCTAACTTTTCCAAAATCATCATAATCAAACAAAACATCAAAACAATCAACAACACATGTTTCTATAATCATATTGATCATTCATTTCGATTTCTAATGTATTCTAACCGTTAAAACATTGATTTCCATAAATTCGACCTAAACCAAACAATTCCAAAACTTCTAAAAATTGGTACTAACTAGAACCTACCTTGGATAGATGATGAAAATGAGGAAGATGAGATGATTGGATGAAGTTTGGATCAATGGATGATGATTGTTCTTGGATTTTCTTCCAAAACCCTTTTCTCCTCTTTTTCTCCTTTCTTCTTTCTTTCCTCTTCTTTTCCTTCTTTTCTCTTTCTTTCCTTTCTTACTATCTTTTTCTTTTTATATGTTGGAAAGTGGAAGGAAAATAAGTAACAAACTTAGTATTAGAAATAATACTACTAAATTTCCAAAAAGTTTTTAAAGTCCAAATTAGTAAACTACGGGGTATTACATCCTTCCCCCCTTAAATAGAAATTCGCCCTCGAATTTAAAGATTACCTGAACAGATGAGGGTAAGCATCTCGCATTTCCGATTTAAGTTCCCAAGTTGCATCACCCGGATGCGTTACATCCCACTGCACCTTTACGAGAGAAATATCCTTGTTCCTAAGTACTTTCGTTTCTCTTCCCACAATGCGACTCGGTTGAGGTTCAAAGGTCAAGTCTGCTTCTATTTTAATCGTATCTGGTAGAATCGGCTGAAGAGGATCTGGAACAAATCTGCGAAGTTGAGATACATGAAAAACATCATGCATTTCCGACAGAGAAGGAGGTAAGGCCAACCTGTACGCTACTTCGCCAATCCTTTCTAAAACTTGATACGCTCCCACGTATCTCGGACTTAACTTCCGTGACTTAAACGGTCCTTTCAGTCTTAATCTCGGAGTAACTTTCAAAAACACATGGTCACCTTCTTCAAATTCTAAAGGTCTCCATCGATTGTCCGCATAACTCTTTTGTCGATCTTGTGCTTGCTTAATTTTCTCGCGGATCATTCGAATCTTTTCCGTAGTCTCCTGGATAATTTCGGGTCTTAAGATTCTATCTTCACCAACTTCCGTCCAACACAAAGGTGTTCTACCTTTTCTTCCATATAACGCTTCATACGGAGCCATACCAATACTCGCGTGATAACTATTATTGTAAGAAAACTCTATCAACAGTAGAAGTTCCTTCCAATTACCCTTACTTTCTAGTACACAAGCTCGCAACATATCTTCCATCGTCTGTATCGTTCGCTCAGTCTGACCATCCGTCTGAGGATGATTAGACGTGCTCAAACGCAACTGCGTACCCATAGCTTGTTGAAAAAATTTCCAAAACCTTGAAGTAAACTTCGGATCTCTATCCGACACGATATTAGAGGGAATACCATGCAATCTCACAATTTCGGCAATAAACAACCTTGCAAGATGACTCGCTTTGAAGGTAGTCTTCACGGCCAAGAAATGCGCCGACTTTGTCAACCGATCTACTATTACCCAAATCAAATCATAACCACCTTGCGTACGGGGTAACCCTACTGCAAAATCCATAGAAATACTATCCCATTTCCAAATTGGGATTTCTAATGGTTGCAGTAATCCACTTGGTCTTTGATGTTCAATCTTAACTTGTTGGCATACCGCACATTCCGACACGAAGACCGCAACATCTCTTTTCATACCGGACCACCAATAGTCTTTCTTTAAATCTTGATACATCTTTGAAGAACCCGGATGTATAGTGAAGGCACCCTTATGCGCTTCCTCTAAAATCCTTCTTTTCAAAGTCGCATTGTTCGGAACGCAAATCCTTTGGTTAAACATAATCATTCCATCGCTAGCGTGCACAAAACCCGGTTGACTTAGCATCTCTTGCAACTTCTCATCCAATAATTGTCCTTGTTGAATTTCAACTCTTAAAGTAGAATTGACATTCAAATTACCCATAATCACTCCATTATGAGTCCACACAAATTGAAGATTTAAATCTCTAAACTTTTCTAACAACGAATATTCTAACATCATCAATTTGGCCTTTCTCAAAACTTTCCTACTCAAGGCATCGGCCACTTTGTTCGCTTTACCCGGATGGTATTTTAGCTCTAGATCATAATCCTTTAAATATTCCATCCACCTCCTTTGCGCATATTCAACTCTTTTTGGTCAAAGAGGTACTTTAAACTCTTGTGGTCACTAAACATTTCAAAATGTACTCCATATAAATAGTGACGCCACACTTTCAAAGTAAACACCACCGCCGCTAATTCCAAATCATGGGTTGGATAATTCTTCTCGTGAATTTTCAATTGTCGAGAAGCATAAGCCACCACGTGACTTTCTTGCATTAAAATTCCTCATAATCCCATCTTAGACGCATCACAAAATACCTCATACGACTTGCTAGGATCAGGAATAATTAGAACGGGAGCTGTAGTCAATCTTTCCTTCAAACTCATAAAACTTTGTTCACGCGCCGAATCCCACTCAAAGGGGCAATCCTTCAGAGTAAGCTTAGTCATTGGTAATGCTAATTGCAAAAAGTCCTTGATAAACCTTCTATAGTAGCCTGCTAGACCCAAGAAACTTCTAATTTCTGATACATTCTTCGGTCTCTCCCAATTAATCACAGCTTCAACCTTTAACGGATCCACCGTTACACCACCCTGTGATATAACGTGACCAAGAAAACTAACTTCAGACATCCAGAACTCGCACTTGCTTAACTTGGCAAAAAGTTTCTTCTCTTGTAAGATCGATAAGACGATTCTCAAATGTCCTTCATGCTCTTGTGGAGTACGGGAATAGATAAGAATGTCATCAATGAAGATCACAACAAATTGATCCAAGTAAGTTTGAAATAACCGATTCATATAATCCATAAAAACAGCTGGAGCATTAGTCACACCGAAAGGCATCACTAAGAATTCGTAATGACCATAACGGGTCCTAAATGCAGTCTTAGGTACATCGGAACTCTTCACTCGAATCTGGTGATAACACGACCTCAAATCAATCTTCGAGAACACACAGGCTTCTTTCAATTGATCTAACAGGTCGTCTATCCTAGGTAAGGGATACTTGTTCTTAATGGTGACTTTATTCAGCTGACGATAGTCGATACACAACCGCATCCCACCGTCCTTCTTCTTTACTAACAATACTAGAGCTCCCCACGGTGAGACACTAGGTCTAACAAAATTCTTAGCCATAAGCTCTCCCAATTGTTCCTTCAGTTCTCTCAATTCAAGCGGTGCCATCCGATACAGAGAAACGGATATAGGAGTCGTTTCCGGTACCAGGTCAATAGAAAATTCCACTTCTCTCACCGAAGGAAGAGAAGTGACATCTTCGGGGAAAACTTCTGAAATCTCACAGGCTACCGAAAATACACGAGACTTGAAGGTCGCTACTCCCTTAACTTCGGAAAAAACACAATTTCACACATTGCATTGACACAAAGGAGTGTGTTGCTCCACAATCAAATAAAACAAAACAAGGATGTCCGTTTACGAAACACGTACCCGCTATTAAAGAGTTGTCACTCTTCTTCCTCCTTGTATCCAAAGTGTGAACTCTTCTGGCATTCTTCCCTTGTGTCTGATTCCCATTCTGCGGGCAGTTTCTTGCCAAATGACCCACTTCATCACAATGATAACACCTAGAGGCTCCATCTCTACACTTCCCAAAATGATACTTGTTGCACAACCGGCACAAAGAAGGAGTATCAGGTTTACTACTTTGCATTTGTTTCCCTTTGAAGGTTTGTTGCCTTGGCCTAAACTGTGGGCTTGACCTCTCATAATCATTCAGGTTCGACCTACGCGAATTCCCTTCTGTCTGAACATTCCTCAAATCGTTCTCCATCACATAACCTTGTCGTAACTCTTGGAATTCAAATTCTCTCTGGATCCTCAAAGAACTAGGAAGGTACTTCTCCATAAAAGTAGCCTTGAATTGTTCCCACACTTTAGACACACCTTGAATAGTCATAAAAGCTGAAGCAATATCCCACCACCTCTTAGCAGGACCTCTCAACGAGTGAGAAGCAAACGATACCTTGTCCTCCTCCCTGTAGTGAAGTATCTGAAAGATTCTCTCTATCCCGGCCACCCAATCGTGAGCTTTCACAGGATCTACTCCACCATGAAATTATGGAGGATTCATGCGGATGAAATCTAGGAAATTCCCACTTACAGTATCTGGAACAACCACCTGAGGATGAAAACCCCCATTCATGTGTCGTATCATCTGTTGCATGAATTGGTTCTGCTGCTGCTGCATCTATTGCAAAAACTGATACAAGGGAACATTCCCATCGCCGCCCGGCGGATTCGCCACTGGATGATTCGCTCCGGATCTACCACGGTTTCTGCGTCCGCCAGCCATGTTCCTAAACGTCATATAGATAGGATTAAGTTGATCAGGCTCAATACTATATATATAACACTTAAGACCAATGGCGACACAACGCATATGAAACGGAAAGAAATACTTATACTATTTCATGGCTAGGTCGAGGATACGACCTGCTCTGATACCAACTGTAACATCCATATATAAAACCCATACATCAAAGCATAAATATTATATATAGGTCCAAGTGTTTGGTACTGAAACACATAAGCTCCTAGTTAACACATTGTATACAAATAAATGCCCTAAAGTACAAAGTACAAAAACCTAAGGCATATTATACACAAGATGTTCAAATGATAAAAACTAAGAACTAGATCAACAATGATCCCAAAATACACTTCGCTACGGAAGCTAGCCATCAACAAGCAAGGAAAATATCACACGACCTTATCCTTACCCTTCTCGAAACCTGAAGCACCTGAAATACAACAACAACGTGGGGTGAGATACATCAAATCTCAGTGAGTTACCTATCTTATATATTCTCTCGGATTAACAAGGTTCTAACAATCCTAACTCAAGTCCGGGGAAAAGGGGAAAGGACTCTTGAGTTCACATTTCAATTCTCACACTATATGGAAACATGTCGTGAGTTCATCAACTCAAAAGTATCATTAATCGATAACCATACCAAGGTACCTATTGTTCCCGTCCGCTTCTACGTCTAGAAGGCGACCCGAGTCATAGATCCTTGTAATCTACTTGACATACGAATGGATTCGGGTTCTACGGGCCATTAACCGTTATGAACCGTCACTTCACACGGGCCATTTACCGTCACAAGCATACGCTCCATGGGCGCCATTCGTACAATACGGGGAATCAAACCTGCCAAGTAGTTGTGCATCAATTTCAGAGGAGTCTGAGACTCATGAAACTACACTCAAGATAAACCGGTTACGATTACATGATCACATACAACAATACGATTGTATTCGACAATCACAAGGCTATAATGCCTTAAGGCCTCTCATGCCTTTCTAAAACCACAAGGTTAACCACATGTTCCATACTAGTGTTTCACTCTCAACTAGGCCAATACTCGGCAAGGATGTATCTTCCAACAACACGTGCCCGAGCATCGCCATCTAGAGTTGTCTACAATTTCTAGTTCCTTACTAGATTCTCCTATAGTTCAAGTTTGAGGTTTCCTCACTCTTCCTATATCATTTTCATATTTGCATGCATATTCACTTACAACCATGCTAAACAATAGTAGGATAGGCAAGACATATCATAATTGCATAGTAGAATAATATATAACAATTAAAACATAAATATATCACTTTTGGAACTTCCTCGATTATTTAATCGGTCGGTAAAATTGACATATTTCATCTCCATTGCATAGAATATCTTCTCGGCGTTACATCGATATAAAGAATGTCTGATTTCGATAAACGAATCAAAAGTTATGAATTTTCTCGTTTAAGGAATAAAATCCCAAGTCCCAGGTCGCGCTAAGCGCACCCCCTTGCCCGCTGAGCGCGCAAGCTTCTGCCTAGAGGGGTTGCAGGAATTCAACACCGCGCTGAGCGCGCTCCTGCGCGTTGGGCACGCTCTGCGAAAAATGCAGAAAATACCAAAGCAACAACAGAATTTTCCTATACCCCGAACCTCCTCCAAACCACCAACAACCACCAACAGAGGTTCAACAACATAGTTTGAGTATGGTTTGCACAACAATAACTTCAAAACACATATTTCATCAAGAACACAAAAGTTCTATAAACCTAACTTTTCCAAAATCATCATAATCAAACAAAACATCAAAACAATCAACAACACATGTTTCTATAATCATATTGATCATTCATTTCGATTTCTAACGTATTCTAACCATTAAAACATCGATTTCCATAAATTCGACCTAAACCAAAAAATTCCAAAACTTCTAAAAATTGGTACTAACTATAACCCACCTTGGATAGATGATGAAAATGAGGAAGATGAGATGATTGGATGAAGTTTGGATCAATGGATGATGATTATTCTTGGATTTTCTTCCAAAACCCTTTTCTCCTCTTTTTCTCCTTTCTTCTTTCTTTCCTCTTCTTTTCCTTCTTTTCTCTTTCTTTCCTTTCTTACTATCTTTTTCTTTTTATATGTTGGAAAGTGGAAGGAAAATAAGTAACAAACTTAGTATTAGAAATAATACTACTAAATTTCCAAAAAGTATTTAAAGTCCAAATTAGTAAAATATGGGGTATTACATATTTCCTCTAGTGCAAATCAAAATATCACAACGCAACACACAAAACTTTGTTCAAATTACATCAGTTTTATTTTCCAATGGAAGAGTTATGAGAAAATTTTCATCTAAATATGGTAAATTTATTATTTTTATCATATAATTTGATTTATTTGCCACGCTTATATGATGAAAAATAGTTTAACTCTTGTAGGAATTGGATTGCAATGATGATTACTTCATAGACAATGTTAACATTGACGACGGTGGCAATTATTACATGACTAGAAAAATTAAAATAATAAAAAGGAAATTAAACATACCTTTCTCTTCCTTTGTTTTTTATGTTTTCTCAATAAAGCTTTAATGTGCTCTTCGGAATGCATAAATTTATTGATTACCCCCTATTTACTCTTTTGATAGTTTCAAGTTGTGGTGGAGGAGACGCTATGCCATGCCGTCGCCGACGCCCTGCATTCGCCCCCCCCCCCCCCCCCCCCCCCCAATCAAGATTCTCCACAACAAACTCAGTGTTCCCTTGCTCTTCCACATCCTCAAAACCATGCGGATCCGCGAACTCGTGGCTAGCATTAATTTTTAGAATGTAAGATGATCATTTGTAAGAAAGCACATACCCCATGGGTTCAATACAAAATAAGAAAGCACATACCCTATGGGTTCAATACAAAATAAGAAAGCATAGACCCATGGGTTCAATAGAACATAAACAGCACATAACAAGACCAATACAAGACAGCACAGAACCAACAAATTAAAACTTTAACATAATTTAGCACAAAATACAACATAAACAGCACATAACCAACAAATTAAAACTTTAACATAATTTAGCATAGAATACAACATAAACAGCACAGAACCAACAAATTAAAATTTAATATAATAGACCAAATGGATTCAATTAAAGACAGCACAGAATACAACATAAACAACACAGAACCAACAAAGTTTGTATCATACGAAGCTCAAAATACGAAACCACAAACCCAGTCTATTGTACATGATACAAAGCTCAAAATAATAAAACATAAACCAATTTGTTATATAACTCAAGTTCAAATAAGAAAACAGAGCTATTGGATATAAATCCGAAATTCTTACAAAAAAACACAGAATTAGAGAGCCAATTTTTTTACTTGATTTCTCTACGTTCAGGTACAGTGGGTTCGCTTTGAAGAGGTGGGCTTCGTAGTACTCCATGGTGGCTTAAATCTACTCTTTGGGACATAATTGTTGGTGTCGGTGATAAATGTTGGCTTGTAGTTGGTATTAGAGGTGATACATGTTGGCTTGAAGTTGGAGTTCTGAGCAAGCTTGTTGAATCTTCTCCATCATTTTGATGATCGTTATAGGCATCATAATTTTCTGATGTAGGATTTCCTATCAACTGAGATAGAAAATCCGGTATTGGCATTTGGATTTCAAACAGATATTTACATGTCTTCCAATGGTTGATCTCCTTTTCATAAATCTTGAAGTAATGATGAGGAAATTGTCCCACAGTTTTCTTAGTAATGATTTCGTACTCCAAGAACTCAAACATATTGTCAAATTTATCACCACCCAACCCCAAATTGTTTTGCAACAAGATGTGGCTTATGATGAACCACATGATTGTTGCAAAAAATAGGGCTGACCCTGCTGGAAGAGTATGCATTCAACTTAAGCGCATTTGGAAACTTGTCCACATTATAGGGTAAAAATACAATGTCCTGTCATAAAAAAATAGAAAATGATGAGTATAGGAATATTGATTAGATTTTGTAATATCCTTTTAAAGATCTTACCTCTTCGGTAAGATTCTCTAAAATATTATCCACCATGTCGTATGACTTTCTGTGGTTATAGGATATTTTCTTGACGCTCTTGATGAACCATTCAATGGGGCAAGAGAAGTCCTCTTGCTTTTGTGGCTCAACTCCTATTGCAATCCAAAGCTTTGGAATTCAATTAAAGAAGAACGTCTGCAAAATAATAAAAATGTGCATTTAAAAAAGTATTTTAAAAAATAAGTCAAATAAATAGTTGAAAATAATACTTACCAAGAACATCCACAAGTTTCCGTCCAAATGTTGTTTCGTGCGCATTCTAAAACTCTTTATTCCTGTTAAGAGGAATGAAAGAAGCGCGGCTCCCCAGACATAAGTAGACACAAAATTTTCATTCTCCAAAAGTGAAATGAATGAGGTGGGAAGCTGATTGTTATCAAATGTAGGCATGATGAATGATCGATAAGGATGGCAATTTGGCCCATCTCCAGTGGGTACTCAGAAAATTACCCACAACGGGTAGGATAAAAACCCGCAAAAATGGGTACGGGTACGGGCTCGGGTAATTACCCACTTAAATAAGCGGGGATGGGCACCATAATACCCAGCCCGCCCCATACCCGCACAATATATATTTACAAAATTTAAAAAAAAAAACTCAATTTTAAACTACTACATATTTAATATACGTGGTCATTTATTTCATAATTCAACAATAAATTTTTTTAAAAACTTTTTAATATTTTTAAAAACTTAAAATATTATGATATTTTATAATTGATATATTTATTTTTATTAGAAATGCGGGTAACGGGTACGAGCACTTATATACCCATAGGGTATGGAGACTGGTGCCAATTTTGATACCCAAGCGGATATGGGCTCGGGTACGGGGATGTTTTTCAACTGCGGGTATGGGGACGGATACTATAGTACCCTACCCATACCCTGCCCATTGCCATCCCTAATGATCGAATAATAATCATTAAAACGGCTACCTTCCGTTGCCTCAAAGAGAATGAAGAGTCTCTTGCGACCGTTGTGTAAAATTTTCCTATGAGCTTTTTATGAGGAGGATTCTCCATATATACACTTTGGAAAGCATCGTCACTTGGACATTTCTCAACCAAAACCGGATTGCCGTTGATTGGCAAGTGGGAAATAAATAGCACATCTTGTAAGGTTATTCCTAATCTTTGGCCATTAATCAAAAAGGTGTTCGAATTCGGTTCAAAAAAACTTCAATAACTTTGAGATAACTGGTGTTAAAATGCTAGCTTCCGGTAAAAAAAGACATTGAAAAAGGCCTCTGCTAGCACGGAGTTTGTTTTGGAAATCATTATCTAACGACTTACGAAGTGAGGACAACGTATCAAGACGTCCAGTCAATGTCCCCTTGCCAATTGTGGGAAAATTATGTTCTTGCATACTGTTTTTTAAATAAATAAATAATCAATACCAACAATTTTCCACACAAAATAAACAGAAATATTCAATTTTGAAACCAAATTTTCGCAGCAACAAACATCATGCAAATGAATGCAAAAGTGAAATTAGATAATCTGAGAATCGAACACTTGCCTTAGAACTTAGATGATGATGAATGTGTGGAATTAATACTCTTAACCTCGAAATTGAAATGGAACCCTAAAAGTGAAATGAGAAGTGGCTGATTTTGCAGTGAAATAAGAATGAAACAACTTTTCACGCTTCTGCCTTTAGACATTCTTTTGTGCAAAAACCTGCATAAAAAATTGAAATTAGAATGAAAGTAATAGGTTCCACTCAACACAAACATACATAGAAATAAAGTAGCTGCAATTATAAGCTTACATAAACTGCAATTATAATTATTTTCTCTTGATAAGTTATTCTACCCTATCTCCATGATAAAAAATCATAAAAATAAAATGTAATTAAATTGCAGTTAGGTGTTGTTGTGTCCAAGCTAGGTTCACAATACTTGTTTGGTGTTGTTTGGTGTACTAGACTGCTAGTTTACCTAACATCATTGCTAAGTTACTAATAGAAACAACTTCTATCCTTTTTAACCTGTTAACAGAACCGAGCCATTCAAATTAACCAAACTGCATAAATCATGTGACAAGGTTAAGTTCAAATATCTTTACCATTTAAGTTGCTTTTGAAAAAATCAGTAGAAACGGAACAATAACTAATTGAGCTAACTCTTCAAACACTATTACTAGTTTCTACTAATTCATAACCAAGTTAACATTTTTATTAGGGCCATTCTCATGCTAAGACTAACAAGTTCACGCAAGTTCAATACAGTTAACAGAGTTACAACTTAACGGTTTTGTCCAAGCTAATAACTAACTTCAAAGTTAACTAACTAACAGTGATAAATTTCTAACATCTAACTGTAATTTCAATTCACTGCAATTTCAAACAATTCACGAATTCCACAAGAAATTAAACAGTTCACGCAATTCACGAATTCAATCAATAAAGAAATAGAAGTAGAACCTATCATCACTTAGCAATCATCAACATTGGCTAAACAATAACAATCCTAAATTAAAAAATCCTAACTAAAAAACCCTAAATAACAAACCTGACTGAGAGATAACAACAATCCTAAATTAATAAATTCTAACTAAAAAACCCTGAATAACAAACCTGAGTGAAAGAGAGAGGAGGAATGGAGATGCCGGTCGGAGAGAGACAAAAGAACGGAGGAGGAGCCGGAGCGGAGCAGGTCGTTTGGGGGCAGAGAAGAGAGTTTTCTGTCTGCTGAACTTCTTACGGCAGAAACAGAAAGAAGAAGAGTTGCGAGCAGAAAGAGGAAGAGCGGCTGAACGTGAAAAAGAAAAAAGAGAAAAAGAGTTTGTTTTAACGTTAAAGAAACTGAGGGCAAAAGAGTAATTTTGGTAAAAAAAAAAAGACTTAATTGCAATAAAAATATAATAATTTATATTTTTATTAAAATAAAATTAATTATAATTACCAAATAAAAAATAACAAAAATGATTTGGATTAAATTAATGCAATCTCGCAGTGACATGTATAATTAATAAGTTTAAATATATGACTAATTCATGTAATAGAATATTAATATGAATATACAAATGGTATAAGGGTCGCATAATATTAGAATTCTTGACGAAAACCTCGGCCTCAATAATGGCTTTTCTCCTCCTTTCTCCCCCCTAATCCCTAGCTCTCCTCTTTCTCTTTATCAGCTTTTCACGTACTGAATGATTTCTCCCCCCTAATCCCTTCTTTTCTATTTTCTTTTCTAATATTCTTTTATTATTAATATTATTATTGTTCTTATTATTTCAATATTATTATTATTATTATTATTATTATTTTACTAATTAAATAATAATAACAATATTCCTTAATAATTTAAAATAATAATATTAATCAAATAACCCTTCTCACCACACCACCAAGTTCTACCTAATTGGTCACACAACCCCAACATCTTAATCCCTATAATTCTAAGGTCACTACCCCATATTAAGGGCAACCCCAAACACAACCACACACAAATGCACCACAACATATAATTCCAATTACGAAAACAATAAAATAAATCGGGGTGTTACAATTTTGGCTATAATTTTGGTCACTACCCTAGTATTGCTCCAACGAAATTTCATGTTGTCGTTGCACTCTAACTGACTGTAGACATATTTCTGCTGGCAATACAGCGTCGTGACCGAAAGTCAAACAAAACGGAGTCGAGTTGGTTGACTCCTTGGGGGATGTTCGACAAGCCCATAAAATTTGATTTAACGTCCTGTGCCAATTTTTTGGCTTCCTGGCCACGTGCTTTTTGATGAGCCCAATTACTACTTTATTGGCTGCTTCGACCTGACCGTTTGCTTGAGCATAATATGGTGTCGAAGTAACTAATTTAAAACCCGTTTTTGCCGCGAATTCTTGCATTTTCTGGCCAATGAATACGGAACCTTGATCTGTAGTGATGGTTTCAGGGATCCCGAATCTATACAAAATGTGATTCTGGATGAACTCGATCACAGCCTCCTGATCTACTTTCACTAGAGGCACAACCTCTATCCATTTTGTCAAGTAGTCTATGCCCACAAGGATGAATTTCTATTGTTTCGACGACGTTGGTCGAATTTCCCCAATGACATCCAATGCCCATCCACGAAAGGGCCATGGCTTGACGATGGTATGTAATTCACTGGCTGGCATATGCTGAATGTTTGCATGTTTTTGACAGTCTTGGCATCCCTTTGCAAAATCCATGTAATCCTTGAGCATGCTTGGCCAATAGACGCCTTGTCGAAATAACAACCATTTCATCTTATGGCCAGCTTGGTGAGCCCCACATGTCCCACTATGGACTTTAGACATCGCTAGGTATGCATCTGTGTCCCCTAGACACTTGAGCAATACTCCTTCTGGAGTCTTTTTAGCAACTCATTTCCCATTAGAACGTAGCTTAAAGCTCTGTATTTAGTCTTCCTATCAGTGTTGCCCACCGAATTCTCCAAGTACTCGATGATTGGTCTTCTCCAATCTGACGGTGATAGATTGCTGACAACAAAAACTTCATAATTTCCAAAGCTTTCGATTAAGCTCTCTGTCGAGACGTTTGTCCCTCCAGCCTCTGGGGTTGATAAACTTGATAAGGGTAGCATGTTTGACACCATTTTCTCCTTAATTTCAATGAAGTCTTTCAACTTCTCTTCTGACACCTTGTACCCGGAGGCAATCTGCGCTAAATTGTTAGCCTCTTGATTTTCTATTCTGGGCACGCGCGTAATGTTGACAACTTCAAAGTGTTCCAAAAGTCGCTTCGCCATTGAGAAGTAAACCAAAAGATGCTCTTTGACGCACTTATATTCTCTCGTGATTTGTTTAACCACCAGTTCACCTTTATTTCAACTCTCTTGGCACCCAAATCCTTAAGTATTTTGAGGCCAGTAATTAAGGCTTCATATTCTGCTTCGTTATTGGAGCATTTTTCGTCAACCTTACATTTGAATTTAGTTGGAATACCCTACGGTGATACTAATAAAATTCTAATACCTGCCCCATTTCGATGGCTCAACCCATCGAAGTATAACTTCCAATGGGCAACGTCGACACTACATATCGACAGTTCGACCACTACGTGATCGACAATAAAATATGCCACTATTTAACCTTTCATAGCCCTTAGAGGGACGTATGTCAGGGAAAACTCAGTTAATGCTAGTGCCCATTTCCCAATTCGTTTATGCAGAATGGGTTTAGATAACATATGCTTAATAACATCAAAATGCGACGAAACATAAACATCAACTGGTTTGATATATTGCTTTAATTTCATACATGATAAGTACAAGCATAGGCACAACTTTTTAATCATAGTGTACCTAGTTTCAGCATCTATTAACATTCGACTAAGGTAATAAATGGGTCTTTCGATGCCACTACTATCCTCTTGTGCTAACATGCTTCCTATGGCCGTATCCGACGCAACAATGTACAACTTCATGTTTTTATTCATTCTAGGTGGTAATAAAATGGGAGGCCTTGTGAGGTATTCTTTGATAGCGACGAAAGCCTCCTGCTGCTCCTGTTCCCTGTGGAAATCACTTTCCTTCTTGGCTTTGAGCAATGACGAGAATGCCTTCGTCTTGCCACTTAGATTTGATATAAACCTTCTCAAGAAGTTTATCTTCCCCAACAAAGATTGGAGTTGTTTCTTTGTCGAGGAGGCTTGAGATCCAAGATTGCTTTTGTCTTGTTCTAGTTTATCTCGATGTCTTTCTTGTGGACCACGAATCCCAGGAAATCCCCTGCGTGAACACCAAAAGCACATTTTAGTGGATTCATTTTTAATCCATATTTTCTCATTCTTTCGAATGAACATCGAAGGTGGTCTAAGTGACCATTCTCCGATGAAGACTTTATCACAATGTCGTCAATATACACCTGCATAAATTTCTCAATAAAATCATGAAATATAGCATTCATGGCTCTTTGATATGTTGCCCCAGCATTTTTTAACCCGAACGACATTACACCCCATTCGTAGGTTCCCAAAGCCCTAGGGCATCGAAACGCAGTTTTGGGGACATCTTCTTTAGCTATGAGAATTTGATTATAGCGGGAATAGCCGTCGAGCATACTCAAATATTCGAAACCTGCAGCTGAGTCGACTAGCATTTCGGCCACAGGCATCGAATACTCGTCCTTTGGGGTAGCGTTGTTCAGATCCCTAAAGTTTATACATACTCGAAGGGTTTCATTTTTCTTGATAACAGGCATTATGTTTGCTTTCCATTTGACGTACCTTGCAGTTCTGATGAACCGATTTTTGAGAAGTCTCTCGATCTTCTGCTTGATCTTCAGAGTAATCTCTGGAGTGAATCATCGAGGCTGCTGCTTTACTGGCCTTTTACCTGGCTGAATTGGCAGTCGATGCTCCACCACACTTCGACTCAGACCAGGCATTTTGCAATAATCTTAGGCGAAGCAGTCTTTGTACTCTTTCAATACCTTAATCAGCTTGGCCTTCATCTTCGACCCAACTTTGGTACTCACATAGGTAGGTCTTTTTGTAATCCCATCTCCTAAGTCAACCTCTTCGAGTGGGTCCTGCGCTTGCATTCTCTGCAGCTCACTGGTTAGGTCTTTCTCAAACCCCAAAGGCTCATTGTCATAGATGCAATCAAGCCTCCGGCTTTCTGAAGTTGTTGTCTGGCCTTGTTGGCCATTTACTTGTGCATTGTGGTCGGCTTCACTAGCTGTCTTTTGTTGTTTTTCTACTTCTAGTGCCAACTTTCTCTTAATTCGAGTTATGCTTTCTGACTCAGTAGTCATTTTCACCGACTACTAGCCACCCCGTGGGTGGATTGTCTTCTGTAGGCTCCATTGTTTCGTCAGCAGCGTCCCAAATGAACCCATAATCCGGATCCAAATTCAAGACGCGACTCGTATCGACAGAGATATAAGACCCCGATCCATCGTCACAAGGTGCCACATTAGCTAGGTGCTGATCAAAGGATTTTTTATTGCCCTTAGCTTTGTCAATCTTATAATAACTTTGGTCAGCCTCAATGTTTTCGACAATGCCATCCTTCCTCCAGATGCTTAATCTCTGATGTAATGTTGATGGCACTGCCCCTATTCCATGGATCCACTCTCGACCCAACAACAAGTTGAAATTGGCCTTTGAGTTTATAACCATAAAGAGTGTTGATCTATTGGTTGTACCCACTGCTAAGTTAACTTGGACAACCCCAAGGATGTTGCTAGTCTTTCCTTCGTAATTGGATAAAACCATGTTGTGTTGTCGGAGGCCAGGCTCAATTTTTCCAATCTTTTTAAATAAATTATGAGGCATTAAATTGACAGTTGCTCCTCCATCCACAAACACATTGTTGACCACCATTATGTCAACCTTTGCTTTTATGAATAATGGTTTCAAATGGTACATCATCCCAGGACTGGGCCTCTCAAACATGGTTGTCTGCTCTTCTACAACGCCGTCGTTCATCACATAGTAACATAGCAGTTTATCTTCTGCATTTTCATATGGCACGAAATCTTCTTCCGTTTCAGAGACTTCCGACACCATATCATACTCTGCTGGTAGTATCGACACGATACCACAGTTTACGACGAAATCTTCACCGTAGGTGTCATCATACATGTCTTCGTCGAAGTCGCCATCCGGTGAAGGGGTATACTCTTCATCTGACTGGGGAGAATACTTTGGTTCTTCCTCAACTGACTGGGGAGTGTATTTTGGTTCTTTCTTGCTTTCGACCACAGATGTGCACTTCGAGCTTTGGGTTGAGACCACCCCCTTTTCTCCTGAAGCTTCCACAGTCAATGCCATTATTTGATTTGTCATGACTTTTTCCTTCTCTACCCACCTTCCTTTTGGGTATTGCCTTTTCTGTCCAGAGGTTCAGACAAGTTTCAACTGTGAACTCGAGGCCTCTTTCCCAGCTTTCTTATTTCGCTGATAACGCCTCCATTGAGTCCTTGTCATAGGATTCTTCCCTTTGTAATTGGGAGATACCACATAGCCCCTAGGTTCGACCCTCTTGTTGGAGGTCTTAGTTTCTTTCTCGAGATCTAACACCTTTCATTTCGGCCTTTTGCTCCCTTTCTGACTCACTGGTTCCACCCACTTCTCTTGTGGAGTGTCTGACGGTGGCACAAAGGTCTTGGGTCGTGCCTGCTGGAACAACTTCCTGTACTCCTCATTTCGATGAGGGGCGCCATTCCGGTCAAATACAAACCTTGGGACAGGTGGCTTACCATCTCGTGGTGTCTCTTTCTTGCCTGCTTCGTATTTCTCAGCAGCTTTTTCATCAAAGACAACGTTGCATCTTGGGCATAACAGAGCCTTCGACCCACTTATCCTGCATTTCTCTTGGAAATCCGCCAAGCTTTCGCCAGCTTGAGGGTAAACTACCTCGAGTTCTTCCTCAGTCTTTTTGTCAGAACTGTCAACAGTTTCGACCATCATGCATTCAAAGGATTCAGTTGTCAATTATTTGTTGAGACCTTCAGTAGCCTCAACCATCATGCAGTCATACAGCTCAGAGTACAAGGCTTCTTTGACCTTCAGTGGGTTCGTGTCAACTTTCATCTTTGGCCTTTCGCCAAATTGAAGTCGACCTTCCTTCAAAGATTTCTGCACCAGATCCCTGAAAAGAACACATTGAGCCGTCTTATGACCAAGGAAATTATGAAATTTACAAAATCCCCTTTTCTTCTTTTATTCTAATGGGGGATCTTTCAAACCAGGAGGAACAACTATCTGACCATCTTTAACAAATAAATCAAATATTTCGTCACACTTAAACACATCAAAAGTATAAGTTTTAGCAACGTATTTATCTATTTTTCCAGTTTCGACGGGATTTTTCCCGTTTGATGGTTTTAATAATTTGCACGTGTACGGAGGCCCTGGCTTGAGTTCAGCCACGTTAACCTCACTTTCGTCGGCGAGTTCCTCGTCGTCAGAAGAGTATTCATCAGCGGCTACGTACGAAACTTTTTCTTTCTTACGGTATCTGTTAGTCTGAGTTTTTTCAGCTTTCAATCGTTCGACCTTTCGGACCCTATCTGCTAGCTGTGCCATATCCCTGGGATATTGCGTGTCTAGCTTTTTCCTGATGGAATAGTCTAAATCGCCAGCTGCCATCTCGACTAGCTCATGTTCAGGGACTTGAGTAAAGCATTGTACTTTCAAAAGTCTAAACCTGTTAAGATATTGGTCCACCAACTCCGTGGCCTTCCGTTTGACACTGGCCAATTCTTTCAGACTAATTTTCGATTGTCCCATGCAAAACCTTTCATGAAACAGTCTTTCTAATTGTGCCCAGGTATGGACAGACTGTGGGGGCAATGTGGTAAACCATGTAAACGCATTCTTTTTTAGGGAACTTGGAATGTACTTCATCTTCAACTCCTCATTATTTGCTATGTCACCAGCCTCAGTTTGATTTCTGGCAACGTGTTCAACGGTGGACTCTTCGGTCTCTCCGGCGAACTTGGTGAACTTTGGAACTTTCCACCCCCTAGGAAATTATGTCTGCAAGACAAAATCTGGTAATGGGGAAGTATACATTGGCCGTCGAAGGTCTGGATTCTCCCCATTTCGATCCATGATCCGTTCAACCATAGCTTATAAGTTTGGTTCGCCAGCCATGGCATCGTGTCGAACTTGCCTGAACATATAGTCTAGATCTTGGTTCCTATGAACTAACACAACGGGAGGCCTTTGGGCCACCCTAGGGGTTTGTTCAACCTCATGGGGTTGGTCAATTGTTTCGTCGAAGACCTCATCCTGACGAACTGGTGTCTCCGGTCGAGGCGGAGGAGTCTGTCGACCCGGTGTCATAGGAGCGCCTAGGAAATCACCTATCTGTGTCATCTGAGTTGTTAATTGTTGGTAACTCTGGGTCAAATCTTGTATTAATGGTCTCAATATGGTGCCCATTTGCTGAGTCAACAGGTGAACTATTTCGTGATTACTCTCATTCATCTGTTGTCTCATGACCACGACAGAACTTGAGGTGAACGTTGGTATTAATTGGGATAATAGATTGAAACATGGGGGTCGAGTAACTTGGTTTTCTAAAGGTCATAATCCTTGGTATGATGAGAAGACTGGAGATGATCTTTCCCCAAACACCGGACCACTAGAATGTAGACTAGACATGAGCTCTGTTGGCATCCCAAAAGCTCTAGGTATGGGCATTGTGAAACTAGGCACATGTTGCCCTGTGGTCCCTGTCATCGTCGGCCTTGGTTCAGATCGACGTGGTGACGTTGAAACCGCAGACACGTTTTTGGAGCCAACATCAGTTGTTTGCGTTACAACCATGCTTTCCGCCGAAGACGGTTCTTTGTTCGGACGTGGTGTCACCATCCTACCACTACGTAAATGCATACACTCAACTCAAAATGGGTCCCACTGGGTGTGCCAATTTGTTCGCACGCGATTTTCGTGCGAACAACCGCTGGCCTCCTATCGCAGGTTTACTTGCGGGATCGGCCACAGAATCTCATAACAAATTGGTCGAAGTGTAGGTCTTGTTGATAGGATGGTTTTTGATTTGGAGGAAATTGGAAACAACTTAAAAGTAAAAAGGTGCGAATTGATAAATAAAACAGATAAGTAAATGGCAAGATAAATTAAACTTTTGATCATGTTTATTGCTTTAAAAAGAAATGTGGACGCTATCATACATTTTGTGGGAGTGAACTCATTTCTCTTAACGCTTGGTACTCAGAGTGTATCCCTTCAACAATGTTACAGATGCGACCCCTAAAATGGAAATGGCTATTGCCTTAAATAGGAAAAGAAAATAATTATTTTTCTCCCAATGTTGGCCCTGGTTGTGACACATGTCGCCCCGCCATCTTTGTAACTTCCCCACGTTCTTAGAATTCAAACATTTTTTCCTGCTCAAAAACTCCCTAACTTTGTGTTGGTTTCATAGGCCACCAGTCGAAACCCTTCGACAGCCTTTCCTCTAAGTCTTCTTCCGACGCATCTTTTACTCGTGTCGACCTGTACTTCGGTTTCTCACCATTCCTTCTCTTGAAGTCGAACTGCTTGCTGCCTTTCTCATCATCTCCTCATTCCCCATGTTTGGTCGAAATCTCTCAGTTAACACTTACCTTTGTCAAGAAGTTTTTCCCTTAAAGGAATATGTCCTTTATTTCATGTCTGATGCGGAAAAACTTCAGGTCGCTCTCAGCAAAGTTCAACGTGAGAGAAACTCTTGGAAGAACAAATATCAGATCCTAAATTTGAATGTACCAAGATTCAGGAACTGCTAAAGGAAAAGGATGCTCTGATTGAGATATTAAAGCAGCATGCTATGGAAAATCAGGAGGAACGAAGGAATTTGCTCACTCTTTTCACTTGGCAGAAAGTCATCGACCGACAACGGCTGAAGGAGCCCAATCAAAGAAAAGAAAAGTTCGGGAACCAGCATCAGAGCTCTCCTCAGAAAGGACCCAGGATCCATAGGCCTAATTTTCCTTTCTCGCACTTTGTAAAATACTGTACTTTTCCTTGTAAATACTATACTTTGGCGAGTTCAATAAAAGGGTCTCCCCCCGCTGTGTGATATTTGCAATATAATTGTTAAAATTTCTTTTAAAAACAAAAAAAAAAACTAAAAAAATATATAACATTTTTTGCATATCATTCATCATTTTCACATAGCACATCTTTGTCTTTGAGTCTCACATATGTGTCGCACTTTAGAGTCAAACTGTCTCATTCGTACAATACTCGGGCCAATCGACAAATGAAAATAGACGATCTCGAGGAAGAGAACAAAGAGCTGAGAGAAGAAATCAACGCTCTGAAGGGGAGTTTGAAGAAACTCCACCATGACAAGCAATCTCTGGCAGCAGCCCAGAAGCAATAACATGAAAGGACTGTAATCTCAGAGGTTACATCCACACCAACATTTGAGACGCCTGACAGTCATCCTTAGTACAACATGCCTAAAGGTTTCCCTTGGGGCATGCCTCACAGCTTTATACTTGAAGGATACATCCCACTGGTCGCTGAAGACCCGAAAGTCGTACCAGGAACTGCCAGACCTGAAGGTTACAAACTTCAGGTAAATGAAGACGCAAGGGCTACAACCAAAACTCCTGAAGGTTACAAACTTCAGGTCACTGAAGCGCCGAGAGTTACAGCAATAATGACTATACCACATCCAGTGGTACATACTGTCCCAGAAGGACAAATTCTACAAGCAACTTCTGGCGGAAATGAAGACGTATACGAAAGGATGAATGAGTTCCAGGAACAATTCTTGGAAATGCAGAAGGAACTGCATGTCATTCGTGGTCAAGACTTATTCGGAAAGGACTCCGCTGACCTCTGTTTGGTTCCTAATGTAAAGATACTGCACAAATTCAAGGTGCCCAACTTTGAAAAATACAAAGGCAACTCTTGCCCTTAAAGTCACTTGGTGATGTATGCTTGAAAAATGTCTACTCAGACAGACAATCAGCAGCTACTAATCCATTACTTCCAAGACAGTTTAACCGATGCCACACTCAAATGGTACATGGATTTAAACCGCACCAAGATCAGTACTTTCAGAGATCTCGGGGCAGCCTTCGTTCAGTAGTATAAATACAACTTGGACATGGCACCAGATAGGGACCAGCTCAGAGCAATGTCACAAAAGGATAAAGAAACCTTCAAAGAATATGCTCAGAGATGGCGTGAAATTTCCGCCTAGATCTGTCCCCCTCTTGAAGAAAAGGAAAGGACAAAGATTTTCCTAAAGACCTTAAGCTCGTTTTATTATGACTAAATGGTCGCTAGTGCGCCCAGTGACTTCACTGAAATGGTAAACATGGGAGTACGCCTTGAAGAAGCAGTCCGAGAAGGACGATTGGTCAAAGATGCAGAGCCATCCAGTAGTACCAAAAGATACGGTAGTGTTTTTCAAAAGAAGAAAGAGCAAGATATTAGTAATATCTCTCTGGGAAAGCAAAGGCGAAGGTATCAACCGGTAGCAGTGGTAACTCCTGCTATCAACCCAGCGCCGGCTCCGACTTATCAACCTCAGGTTGCTCAGAGCCAATCAAATCAGCAACAGTATCAGCAAAGGCCGCAACAACCTCTTCAGCAGGCTCGCCCACAGTACAATAACAACAATCGTACTACACGACCATCAGGGTTTGACCCTATACTGATGTTGTACGCAGAATTATTTCAACTTCTGCTGGCCAAAGGGCGCGTTCAAACCAGGATGCCTCTTACAGTACCAGAAAAATCCACCTTTTTGGTTCAAAGCATATCAAACTTGCCCTTACCATCAAGGAGGATCGAGATATAACATTGAGAATTGTCTCAGCTTCAAGTCGGATGTACATAAGCTTGTCAGGAACGGGGTTTTATCTTTCAAAGATACTAATCCAAATGTTTAGACGGACCCATTACCGCAACATGAGAAGACTACAGTGAATTTGATAGAAGAATAACCTGTCAACAGTTATCAAATTCATAATGTACGCTTACTAGGAACCAACCTGGTAAAGGTGCATTGTAAACAGAGCGGGTACGGCCATGTGCCATCTCACGACTATCATCAGTGTGATATATGCTCCAAGAACAATCAAGGGTGTACCATAGTACAAGCAGCTCTGCAAGAACAAATGGATCTGGGCTGGATTCAGGATCACAAGATTCATGAAGTAAACATGGCCCATGCACATTCCAGCATTGTTCAGAACCACGACATTCGTTCAATGAACATCAATCTAGTGGCGTTGCATTCAAGACAAAGTCAATATTATAATCTGTCGCGGCATGATTACAACACTTGTCCAATCTGCTCAAAAGACCATCAGGGATTCTCTTTTATACAAGAGGCCCTCCAACGTCAAATGGATCTCGGATGGATCCAAGACTACCATGAAAGACGTGATCATCAAGTCAATATGGTCCAAATCTTTGACATACGCTTAATGAATACCAGTCTAGTGGAATTACATGCTAAGTAGGTCAGACTTGGTTTTCTGGCCTCACATGATTATCAAGATTGTAAAGAATGTTGCGAAGACGACCAAGGGTGTGCGCTTGTGCAAAGGACTCTTCAACTTCTGTTAGACCACTGGTGGCTTCCGATCTACTTGAATAAAGACACACAACAAGTTAGCATGACTGATGGGAATCCTGGTAGACATCAAAGTCGCGATGTCCGCTCAATAGAAACAGATCTAGTGAGGATGCACTGCATACAAAGCAGATATGGTCGGGTACCACCTCACAATTATGAACGTTGTGGAGTATTCTTGGAAAATAACCAAGGATGCTATCTCGTACGAGCAGCTCTCTAGCATCAACTAGACAGGAAGGAGATTCAACCATGTTAAAATTCTGAATCAATCAACATGATACAAGATTACTTCCCTGGTCAAAGCAAAAATACTGTCATAATCTCCAATCATGGAATAACCAAGGATGTTTGCGCCATAATTCCTCTGTTCGATAAGTCGAAAGTCTCTTTTGGCAATAGAAGAATTCCAAACTCAGAGCCAATTGAGGCTGCCTACGACGGTCAAAAGGCCCAAAAAGCCCCTGTTGTCGTCTACTTTCCAGGTCCAATACCGTACAAATCAGAAAAGGTTATCCCATACAAGTACGATGCAACGACCATAGAAAATGGAAAGGAAACTCCATTGCCCTTCACTGTGAACATTGCCGACGTCAGTCGAGTTACCCGTAGCGGTCGAATTTTCAACACAGGAGTTGGAGAACCTGCCAAAGGAAAGGAACCTCAAATCGAAGTTCCTAACCAACAAGTCGGTCAATCCTGTAATCTGGAACCTGTGAAGAACAACGATGAAGTGTTAAAGCTCATCCAGAAAAGCGAATACAACATTGTGGATCAATTGTTGCAAACTCCGTCTCAAATTTCTGTACTATCTCTCCTGCTTAGTTCAGAAGCTCACAGGGAAGCTCTATTGAGAGTCATAGAACAAGCCTTTGTGGAACAAGATGTGACGGTAGGATAATTTGACAGCATCATCTGCAACATCACTTCCTATAACAACTTGGGATTCAGTGATGAAGAACTGTCAAAGGAAGGTAAGAACCATAATATGGCACTCAATATCACAGTCAACTATCAAGACGGTGCTCTAGCCAGCGTACTGGTAGACACAGGTTCATCCTTAAATGTCATGCCAAGGTTAACTTTGGTACGACTTTCTTTTCAAGGTGCTCCGATGAGAGGCAGTGAGATCATCTTCAAAGCCTTTGATGGATCCAGAAAAACAGTTATCGGCGAAGTCGATCTTCCCATAACCATCGGTCCTTACACTTTCCAAGACACTTTCTAGGTCATGGATATCCGACCAGCATACAGCTATTTATTAGGAAGACCTTGGATACATGAAGCTGGGGCAGTCACTTCGACACTTCACCAGAAGCTGAAGTTCGTCAAGAACGACAAATTAGTCACGGTATGCGGAGAACAAGCCTTAATCATGAGCAACTTATCATTATTCACCTGCGTAGAACCAGGGAGGTTGTTGGAACTCAGTTCCAAGCACTCTCGGTGAGCAATGAGAATCAACAAGAAAGAGGGACATCGATTTCCTCATACAAGGACGCTCTCAAAGTAATGGGGAGTAATGACGTAAAAGGATGGGGACATATTGTAACTCCTACTGATAACAAGACAAGAAAAGGTATTAGTTTTTCCCCAACCTATACACAGACTACAAAGAAGGACAGAAGTTTTCATCCCATTCAGGATTTCTTCCACAGTGGAGGTTTCCTCCACCCAGTGTCTCAAGAAGTCCACACTATCAATGAGAACGACTCTTCCGATACGAATGAGGAGTGGAAATCTTATCTCAACGATGACGGTTATATATATCTCAGGGAGAAACGCACGTGCCATTCTGTTTTCCAAAGCAGAGCCCAAGATATATTCCAAGATCAAACGTCTGAATGATCTATGGAGACTGTGGTTCCGAAGGATGCCGTGCTCCACCCAACTCATTAGAGGAAGATAATCTAATGAAAGACAACTTTGACTACGATTATTATGATCCCCTGGATGACTTGCCTATATGGAAGCCATACACAGAAGACTCGGAGTAAAAGAGTCAGCCGGACAATGCCTATCAACTGAGTAATCTTGAAAAGAATACCTATGTTCCCACAGAGTCATGGAATCCTTACTCATAACATTCCAAAAATATTCGTCACCATGGTGATGAATTTGTAAAGACTGCAGACAAGAATTCATTAACTATGCATTTCCTGAGGTCAGTGTCATTGAGGAAGATGACTCCTCTATTCCCTCAGAAACCTGGGATACCTTGGGGAAGCCAAGTGGAAAATACGACTTTTTAGTCAAATACACTGCTCCCGAAAGCTTTCACATCAGATACGAGGACATCCAGCCAACTGGATGGGGAGATCCTCTTGAGAGTGAAATATTATGGAAGATGCGATAGAAGAGTCCCCTTATAATAACTCTGCATGGGAAGAAGACTCCAATGATCCTACTCCACCAGAAATCAGTGTCATTTTTGAAGACAAACCAAGAAGGAAAGTACCAGACTTTGTGATTCACAAAGGAGTTCGTCGCCATTGGGTTGCAGTTGATGTCTCGAAAGACGTCCATAAGTCAAAGTAATTACCATCTTTTGTTTTAACCTTTCATCTTGCCCGGGTGAAATGGATGTTTTATAGGGCTCACTTTTCTGTAAATGTCCCTCTTCGCTTCGCCCAAAGTGACAGAGTTTTGTTTTATAGGGTTGTGTTTCAAGAATCGACAAATCATGAATAAATAATGTCATTCTGAATTCTCGCATTTATTGCTGTTTTTACTTTTCGTTTTTCAGAAAATGGTAATCTTAAAAAACAAACCAAAATAAAAACAAGCGTTTTCAGAAAATACACTGCACACACTTTTGCATTCTCTTTGTCTTTTCTAAAAAAGGAATCATCATGTCATGCAGATTGCTTGTTTTAAACCCCATTGAAACATACGATCCAATGCCTTCTCCCAACTTTGAATTCCCAGTATTTGAAGATGAAGAAGAAGAGGACGAAGAAATTCTAGAAAAGATCTCCCGACTACTCAGGTAAGAGGAAAGGTCTATTGAGCCTCACAAAGAGCCGTTGGAAATGGTCAATTTTGGTTCAGAAAAAGAGAGGAAAAAAGTTAAGATTGGGGAACTACTCAAGCCAACTATCAGAGAAGGCTTGATAAAACTTCTCAAGGAGTTTCCATATGTATTTGCTTGTTCCTATCAAGACATGCCAGGGTTGGATACCAGCATCGTGGAACATCACTTACAACTAAAAAGAGAATGTCCTCCAGTAAAACAAAGACTGAGAAGGACTCATCTAGATATAGCCATCAAAATTAAAGAGGAAGTGCAAAAACAGATCAACGCAGGTTTCCTCGCCACCTCAGAATATCCTCAATGGTTATCCAACATAGTGCCAGTTCTGAAAAAGGAGGAAAAGTCAGAATATGTTTAGCCTACAGGGATCTGAACAAAGCAAGTCCAAAGGATGACTTCCCCTTGCCACACATTGACATGCTGGTAGACAGCACAACAAAATTCAAAGTCTTCTCCTTCATGGATGGATTCTCGGGCTATAATCAAATCAAAATGGCGTCGGAAGATATGGAGAAAACTTCATTCATCACCCCATGGGGCACCTTTTGTTACAAGGTAATATCGTTCGGTCTGAAGAACGCGGGTGCAACCTATCAAAGGGCCATGAAAACTCTGTTTCACGACATGATGCACAAATAAATTGAAGTGTACGTCGATGACATAATTGCCAAATCTAAGACAGAAGAAGAGCATGTGACACACCTGTCAAAGTTATTCGAGCGTCTAAGAAAATACAAACTCCGCTTGAATCCTAATAAGTGCACATTTGGTGTTCGCTCAGGAAAACTCTTAGGATTCATCGTCAGCCGGAAAGGAATTGAGGTTGATCCTGACAAAGTCAAGGCCATCCAAGAAATGCCTTTTCCAAAGACCGAAAAACATGTCAAAGGATTTTTGGGATGTCTTAATTACATCTCAAGATTCATATCCCTCATGACCGTGACATGCACGCCGATCTTCAAACTACTCAAAAAGAACCAAAGCTGTGTATGGACAGAAGATTGCCAAGACGTGTTCGACAGTATCAATGAATATCTGTTGAATCCACCTATTCTGTCTCCTCCAGTGGAAGGAAGACCGCTGACCATCTACTTAACAGTCTTGGAAGACTCCATAGGCTGTGTGCTTGGCCAACAAGATGAGACAAAGAGAAAAGAATCAGCCATTTACTACTTAAGCAAGAAGTTCACAAATTGTGAAACTCGATACACTATGCTCGAGAAAACTTGTTGCGCTCTAGCTTAGGCAGCCAAACTTCTTTGCCAGTACATGATTTGTCACACTACTTGGTTAATCTTCGAAATGGATCCGATCAAGTACGTCTTTGAAAAGCCTGCTCTCACAGGAAGGATTGCCCGTTGGCAGATGTTGTTATCAGAATACGACATCGAGTATCAAGCTCAGAAAGCCGTCAAAGAAAGTATTCTAGCCGATTATTTGGCTCATCAACCGATTGATAATAAGGAATCAGTCAGATTTGACTTCCCAGAAGAAGATGTCATGTACTTGAAAATGAAAGATTGCGATGAACCGCTACCCAGCGAAGGGCCAGAATCAGGTTCCCAATGGGGACTAATATTCGACGGAGCCGTCAATACCTATGGAAACAAAATTGGGGCAATCATCGTAACACCTAAGGGTACCCATATTCCTTTCACTGCCAGATTGACGTTCAAATGCACAAATAACGAGGCCGAATATGAAGCTTGTATCATGGGTCTCGAAGAAGCAATCGACCTAAGGATAAAGAATTTGGATGTGTATGGAGACTCAACCTTGGTTATAAATCAGATCAAAGGAGACTGGAACATATACCAATCAAGATTAATTCCTTACAAAGATTACGCAAGAAGGTTATTACCATTCTTCAACAGAATCGAGTTTCATCACATTCCTCCTGAAGAAAACCACATGGCTGATGCATTAGCCACCTTATCCTCCATGATTAGTGTAAGTTAATGGAACGACATACCTAAGATTGACATAATGCGCCGTGAAATGCCCGCTTACATCTTCGCAATTGAAGCGGTCATAGATGACAGACCATGGTATCATGATATCAAATGCTTCCTTCAAAGACAAGAATACCCGTCTGGGGCATCAAGAAAAGATAGGAAGACTCTCAGAAGAATGGCTGGCAACTTCTTCCTGAACGGTGATACACTCTATAAGAGAAATTTCGACATGGTTTTGTTCAGATGCGTAGACAGACAAGAGGCAAACATGTTAATGAAGGAAATTCACGAAGGATCCTTTGGCACTCATGCCAATGGACATACAATGGCAAGAAAAATTCTGAGAGCAGGATATTATTGGCTGACAATGGAATCTGATTGCTACAAGTACATGAGGAGGTGTCACAAGTGTCAGATATACGCAGACAAAATCCATGTACCGCCAATGCATCTCAAGGTTATTTCTTCTCCATGGCCTTTTTCTATATAGGGAATCGACATGATTGGCATGATTGAACCCAAAGCTTCAAACGGACATCAGTTCATCTTGGTAGCTATTGACTACTTCACCAAGTGGGTCGAAGCAGTATCATACGCCAATGTAACCAGACAAGTGGTGGTCCGATTTATCAAGAACAATCTTATCTTTCGTTATGGTGTTCCAAGCCAGATCATTACGGATAATGGATCTAACTTGAACAACAAGATGATGAAAGAATTGTGTGTTGAGTTTAAGATAGAACACCATAACTCATCTCCCTACCGACCTAAAATGAATAGAGCGGTAGAAGCGGCTAACAAAAATATCAAGAAAATCGTTCAGAAGATGGTTGTAACCTACAAAGATTGGCATGAGATGCTACCCTTAGCTCTTCACGGTTATCGCACATCTGTCCGCACTTCAACAAGAGCAACCCCTTTCTCTCTAGTATATGGCATGGAAGCAGTGCTCCCCATAGAAGTAGAGATACCATCAATAAGGGTATTGATGGAAACCGAGCTAACAGAAGCTGAATGGTGTCAGAGCTGACACGATGAACTAAACCTAATCGAAGAAAAAAGAATGACGGCTTTGTGTCATGGTCAGTTATATCAGCAAGAATAAAGAGGGCATTTGACAAAAAGGTCTGACCCCGTGTCTTAAGAGAAGGAGACCTCGTGCTCAAGAAGATACAATAATTTCTCACCGATTCTAGGGGTAAATGGACTCTGAATTACGACGACCCTTATGTTGTTAAGAAAGCCTTCTCAGGCGGTGCCTTGAGATTCGCAACCATGGATGAAGAGGAGTTTACCTAACCCACAAATGTTGATGTAGTCAAGAAATACTTCGCCTAAATGAAAAAAATGTCTTGTTGGATTGAAAACTCGAAAGGGAAATCTAGGAAAAAATTAGAGACATGAACAATGACCATCCCGATAGATTGAAAACCCGAAAGGGCAATCTAGGCAAAAGTTAGGGATTCATGGCAAGTAACTACATCCGACAAGATTGACTTCTCAGAGGTAACGTCATCTGTCATGAAGACTTCAGTCAAGGTCATCTTCGACATAAGCTCAGAATGTCCATAATTCAAAGTTGGTGGAAAGATAGCAGTCTTTATGATTCAATGCTGCCCATTTCCCTTTAAATTACCATTTTCTAAACTTTGTAATGCTCTATGGGATCACACATTTAGCTGATTGACATTCTATCAATAAAATTTGAGCCCGTGTGTCACATATGTGAAAATCAACCGGCGGAAAAGACAGAAGAGTCACCACCGAACGTTATTTATCCCGACGCAGGGAAAGGAAATGATCGAAGAAAACCTAAAGAGGGGAAAGACATGGTCATCATAACCATAGTCTGGATTCGGGAGTCGGTTACATGAGAGGAAGGTATTAGCACCCCCTTGCGTCCATCGTACTTGTTGGGATCCACGCTTGTTGTTCTGATCAAAGGGTGTAAGTATCTGAAGCTCTAATGCTAACTAGAAAGGAAAATAACAAAAAACAGGGAACGAAAAGAAAAAGTGACTCGATAGGACATCGCCGTCCTAGGCCTACGTATTCCCTCGGGAGTGGGAAAATCAGAGTCAACGTAGTTCGAGGGACTACGGGATTGTGGGGGAAGGTTGCTCGCCAAGACATCGTCGTCTTATGCCTACGTATCCTCAATCGGACAGGAGAGAGGAAGTTAGAGCAGTCGTAGTTTGACATACGTGTCGGTTTTGTTTGTTTGGTGAAAGAGTCCCGGTCGCACTAGGGCGAGAGAAAAGGCTCGGTTATCTGATTAGTCTCGATCGCACGAGTGCGGGAGAAGAGGTTCGATTAATTGGTTGGTTAACGTCTCGATCGCATGGGTGCGAGAGAAAAGGGAAGTTAGTTGTTAGTGTGCTCGCCAAGATATTGCATCTCGTGCCTACGTATCCTCAATCGGACGGGAGAGAGGAATTAGAACATCTGTAGTTCACGCTACTACGGGAAAATAGAATCTCAATCGCACGGGTGCGAGAGAAAAGAATCGGGACTCAGAAAGTCTAAGGGAACTCGGTCCTACAAGTTATCATTGCATTGTGGTAGTCCTAAGGTCAGGATTAGGAGGGGAGTCTGCCTAATATTGTCATGCATGGATTAAAAGCCTAATGTCTCTCCTACCTCCAACTTAATCAGAAATTAAGTGGAGCTAGGAATCCTAAGGGATTATGTAAACAAACACAAGTAAACACAGGACAAATCAATCACAAAATAAACGATGTCGTGATCTCAGCTAGGCAGCAAAACTGAGTGACTCATCGTTCTCAACAGAAAGAGAATGCAACAGAAACGGACAATGTCGTGATCTCAACTATGAGAAAGTTGAGTGACTCTTCGTCAACCACAAGATGAAAACGATGTCGTGATCTCAACTATAAGGAAGTTGAGTGACTCTTCGTCCATCACAAAGTAAGACAAACAACATCAAAGTATCAGTGAATTGACACTCAAGCCAAGTATGAAACCAGGAGTGAAAACTCCTCACTTAGCAACAAGTCGTAAGCAAAATGCTAAACCCTAAACATGCTTCATACAAGGGTGTAAGTGGTACCTAACAGAGAAGGTCCGTTGCCTCTTCAAAGAACGCAACAAGCTCTAGACTAGGTTCCCAGGTGGAAGAGAATCAAGCTATCAAGTACTTCAAGCAAATAAGAGAGTCCAACAGTCAAGTATCTAACATCAGGTTCAAAACACGTCAGAATCTAACAAGCATCAAATGTAAGCAACTATTATCCAAAGTAATCGGTAAGGAGAACCAGAATTAACATCAAGGATCAGTCCAAACGATATCAGGGACTAAGCATAATCTGCATCAAGAGATCTCATCAGTCCAAGCAAGGTTATGAAAACTATTCCACACAAAATCTCCATAAGATTAATCAAAACTACAAAGAGATTCAAACTAGGATTGAAAATCTACTCTTAATTAATCAAAATCCTAACCAACATCAATCTACCATTAATCAACTACTAATCCAAGTTAAGAGTCAATTAAAATCAAGGTTAGTTTTTTTTTTCAAAATTAATATCGAAAAGAAAATCTAATTGAAACGAATTCTAAAAAAACTCTAATTCTAAAATTAATTCTAATCTAACATTATCGCCTAGTTAAAATCTAATAAAAGAATTAATTCAAAAGGATTTCTAGTCACAAAAACTAAAACTAATTAATTCAAAACAAATCAATTAATTCATAGTAAACTAAAAGCATAGGAGGGTGCAGTTGGACACTTGGGCGTGTGAGAAGAACTTTACATTGGGCCTTGGAAATTATGCAGCCAAGATGGGGGTGCGCTCAGTACTTGAGTTGGTGTGGAAATGAATCCATGGAGGCCCGGTCCAAATCAGTTCACAGCACTGAGATGAATTGGATTAGTTAAAAACCCTGGAGGATCATCAGCACAACAAAACTCACTCTCTTCTCTCCTTCCTCCGCCGCTTCAACTTCTTCTTCTTCTCAATACCTATCTTCTTTTTCTCACTGATCCCGCCGCCGTTTTCGAAACAAACTCGCCGGAAACCATCAAATCTCCCGCGGAAATACGTTCACTCTTCCCCATCCTTTCTCATTCGTCTCAGATTCGCCGCTTTCAACATTCTTTCCTCTCTCCCTCACCTCTTTCGAATCAGGACTACTCGCACTCGACGCTAACCCTAACCCTGATCTGTAATTTCCATAACCCGAATAACCATTATCAACAGCCTCAAAAAAATTCAGAAAATCCCAAGTGGAGACTCGAGGCAGCGAAGGTGGAGTCGGTGAAGACGAAGGTGCCGCCGGAAAACCATAATAACCACCAGCATTCCCGTTCATACCAACATAACCATAACCGTAAGGAGAACCGGTCCATTGTCTATATTCTGCCACACGATTCTCAGGTTCTTGATAAATCATAGGTTTTCCACGAGGTGCAGATTTCTTCATATAATCTGCAAAATTTGATTCCGCCGCGAATTGTTGAACGCTGTGGTATGGTGTTTGCGAATCCTTTTTCTTCGAGCTTGCAGGTTCTGAATTCTGGGTGAGTTCTTGAATTATTGTTGTGTTGTGTTGGTGCTGAGTTCTGGTGTTGTGTATTCTTGATTCTGCAGGTTCAGTTTGGTGTGAGTTGAAGCCTATGGATGAAGAAATGGAAGATTCGAGGAAGAAGTCGAAGATGGCGAGAAAATGAATGCTGCTGATTTCTGCGGATTAGGTGAAGGTTTTCGCAGTGCAGGTAGGCTTTAGAATTCCTTGAAGCTGGTACGTGAATTGAAGATGATGGTTTGGTTATGAAGATGGATGAGGATGATTCCAAGTGAAGAAGAAGGTGAATTTGCACATGGAGCAGAGATAACAAAGAATTTTCAGAGTGAAGCTGAAGAGTGGAAAGATGAGAATTGGTAATTTTGGGAGAGGGAAGAACGAATGAGAGAAGAGAGAGTTTGTTAGAGGAAATTTCTGGAATTCTGTTACGGTTGAAAATCCAGTTTCGTTAGAATTTTGATTCTGTTATTGAAATCCTTTTTTTTTTATTTTCCTTCTCAAGTTCTGTTGTAATTTTTTTGTGAGTTTTTAATGGATCTGTTATGCTGCTATGTATTCTTTCCGCGACCAGTTTTGTTTTGCCGTTTGATGTCACGCTGTCGTTATCCCAGTTCTCTGCTATAGACTCAGCTGAGTCATAAAAGTTGCAGCACATCCATTTCCGGCCAAATGAGTTAGTTATCCAATTATATTAGTTCAATTGGTGAAAAAATGAACTGATCTGTTAGCTGAATTGAGTTATGGTTGTTTGGAATTTATTGGTTTGAACTATAGAGTTGCTGCACAATCCTGTAACTGAGTCCTATTGTAAAATTTTCCTTGCCAAAATTCTGTTACGCCGCTTGGAATTTGAGTCATATGAATTGGTTTCATTCGTCTCAATAAATCAACATGAGAAGTAGTACAATTGGAAATAGAATTGTGACCAAGTTGGAATTTTGAGAGTAAGAGGAAGAAATAAGGTGCGAACCGACTAAAAGACAAGTTTCATCCCTTCACTTTAATGCTCGACGAGCAGTTGTGCTTTGTCCATCCAATAACCTGATTTTTCAAGGTCATAAAAGACAAGTTTATTTGAAAGCACTAAATTTCCCAATAAAGTCACATTCTTACTATCTCTAGATTGCATCCCACTATTTTGCCAACCAATACACCAAGAACCTTGAGAAAGAAAATAAATAATCGTGTGGATAGACCTTCAAGGAGAGTCCATTTTCAAAATAAAAGGTGACATTTGGAAATCCATCATCAACACTTCCAGAATATTGAAAGCATGTATACTCGCCATGAAGAGTTTGAACTTTTAGAACGAGTTGCTGAGAAATTATCTTATATACTAGTGGCGGATAGGTTCAAAACGGGTGGAATGGTTATTGAAAGAGAATGGCTTGAAATGAATCTAGAATTGACATGGGTTAAAGAAAAATGGATATAAGATGGACGTCTAATTAGGTTTGGATAATTGGAAATTGGATTGATTTAAGTAAATGGACTTGAAAAATGGATGTACAAGATGGATATTGAATATGGACAAGAAGAAAGTGATATGGATAATGACGGAGAAATTGATATGTGAGCGGACAATTGGACTTGGTTTAATGAACTTGTATCTTAGCTTTCAAGAAATCCATATATCAATTCTTGACAAATCAAACTCGCAATCTTAATGAATCTCCCAACCTTAATCTCAAGCTCACATTATCTTGCATTAAAAGTGACAAGCAATAAGCAAATGAGAGTATCTTTAACCACAATATGAGTTCACAACTGGATCTCTTACATGAATGCCAAGATGCCTTTATGACCACTGATCTCGACACAAGAATAATTCCCTGAAGAAACCTTGAAGATGAAGATAAGGCATGAGGTAGAAAGAAACATGATCAACCAGAGGTCCTTGACGTGAAAAGCAAGAACGGATTTCTATGCCTAGCAGGTTTGTATCTCTGGAAATCGGATCGAATGCAGGAATACCTATTCCCGAGTAAAAGTACAACTTTCAGAATATCCAGTGATACCCCCCCCACACACACACAAGTAGCCGAGTATCAAGTTGTATTCCTCACTAGTCTGTATGTCGTGTCTGTTTTGTCAGCATAAACATACATACATCAGGAATAATTGATTCATATTCATACATATGTTGCATTAATACTACTTTGGTCATTTTCATCCCCAAATGATAAACGTCTTCTCTCCGATAGAGTTGTCAGTTTTCCTTTTTGCGTCAGATAGGACAAAATCCCGGTCTAAGTTCTCTCCTTGTCAGGAAGATGTGTCGTCTAAACAATCTCTCTCCAGTGCATTCCTGGATTAAAATCTGTCCTCGACCACTTTGATAACTTGAACCTCTGAAAGGCAAGAAGTCTTTCGGATAGACACTTTTGGAACATCACTCTTCACCATTGAAGATGATATTTTGCTTTCCCGGATTAAAGAAAATCCCCAGAGAAAGCCTCTCAACAAAAGACTCTCGGCAATACGACGGTTTCTCTCCGTAAAGTTTGTTGTCAATGAAGTCATCAGCACCTCAAAATTGGATTACATCACATGGCATTTCTCCGAAAAAAGGTCTCGAAGAAAAGTATGATGTAATGTCATCAAGCAACAAGAAATCTCTCAAGAGACTTGCTTTCCCCAGTAGGTCGACAAATGGCATCTCCCACGGAGAAGTTTGCACACCTCTGCAGTTCAGACAAATGGTTCTCCCCGACAAGTCTAACATCAAATCTTTTTCCATCAAATGGCATCTCCCCAGTAGAGCTCGGTGAGAAGTTTGATGAAGACCGCTACAACGGATAACATTCCTTGTCAAGAAAAGAACTCGACAAGAAAAAACTGAGACCAATTCCGTGGCTGAAGACCAGGATCGAGGGGAGGTTTATTTTGACAAAAAAAACTGAGACCAGTTCCATGGCTGAAGACCATGATCGATGGGAAGTTTATTTCAAAAAACTAAGACCAGTTCCATGGCTGAAGACCAAGATCGAGGGGAAGTTTTACCCTTTTCTAAGTAACATTACTTAGCAAAATAAGATGAATGGGCAAATCGCTACCATTCATAGCCAGAGTCAAAATTTCGGGTATTCCGATATTTAATCCTCTTTTACCTTGAATGTCTGAACGTCTTCGCCATTCACACCTTCAGGTTCAAGAAGATTAAATAGGAGCATCTGTCATACCCCAAATTTTGACCACAAGATTTCCCATCATTGTACAAATCATCATCACAATATGGATGTACCTTTATGCTTCATCAATCCTCTCAAAGATTGTTGAGTATTCACTACAATCAAGAATTAGGGTTTTAAACCCCCTCAGAGCACTCAGGCAAAGGATCAATCAAGAATGGACATGATCCTCAACTTGTCAAGTCTCTCAAACATCTATGAAGGATCAATAGGTCTCCCATATCAAGAATCAAGCACAAGAGTGCAACATTTCAAGTGGATCAAGCCTCAAGATCACCAGTGTCACCAAATTAGGGTTTTGGTCTACCAATGCCTCCAGAGAGAAATTTCCATCTGGGCATAAGCCAATACTTCAAAACATGACCCAAGAAGCTCAAAGGGACCTCATGGTCCCAATCATGGAGTCAAAATAGCCTCAGGGGATGCATTCATAAAAAATCAGGAATTAGGGTTTCTTGACCTAATTCACCCCTAAGTTGACTTTTGAAACAGGGCATGAGCCAAACCTCAAGAAGTGTTTTGAAGAACTCCAATACATCATATTGATCCATTTACAAGATTGGATTGACCCAAAGAACTTGGTTCATAAGCAATACAAGGATTCAAATTCATCTGGGTCAATTAGGGTTTTCTGATGAAAAGTCAACTGTACCTTTGACTTTTGACCAAGACATGATCCCAAACCTTGGGATATGATTCAAGACACTCTAAAACACATATGGAACCCATCCATTAGGTTTGAATTAGGTCAAGGATTTGATTTCATAGAGTATCACAAAGTTTGAATTTCTTGACAAACAAGGCTTCCCTAAGTAAAAAAACAATGTTAACTTATGGTTTGGATCATCATCCATCAAGAAAAATCAAGAAAAATAGGGTTACTTGCAAAAGGGGCAACCATAAGAAACTTGAAATTTCACTAAGTTATGGAAAAAAGTGATTTATACCCAACTTTGCAAGACCATAACTTGTGATCCAAGCAACCTTTTTCTTCCATCCAAAGCTCAAATGAAAGCTCTCATTACATACTTCAAGATTGTCAACTTCATCAGATTCCAAATCCTCATGGATTTTGAGTTATGGATTGATCAAAATCACAAAAATGTGAAAATGGCCATTTTTCCAACACTTAGTGAAATTTTGGACAGAATCTGTTTTGCATTTTCACAAAACTTTGAGGTCATTTTTCACAATGATCCATGATGATTCAAGACCAAAGTTGGACATTAAAGTTAAAGTAGGATATACAAGCTTTCCAAAGAGTACAAGAACATCCATTAATTCAACTTGAGTAAGGAGTTATGGACCTCACAACATGCCTTGCTCAAACTGGTTTTCAATGCAGATTTTGTGCATTTTCTTGTGCCACACGATTTCTATTTCAAATTTTATCATCTTACAAGCTTTGTCCTCTTCCAAGATCAAAGGGAATCTTGATGAATCACTTGATATTTTCAAACTTGGACCATTGAGTCAAGAATCCTTTCCTTTGGCATGTGATCATTCAAGTTTCAAATCCAAAACTCCAACTTTGTCATTTGGCATTGAAGGGATGCATTGAACTGTCATGAACCAAGTCCAGATGTGTCCAATTGAGCCAAGATTGACTCAAAATTCAGAAGACCTAAAGTTACCAAGACCAGCTCAAGTCAATGGCTAAGAGGAGATTGGCATTTAAGAAAGTGATACATGGGCATATCCATTGGATAATAAAGTGAACCAGTTGCCATTTACTATTCCTTCACAAACAAACTTCCTCTACTATAAATAGAGGTCATTTCTGATGTTTCAAACCACACCAAAACAATACCAAAGCCTTGTTTTCTCACTCTCCCTCTCTTACTTCAATTTCAAGTCACAATGGGGCAATTTGGGGATTCTTGAAACCAGAGCAAAAACCACTCAAACAACTATCCAAACACATCATAAATCATCTATTGGAGGTGTTCAAACGTTCATCCTCATTGTACAACACCGAAATCAGAAAGTCAACCTCCAAAACCACAAATTTTGACTTTTGTGCATTTTTCAAGCCATGTCTGGATCCAATCACTTTCAAAATCAAATAACCCTTCAAATACTCTCCAAATATCATCCTTAAGTTGTTCTAACAAGTGTCCCTCAACTGTAACACCATTTGAGTGAATTACCATTTTGGTCACTTTTGTCACTTTTCCAAGAAAGATCCGGTTCTTGTTCCTGAGGTTTCCAGCTGGTTTTGATCATCCTAAAAGCTTCTAAGGGGTCTATCAAGAGTGTCTAAGGCATTAGATTACTTCTGGCACAAGGATTTTGAAAGATAGCACAAGGAGCTTCAAGAGGTAAGTGCATAATAACTTGAACTCTTTAAAATATGCATTGCTTTGATGTCCATTGATCATGAACATGTCATACATATCATATGTGTTGTGTTTGAACCAATTTACCATGCTATTATTGCTTGTATGAAGTGGTAGCATAAAACTTGCAAATTTTGGCCTATTTTGAAACCACTATCGGGTTTTAAAATGTAGGCATCTTTAGAAATTTTTGAAACCACCATTGGATTCCTCATGAAATTCTAGGTAGGATCCATCTAAATTTCATCCATTTTCATGGAGAAATGAAGAAGTTATGGCCTTCTTGCAAATCCCTCAAAACCTGAATTTTGCCTTGGCCTGACCTGAAAATAAGGTTACCCTTATGTATTCATGGGGTGGTTTTGATACACGAATGTATCACTATCCCAGTGGTAGTAGAGTGTGTTTGTTTAGTTTGAGGACGTGGGTTCAACACCCACCCAGACCATTTTTGGCTCCCTATCTTTTTTGCTATTTTTCTGATTTTTTCATTATTTTCTTAATTAATCTCAAATTTAATTTCTCTTTCAATTTTAATTATTTTTTATAGTTTCTTTTTTTGAAAATTCACAAAAATGTTGAAATATTTTATTCTACAAAAAAATCAAATTTATATTATTTATTTAATACAGCTTGAATTTTTGTAATTAATTTAATTTTATTTGTTTTCAAACATTTTTAAAATGAGATTTCCACCTTGAATTTTCAAATTCAATTGGATTTTAATCTTTCATGTGATTAAACATGATTTTTCAAAACATTGTTCAAAGTTGACAACTTGTTTTTGAATATATTTGATATTTTATATCATTTATTATTTATTTTTCTTTGAAAAAATTATATTTTAAAAACGGTTAGGGTTTTCTCTTGATATTTCTTCTTTTCAACACTTAATAGAGTGTAAGACCCATCCCCTTTGTAAATAAATAATTTTGGGTCTCAGTCATTGTATAAATCCCGATACGATTTTCAAAATAAACGGTGTGATCGCTGTTTTTCATCTGGCCATCTCCTTGAGCTATAAGCCCCAACTCTTGTATAAAAATAAACTTTTGGGCCTCTAATAGAGTGTAAGACCCATTCCTTCTTATACATAAATAATTTTAGGCCTCAGTCATTGTATAAGTCCCTCAGTGGTTTCCAAAATCACGGCGCGATCGTCGCCTTTTCAAATAAATCATTTGGGCCTCTCCTTGAGTATAAGCCCCATTTTTCTTTCTCCACAAACACTTTTAGGCCTCTATTAGAGTGTAAGACCCAACCCCTCCTTGTCCAAAAACAATTTTTTGGCCTCTGCTATAGTATAAGTCCCACAACGTCTGTTATTATCGCAGTGCGATCAATGTTTTCAAATAAGTCACCTGGGCCTCAGTCATTGTATAAGCCCCAAAATTTCTTTTCTTTTAAAAAAAACTTCTTTTAATTCAAATTCAAGATTCAAGTTTTCTCAAAACTTTCTTCAATTTCTTGAAACCCTAAAAGAGGCAACACAGTTGTAGTTAATACAACAAATCATAATATGCTTGGGCTTTTTCTCAGAAGGTAAGTTCCCACATTTTTTTAATGCATGTTTGTTTATAAATATCTGTCAATATAATTGTCTGTATATACTTGTGCATATCTTGCTTAGAGTTTTCCCCAGCAGTTAGGTCTATGTTTAGGTTAAACCAGAGATTACTTTTCAACATAGTCAAGACTAGTTCCCTCATAGGAAATTCCTTATACAATCTTGCCTCCTCTTGGGCTTATAAAATATGGAACACAGAAAGACATTATTCCCGGTGAAACTTTTCTCAAGACTGTCAAAATTTAGAAATATATGTGTACAAGAAATTCATTTCCCCAAAGAGGATTAATTCTCGGTGAAACCTCTTTTAAATTTCTTCAAACCTTAGAATTGTTCAACAGAGAAAAGATTTATTTCCGGTGAAACCTTTCTTGAACTTTTCTTTGGATTAGACCCACAGGCTTCCTAAAAGCATCCCCAGCCTCCTCTTGGGCTTAGTACAAGGACCAACAGACTTATTAAAAGTTCCCCAACCTCCTCTTGGGCTTGGCACAAGGACCTAAAGGCCTCCACAGGAGAGTCAGAATCCTAAAACATCAAACCATTTTTAGGGTTGATCTTCATCCCTTAAACCCTCAGCCTCCTCTTGGGCTTCATACAAGCAAACTTGGACAGTCTCAGCCTCCTCTTGGGCATCATACAAAGATCCTTCTCCATCTAAGAGTCAACCTCTTTATGTAAATAGACTTGGAAAGTCTCATCTCCTCTTAGGTCACACAGAAACCCTTAAGTTTCCTAAAAAGCACAGGAAAAACCCTGATCATTTCATCAATATACTAATCTCTAGCAGAGTAGAAACCTCATAGGTTTTCAAGCTCATCTTTAAACCCATCTGACCCCCCAACAAGGATTAAGTTTTCATTTTAAGAAATCCCAGCCAGAGTCAATTTACCATAGAAAATTCCCCAAGAGAATCAGAGCCTCATGGCATATGATATCTCAACTCTTCCCTGATCCCCAGAAAGAGTAAAACCTTTGGACTCCCCAACATCACTTGGATCTGCTCCTGGATTCCTATAAATCCTTTGCAAAAGATAGCCTTCTCTTAGGATTCATATAAGAATTTCCCCCAGTAGAGTCAGTCAGCCTCAATCTTGGGCTTTGTACAAGACAGATAAAACCCTCCCCAGTGGAGTCAGTTTCTTTTAGCTTCAACCTTGGGCTTTGATCAAGGCATACAAAAATCAACATCCACTTAGATGAGACCATGAGTCCACTCTATAGGAGGACATTTCCTCTATACATCACATTTCAAAACAAACAATCAAAACCTTTGTCCAGATAATTGCTGTAAGTGGCACACTTGTTGATTCAAAATCCAAGCTGGAGTCCTTCCTTTATCCTGGTTAAAACTTATCTTTCATCTAACAACTATAAATGGAAAGCCTCTGGATTCCTAACATCCAAGCCAATGTCCCTCTCTTAGCATGAAAGATTCATAAGGAAAAAATGGCATTGCTCTAGGCTGAGTTAAAGCTTTCTTCCTTCATGACATCACCCTTATAAAGAAAATTATGGCATTGCTGGATTCACATATCCCAGTTAAAGTAATTTCCCTTATAATCAATTACTCAACTTTTGTGATGAATAGGTGAGATGTTCTCCCTTTAGAGATGACAAATTCTCTCTCTCAGTCACCCCTTTTAGCTTTAATCTTGGGCTTTAAACAAGACACAAATACTCAAATAGCTTCAATCTTGGGCTTTGAACAAGACACCAAACATTTTCCTCCCATAGAAATAGGAGGAACTACGATTGCTCTAATTTCCGAGATCTCTTTGCGGGAATACGTAGGCATAAGATTGTGAAATCTTAGCGAGCACACAAATAAAAAACTTTAGGTCCAGTACCTTCCCAAAAACAACATAAAACCCGAAAATAACAAAAACATTCTCTCAACACTCCCAAAGGAGAAAATTTCCCAAGCCACAACAGATAAACATAAGAAAGCATTTTAAATTAACAGAGAAACATGCAATAAAAAACCTATGGATAACCATATATACACTGGGTATTAATAGCTTCCCTCTATATAATCTGACCCCGATCCCTAATCTCTTAGCATTTGTTAAAGAAAACATTTGCGTGCAAGGTTAGTTTTAGATATCTTCCCTTTCCTTTCCAGCTTCATAGGATAAATAAGAAATCAAAAAGTAGCACCCAATTCCAACTATTGCGGTAAGGTGGTCGCGTCACCGACAAAAATCGCATGTTACAGTTTGCACCATGAACAATAATTCTTTCAAGTAATTGATCATCACCATCTTCATTTATATATTATTGGACGGTTCCACTGATTCTCTACATCATAAAAATAAGAGGAACACAAAATAGAATCAACACAATATATATCATACGTTTCAGATAAAACAATATTCTGACATACAACATATAACTCTTTCATGTCTTCCATGTCTTTCCTGCGATTTTTCTGATCCTCTATGGACACACCTTCAAAGTCTTTCTTTTGACTTTCCAAATTATTCTCAAACTCTTCAATCGTTTCTTTTTGCGTATCTCTGGTGATTTTTCCGGATGTACCATAGTATAATCTCAAGACGATGCCATCTCCAACACCATGAACATGCCCACCATGCTCCTTTGTTCCGATTGCTTTTATTAATATATCATTTTGTGGTTCTAGAACTAAAGAACCTTCATGAGCCAACACAACCAAGGGATCCTACACAACATGATTATATAATACACAACATGACAATCTATGGGGGTATTTGTTTTTTTCCTTGTTCATCTTTCCTTGTTCATTTTTCCTTGTACAACATGATTATATATATATATATAAATAATTACCAAAGCGATTTAAATAATACACAACATACACAACATATGAAGTGTACTCTCCATTTGGTCTTTGTCGAGCCCTCTTCCACTTCTCATGTCGTGATGGTGAAAATGGGTTGTTATCACGACTCATGGAGTCCTCATCTCTCATTTGTTGTCTTTTTTCATTAATCATTGTTTTCTCAAGTTTTCTATAACCCCATGAGACAATCTATGGGGGTATTTGTTTTTTTCCTTGTTCATCTTTCCTGCTTCACTTATAACCTATTCTAAACATATCAAAAATATTAACTTGCATGGTTGTATCTATAAAGCATAAACATAAAATGATCATAAAATAAAGTTAATACTAACTAGGAAACCCTCAGAACTACGAGACTTTGCAAAAAATTTCCAAACCTTCTTCGAAATAAAATTATATATCACTCACGTATGCTCAAGATCAGACTTAGGATCCCTAATGTAGTCACATGTGAGTCGTGACTTAAAGCACTTCTAACACGTACTAGCATAAGTGATCCATTTTTTTTAACTTATCATCATCGAAAAAATCTAACGCGAACTATAGTTTGAAGGTTAGAAAAATACACAATAAGGGGCGGGGGTTGAATTATGTATACCCAAATATAAAATCTATTTTCACTAACTGATCATGAGTGCTGGATCAAATCCTGTAGAATCAGGCCGCCAAGTGCGTCAGGGATGCTGGTCGTATGGAGAGGAGAAGGCGGGTGTACCTGCAAGGCACTCCGACGCTCGAGTAAGAAAGGGTCAGAGAAAAGGGGCAAGTACTAAGTATGAATTCGTAGGGTGAATATTGGATACCTGACCCTCTCAAGCGAGAGGGTTTATATAGAGCCCCCAACGCGTGGCCAACGGTCCTATTTTTGGGGCGAAATACCCGTTTTCCCCGAAAGAATAGGTAACTACCCAAACTAGCCGTTATGTCGGGCGCGGTGTCCAAAACTAGCCGTTAGTCGGGCATAAGCGTGGTTCCGGGCACCTGCCCATAGCTGTTCGGGGAGCGGTGAAGCCGTGCGTGACGGACAGTGATACCGGGGAGGAATGTTGCATTCCTTGCCCAGTTGGAGGGGCAGAAAGGTAACTTTTGCCCCTTCTGTGGATTGGACTTTAGGCAATTTGTGCCGCTCTGGAGTAGAAGCGGATTGGGCCAATTCTAGCCATTGGTCCAGTCCACAACAGGAGCCCCCTAAGTCGTTGCTCCCGAGCATGGGAGTGATGACTTAAGGACTGCTCATTGATCCGGGGATCCAGTATGGAGTCGTCGTTTGAAGATGAGGAGGATTGTCTCAAAGTGCTCGTGACCCCAGATGTTCGTGAGATTCGTGGTCGTGACATTATTGCCCGGAGTTTGTGGAGATAAATGGTCAGACAGAATCGGAAACGCTGGGTTGCCACGTGTGCCTCGAGCTCTGTGTGTCAGTTAATAGGAAATGATGGCTAGTGGGTAGTCATTATGGCCTACGAGCGCGTGTTTGCACGTGCCCCTTTGTATAAAAGGGGGAAATCGTCCCATTTGGAACTTTTCAGTCTGATTTCTCTTCGCTTCCTTAAAGCTTTTGCCCGACACCGTTTTCTGTTTCTCCGACCACCGTTACAAACTTCCTAGCAGCACTTTCTTCTACTCAAAACAAGTAAGTGTTCCGATCCTTCGCTTGTTCTACTTCTGTTAGTTGTTAATGGTAGATTGCATGCGGTTAGGGTTAGCTTTATAGGACAAAACGAGTGAGTCTCCGGAGATTGTTGGTGGTGGACGGTGGCTGTGCCATTTTTCTACCTCCAACATGTCATCGGAGTTGGTAGTATATTCTGGTTAGGAGGGCGGTTGACGGCGTCGTCGCGATGGCGACGCTTGTGTAACCGTCGTGACTTTTTGTCTTCTGGGCGGATGATGAATTTCGAGCGTCTCCTCGCGGGGAGGTTTCAGCTTCATATTTGATGTTAGGGCTTAGGCCGGGGACCTTGTCCTCATCCCTTTGCGCGCCCTTTCACTTGACTTGGCGGTAGAAGGGTGGATTTGATTTGTTGTCGAATTCACTTTCTTCTCTACTTTTCAGGTGATCGACATGGCGACGGGGCCAGAAAGAGAAGTTATTTTAGACACCTCTGAGGAAGAAACCGGATCCTCAGCCGACAGTAGCTCGACGGCTTCGTGCTCGGCGGCTTCGAGCTCTCCAAGTGATGTCGGGGGAGAAGAGGTTCGGGACGATATGGACGAGGATGTTGCTGATGATTCCGCGGAGGAATAGGAGGTGGCCGAGCCTGCTGAGCACGTGTCCAAGCTTGCGGGGGACGCTTTTACTGAAGTCGGGCCGGAGGGAGAGTGGAAGGTGCACTTCCCTTCCGAGGACGAGCGGGTCTGCACAAACTTCGGGGACCGTTTTACGATGTATGAATATGCCTTTAAGGAACTGGGCTTGAGGCTGCCGTTCACCGATTTCCAGCAGTCAGTGTTCGAGCATTTGAGGTTGGCCCCCACGCAGTTGCATCTGAACTCTCTGGCTTTTATCCGGGCGCTTGAGTTGGTGTGCGAGCATCTTGCTCTAGGGACTACTCTCCCTCTGTTCTTCACTGTATTCCATCTTCAGCGGCAGCTGTCGGGGAGGAAGTACGGCCGGGTTTTGCTGAAGCAGCCCCGCAAGCTATTTAAACCTTTTTCATAATCAATTAGGACGTTCAAGGAACGTTACTATGTCGTTGAACCCTTGTCCGAAGCTGCCCAGGACAGCACATACGTCTGGGAGATAGAGGTTGACGAGGACGGGAACGAGCTGCACGACGAGGAAGGGAAGTATATTGGGCGGAGACTTTACAAGTTCCCCATCCACTGGTCACCCGACCACTTCACCAAGGAGCCCAGTGATTATGTCTTTCAACCGAGCGAGCTGCTCGGGCATGACGCTGCGGCGTATGAGGCACTGGTGAACTGGGTCAACTCCTTCCGGCTTGCTGAGTGCTGGACGAGCAGGGGCAGTCCGATCTTCGAGGAGGATGGGAGCTAGGGAGTTGAGCGTAGATTCATCAATGTTAAGGCACTGCTGGAGTGCAAAACTTCCGCGGACGCTGAGAAGCTGCTCGGTAGTTTTAGGTATTTAGATTTTGTTCATGTCATTTCTTTTCCTCGTATCTAACGCGTTCATGTTTTGTTTGTGCAGGTGAGATGCCTCAGGCTCATGATCGGGTTGTGAGGAATGCTCTGGCGAGGAACAAAGTTGGAGCGGCTCCTCCGAAATCTCGGTTCGCTGGTGCCCGTGTTCCTCCTCCGGCGCAATCTGCTGCGGGGACCTCCACTTCTCCCACTCCTGTTTCTAGGGGATCTCCCCTTCCTTTGGCTGGTCAACCCAAGCGGCAAAGGTATAATGATGTTGTGGACCTTACCCGGGCGTCGGAGAAGGGGAAGTTCGAGCTTCCTCCTTGCATTCATGACCGGAAGTTCTTCGAGGGGAACTCTCTGATTGTGCCTCGGGCGGAGTCTCTTCGCTTGGAAAGCATGGATCGCCCGAGCAAGAGGGCGTTGGTGGCTCAGGACGCTTCTGTCTTGGTCAGGATGTTGGAGATGGCAACTGTGTACACGGAAGGGGATTCAGCGACTGAGGCCGAACTTACTGCTACCCGTACTGCCATGGCGTCCCTCAAGGAAGAAGCTAAGGGTGCCGACGAGGCTCAGAAGAAGGCTGAGGAGGAGGCAGCTCATTTGAAGGAGAAGAACTTGACGCTGGCAGCGGAGAAGAAGTCTGCCGAGGAGTTGATCCAGCGGCTGAAGGCGGCCAATGCCCAGGGTGACGATGAGCCGGAAGATGTTAAGTCCTTGAAGACGAGATCTGAGCTGGTTGCTCGTATCCTGCTGTCCAAAGATGATGACATCGCTGTAGCAGAGGAGTCTTTCAGAAACTCCGTGGCTCAGCTGCGGGTGGTGAACCCTGGGCTAGAAATTTCTGCCGAGGGTACTCACTACCTGGCATATGTGGAGGATGGCCGTATCGTCGTGCCCGACGGTCTTCTTGAAAGAACCCCCGAGGATCAGCCTGTAGAAGACCAGGGACCGGAGCCAGAGCCTGCCGAGCATGTTGATCAGTGAGGAATTTGTTATTTTGATGTTGTAGTAATCTGTCCGGCCTGCGTGCCGTTGAATCATTGTAAGTTATCTTTTTGGGGGGTATGGCCCCCGTTTTATGTAACAACGTACAATTGTGGTTTTTGCGGCCACTTGTTAAATTATCACATATTTAGTTCTGTTGTTTGCATGATTTTGTTTGCTTTTATTTTTGCTAAGCATCGTATTCATGCTCGCTATGAATGTATGTCCGCCCGTGATAGGAGGTATTTGACTTGTGAGAATATTTTTTGGGGGATTGCTCGTAATAGATGTGTTCGGCAGTGTGGGGAACTGGTCGAACTGCCGGGGAATTTCCTGGCGGGGAGCGGAGCTCAGGTCGCGTTTGAGGCCTGAGTTCGCGACGTGAACATCCCATCGCGAGCTGGGGTTCTGCCAATCGTGATACTTTGACGACGGCGATGCTCGATCGAGGATCGCTGTCGAGCAATTACCCAGCTCATTACTGAGCGGGGTTATGCTTTAATCGTATGTGATGCTTGTACCTAGACGTCCATAGTGGTCGGTAGCTGACGCTCGTCGTTGCGACGGGTCGAACCGATAACTTAGCTGTAATATTATTTTAGCTTTTCAGCGTTCCATGGTCGAGCAAGTTTTTCCCCAGTGAGATGTTCTAGGTAGTAGGCCCCATTTTCCGTTTTTGCCCGGACGCGATAGGGTCCTTCCCAGTTGGCTGCTAGTTTGCCTTCACGAGAGTCTTTGTGGTTTCTTCTTAGAACAAGGATTCCCACGTTGAACTCTCGTCGTATCACCTTGGCGTTGTGCCTGATGGTAATTTTTTGTTTTAGTGAGGCTTCGCGGAGGGCTTCCCCGACTCTGATTTCCTCGACGAGGTCGAGCTCTTCTCTTAAAGATTCGTCGTTCATCTCCTCGTCTAAGGGCGACTCTGTCCGCCTAGAGGGCACTTGAACTTCGACGGGGATTACAGCCTCGGTTCCGTATGCTAAGCGAAAAGGTGTTTCCCCGGTCGTTGAGTATGGAGTTGTACGGTATGCCCAGAGCACGCTGTGTAGTTCCTAGACCCATGCCTTCTTTGTTTCATCCAGCCTTCGCTTGAGGCCTCGAAGGATGACTCGATTAGCTGCCTCAGCCTGCCCGTTTATTTGGGGATGCTCGATGGATGCGAAGTGTTGCTTCGTGCCCAGTTGGGCGACGAAGTCCTGAAACTTCCTGTCCGTGAATTGCGTCTCATTGTCCATTACTATCGCTTGGGGAATGCCAAAACGTGCAAGGATGTTTCGTTTGTAGAAACGCAGGATATTGAGGGCAGTTATTTTGGCTAGAGCTTCTGCTTCTATCCATTTGGTGAAATAGTCCACGCCCACTATGAGATATTTGTTCTGACTTGATCCTACCACGAAGGGTCCTAGGATTTCTAGGCCCTACTAGGCGAATGGCCACGGGGAGGACATGGCCTTAAGCTCGTTAGGAGGAGCCAGGTGTATGTCCCCGTGCCGTTGGCATTTGTCGCATTTCTTCACGTGTTCTTTCGCGTCGTTTTGCATGGTTGGCCAGTAGTAGCCTGCCCGGAGAGCCTTTCGAGCAAGGGACCTTCCGCCCAGATATTGGGCGTTGATTCCTTCGTGGATTTTGCACAGAATGTGTGCGACCATTTCCTCCTCGACACATTTGAGTAGCGGGATGGAGAATCCCCGTCTGTAGAGTTTATCTTCAACCAAGACATAAGAGCAGGCTCTTCACCTGACTATGCTGGCCTCCTTTGGGTCGGACGGGAGTTCGTCTTTGGCGAGATAGTTGTAGACTGGGGTCATCCAACAGTTGTTGTCTCCGATACTTGCATGTCGAGTGTCGGGGAGGCCTTCTCGATGCTGGGTTGAGGAAGTACTTCCTGTATGACGGACTTGTTTCCGCCTTTCTTCTTCGTGCTGGCTAGTTTGGATAGCACGTCTGCTCGCACGTTATGTTCGCGGGGAACATGTTTCACTTCCACTGTTGTGAATTTCGCCATTTCCTTCTTCACCAGGGCCAAGTATTCAGTCAGGTTGTCGTTTTTGGCTTGGTATTCACCCTGGACCTGGAGGGCCACGAGTTGCGAATCCGTGCAAATGACGACTTCTTGTGCGCCCAGATCCTCGGCAAGGCGTAGCCCAGCGAGGAAGGCTTCGTATTCTTCCTGGTTATTGGAGGTTGGGAAAGACAGTGTGAGTGATACCTCGACGATAATTCCTTCATCACTCTCCAGTATGATGCCCGCGCCGCTTCCTGCAGAGCTTGAGGCGCCATCTACGAAGATGGTCCATTTGCGTGCTTCGCTCACGGGGGAGTCCGTGAAAGTCATCTCCGCGACGAAGTCAGCCAGAGCTTGGGCCTTGAGGGATTTTCTACCTTCGTATTGGATGTCAAATTCGGACAGTTCCAGTGGCCATTTGAGCATTCGGTCGGCCATATCTGGTCGTTCGAGCAGCTGCTTTATGGACTGATATGTTCGAACCACGATCGTGTGAGCCAGGAAGTAGTGTCTTAACCTCCTGGTTGCGTTAATGAGGGCCAGCGCCACCTTCTCTATCTGTTGGTATCTTAACTCTGGTCCTTGCAGCCCTTTGCTCGTGAAATAAACTGGCTTCTGCCCGTCAGGCGTCTCGCGGATGAGAGCGACACTCACTGCTTCGGTTGCTACGGCCAGGTATAGGTACAATTTTTGCCGTTGTCCGGTCGAGAGAGGATCGGTGGCTCTGAGAGTGCCCGTTTCAGATGGAGAAGGGCCTTGTCACACTCCTCGGTCCATTCGAACGTTGCCTGTTTTTGGAGGAGTTTGAAGAATGGTAGGGCGTGCTGGGCGGACTTGGCCACAAAACGAGATAGTGATGCGAGCATCCCTTTGAGGGATTGGATGGATTTTTTGGACTTGGGCGTAGGAAACTCGGAGAATGCTTGGCATTTGTCGGGATTGGCCTCGATTCCTCGTTCCGTTAAGTAGAAGCCGAGGAATTTGCCTGCCCGAACGCCGAACGTGCATTTCTCCGGATTAAAATGCATTTTGTATTTCCTGGCCTGTTCGAAGACCTTTCTCAAGTGGGCGGTATGGTCGGTCTCCTCGTGGGATTTTACGATCATGTCGTCCATGTAGACTTCGAGCATGTCGCTTATTTCTCCCCGAAACACTTTGTTCATCATTCGTTGGTACGTTGCTCCGGTGTTCTTCAGGCCGAAGGGCATTACGTTGTAGTAATAGTTGCCCGATTCGGTCATGAAGGCCGTGTATTTTTTGTCGGACATTGCCATTGGGATTTGATTGTAGCCCGAGTAGGCGTCCATGAACGATAAAAGTTTAAAACCAGCAGAATTATCAACAAGTTTATCAATATTGGGGAGGGGGTAGGCATCCTTCGGGCATGCCTTATTGAGATCGGTATAATCAATGCACATGCGCCATTTTCCATTAGATTTTATAACTAATACAACGTTGGACAACCAAGTTGTGTACTTGGCTTCCGAAATAAATTTGGCCTCGAGGAGGTCCTTTACAGCTTTTTCAGCAGCCTCCGTTTTCTCCGGAGACTGCTTCCTCCTACGTTGTGCTACGGTCTTGACGGTCGGGTCGATGGTCAGCTGGTGACAAGCGACGGATGGATCCAAGCCGGGAATTTCCACGGCGCTCCACGCGAAGAGGTCGGTATTCTCTATGAGGCATGCTTTGAGCTGCTTCCTCGCGATGTCAGGCAGGTTAGCTCCGATCTTCACTTCCCGTTAGGGGTCTTCGCCGAACAGAACTACCTCGAAGTAACCATCCGGGATTGGGAGCATCGGATGGGAGTTGCTGCTGGATGACGTGGACGGGCTGACTAAAGCTGCTCGTTCCTTTTGTTGGTCCTCGGGGAAGCGACTGTCGAGGTCGATAGAGTCGACCTGGGGCAGGGGCTTGGCCTCCTCGAAGCTGTTTGGCAGTGCTGGCTTGCTCGATGCTTTTGGCATGGGCGCAATGGCGTTGAGCCCCTTTGTAGCTGCTTTGAAACACCGTCGGCCAGCTTCTATATCGCCGTGGAGGGTGGCGACCATCCCTTTCGAAGTGTAATACTTCATCATCAGGTGGACGGTTGAGGGTACTGCTACCAACTCGGCTAGAGTCGGCGTTCCGAAATTGCACTAGTAGAGCGACGGGCAGTCGATTACCAGGAATTGCACCTTGATGGATCTGGCTGTTTCAGCTGAACCGAAGGTCACGATCAGCTCGACGTATCCCCAAGGCTTGGTTACAGATCCGTTGAATCCCTGTAAATCAGACCCTACGTAGGGGGTAACGTGCGATTCGTCCAGCTGAAGCGTTGAGAACAGCTGGGAGTACATGATGTCGACCGAGCTGCCCTGGTCGACTAGGATTCGACGAACGTCGAAGTTTGCCATTTGGGCTCTGACGAGCAACGGTATGCTTGAGTTCGGAGAGCCGCCGAGGAGTTTCTCCCTGTAGAAGGAGATGGGGATGGAACCCTTCGGGGCCTGATCGAGCGTGGTCACTTTATTCGAGCTGGTGTTGATCAGGTGTTCGAACTTCCGTTTCATGGACCCCACAGTGACTTTGTTGAAACCCCCGCCAGAGATGACCATAGCGGAGGGGAAAGTCTCCCACGGGCTGTGAGCTGCGAAATATGCAGGGGCGCTGAGCCCGTCAGGGACGTTGAAGTCCTCGGGTCGCGATATGGACATAGCGACCTGTATGTTGGTGTCTTCTGAGGAGGGTACCTCCTCCTCGACCTTCTTGTACTCCTGGGCATCCTGCCGGGGAGTGTCCTTCTTCTTCGCAAACTGCTTCAGGTGGCTGTCCCTGATCAGTATTTCAATGGCATCCTTTAGATGGATGCAGTCCTCCGTGGTATTGCCGTGACTTTTGTGGAAACAGCAGTATTTTGATTTGTCCACGTTTGGTCTGTTCGGAAGCTGTTTGGGGAAGCGGACCCCAGCCTGTTTGAACTCCGAATTGGCATATTCGGACAAGATCTTTTCCCTGGAGACGGTCAGGGGAGTGTAGTCGTGGAACCGCCCGGAGAGGCCTTTGCTGTCACGGGAATCACGAGGACGGTCCTCGCGCCTCCGGTCACCTCGACGAGATGTCGAAGCTTCTTCTCCTTTGGATGCCCGAGCATTTTCCTGATGGCGCGATGCTCGGACGTGGCTGGCCGCAACCTTCTCTTCATACTGAATGTGTGATTGGGCTTTGAGGAGGAGGGCGTCTAAGTTCCTCGGTGGCGCGAGGCCAATGGCTTTAGAAAACTCGGAGCCTGGGCGGAGCCCCTTCTCGAGCAAAAACTTCTTCATTTCGTCCGTCGTCGGGACCTGCACTGCTTCTTTGTTGAACCTCTCGATATATGCGCAGAGAGGTTCGTCTTTACCCTGGATTATGGCTCCCAGAGAGGCCTCAGTTTTGGGGGTGGCGGCGAGATGCTGTAAAATGCCGCGAGAATATCCTGCCCAGCTATTTCCATGAGGTGATGGACTCCTCGGGCAGTTGTTTATACCATGTCATTGCTTTCTTCCGAAGGGTGGTCGGGAACAGTCTGCATTTGATGGCGCCCCGTACGCCGCGGTAGTCTAGCAGCGTATCGATGTTCTTGATGTGCTCATCGGGGTCGGTGGTCCCGTCGTATGTGCCAAGTGACGGGGGTTTCTCCAAGCATTTTGGGAGACGGGTAGCCAAGATCTCCTGGGACAACGGGCCGCGAGGCTCGTCGTCATCACTAGAACTGGTGTATGATGGGGACTGGACGGGATGCTCGCGTCGGCAGTTCCTTCGCAGGGAAGGTGAGCGGTTCCTTCGAGGAGAAGGTGAATGGTTCCTTTGAGGAGAAGGTGAACGGTTCCTTCGCGGGGAAGGTGAGCGGGCCCGTCCTTTGGACTTGATCGGGGGAGACAGCTCGTTCCTCCGAGTTCTCTTGTGGTCATGAGCGTACTGGTCACGCGGGGAGATCTGGTCGCGCTTTCGGGCTACGCGAGGATCATGCTCATGGCGCAGTCTTCGGTCGATTTCTCTCCGTGGCTGCGGGCTTCTTGATCGTCGCTGGTTCCTCCGCGTAGGAGGGGATCTTGGACGGCGAGACTCTTCCAGTGCCCCGATCCTCTCGTTCTGCTGCAGGATCAGGGTGTTAGTTTTGTTGAGTGCCTCCAGGAGGGCTGCCACGGCCGGGTCGGCGTTGGGCGGAACAGGAACGGACTGGTGGTCGAGAAAAGGTTGATCGTTGTTGCGATCAGCAGGGGTAGGGGAAGGAGCAGTAGTGGCTCCATCCCTGAGGAAACGGGCATCTCGGAGGAGAGATAACTGGTCGTCAACGTCAAATTTGTTGACGGGGAGGATGGTGGTTTGGAGAGCATCCTTAGAGCGATCTTGGGATGCCATGATCGTGATGAGGTTTGAGAATTATTTTGATCTTTGATTACTGAGGAAAGAAAGACGGGGAGAACAGAGTTTCCCACAGACGGCGCCACTGATCGTGAGTGCTGGATCAGATCCTGTAGAATCAGGCCGCCAAGTGCGTCAGGGATGCTGGTCGTATGGAGAGGAGGAGGGAGGTGTACCTGCAAGGCACTCCGACGCTCAAGTAAGAAAGGGTCAGAGAAAAGGGGCAAGTACTAAGTATGAATTCGTAGGGTGAATATTGGATACCTGACCCTCTCAAGCGAGAGGGTTTATATAGAGCCCCCAGCGCGTGGCCAACGATCCTATTTTCGGGGCGAAATAACCGTTTTCCCGATAGAATAGGTAACTACCCAAACTAGTTGTTATGTCGGGCGGGGTGTCCAAAACTAGCCGTTACGTCGGGCATAAGCGTGGTTCCGGGCACCTGCCCATAGCTGTTCGGGGAACGGTGAAGCCGTACGTGACGGGCAGTGATTCCGGGGAGGAATGTTGCATTCCTTGCCCGGTTAGAGGGGCAGAAAGGTAACTTTGCCCCTCTGTGGATTGGACTTTAGGCAATTTGGGCCGCTCTGGAGTAGAAGCAGATCGGGCCAATTCTAGCCATTGGTCCAGTCCATAACACTAACTCTTTCTGGACCATCAGATTCTGAACCAAGTTCAGAGTCTGATAATAGAATGATTAATGGTAGTGAAAAGTTTACTTCCTTTTCTTAACTCTGTTTCAAAACCTAAGGTGCCATGCTCAAATTATGATACAAGTAAGAGATTAAATCAGATCAGAATCTGACTTCAAAGTTTATTTGCACAACGAAATATAAATGCAGAAGCAAATAAAGAGACACACAATATATACTGGTTTATCTCAACTGAGAGTAGTCCAGTCCCCTTGCAGCACACGAGCTTTTAACTATAATCAGACTGATTATAATTGCTTAAGCCAGCAGCTCAAGACTTCCTGCTCAATCACCTAGAAAGAGACTTATGCTCAGGCTCTCAAGCATGATTCTTCCTTGCCTAAACTACCCATTTAGGACTTTCTGCTTAATCATCCAGATCGAGACTTCCTGCTCTTCCGACAAGCATGAAACTTCAATTGCTCAATCATCCAGATCGAGACTTCCTGCTCTTCCGACAAGCATGAAACTTCAATTGCTCAATCATCCAGATCGAGACTTCCTGCTCTTCCTACAAGCATGAGACTTCAAGTTCTCAATCACTTAGAAAAAGGCTTACTTTGAGCACAGAGGCTAGAGTCTTCATATTCTCTTAACAGAAGAATCTCTTATTAACCTTGTGTTTACATATGTGTTTTTTGGATAAGTAGATACGCAAAGGTTTACATTCTTGAGTAGAATACAGATGGTATGCTCCTTAGTGTAGAAGAATGAAGGTTTTATTCTTCTTCTCTCCTTGCACAGATTTCCTTTTGGTTGTCCCTTTCTGTTCTTGATCATATTCACATATTATTTCTTCAGAATATAAGTGAACATGTCGCACTCTCCTCTAACACACTTAATCCTTCTGGTTATGTTTTCTTTTGAAGTGTGTTTCTCTCATCTGTTTTTTCTATATAACACGGATTCTCTCAACTCATTTCAATGAACTGGTATCACATCCATGTGAACACAGTCGCGGAATCTTCAACTCGCATTCATTCTCTGGAGAGATCTATTATGGGCAAGAGCTTGTGAATGTTTTAAATCTTCTTCCTTAAATAGATACTAAGAATAGATCTGTTGAAAATTGAAACTATCATTGTACAGATAGTTGTTAAAGGTTTTTAGCTGGTGGACAATAGAGTGAGCTAAAAATTCATCTAGCATAAAGACGTTGAGAGTAGCAGAGTAGAGTTCTGAACAATTGGAGAGAGAAGATCCTGACAACATTACTTTATGCTGGTTAGACATAATTAGTGTACCTTTGTCACGTGATCTTCAATGGATAACTTCTGACTGGAGACTTCTTGTAGATGTTTGTTGGAGCTTGATCTAAGTCTTGTTATCCTTATACTCAACTTTCTGAATCAGAGTTTTTTTATAGAATTAGTTAAAGCATGATAAGAAGCTAAAGTATGTCTTCAGAACCTGGTTGGAATGAGACTTCAGAGTCTTAAGTTCACAGGTTTTGAGTCTTGCCTTCATCAGAGTCTTGATCAGAACTAGTCTGGATGTACTCTTTCATAGTAGATGACTTGATATAGACAAAATCCTTTGAATCAATATCTTCAGAATTGTTGAAGAAGCTTGTTCAGAAGATGCAGAGTCGTTCCTTATAACAGAGTCTGCTTGCTTTAAATGATTCCAGTTTTAGAGCTTTGTTGATCTTTGTATTCCAAGTAAGCATATGTTCAACATCTGAAAGACTTGAGTTGACTCTTCAGAGTCTGAAAGCTTGGTTCTGATCCTTTAGATTCATAACAGCTTTGTTCCCTTTAATGGTTCTTTAGAGTGATTAACTTGATTTAAATCAAGGTTAATGTCTTTTGATCCTGCACACTTGATTAACCATTAGTAAACCCTATTGTTCTTTAAAAACTTTGTTATCATCAAAACCTTTTAAGGGTATAAAAAAATTTTGTTCTAACAATATCCCCCTTTTGATGATGACAAACAAATGTATTTAAGAACAATGGTTGGTAATTTAATTAACACAGTCTAACATCAGAGTTTGAGGTTTGCAAGCTCCCCATAAATTAGACAGTGCTATAAGGTGAGGTTTGTAAGCTCCCAATAAGTCGGATAGTCCATTAAGACGAGTTTTGTAAGCTCCCCTTAACTCCTTATCTATGTTAATTTATTCTTATAACTTTAATCAACAAATTATAACAACATCTTAAGGTTTGTAATCTTCCCCTGAGTTTGACAAATCTTCGGTCGAGGTTTGTAAGCTCTTTCTTTAGTCTGACGATTCATTAAGGTAAGGTTTGTAAGCTTTCCCTAATTTCTATTTTTGTTAATTAAGTTTTTCATTTAAGCCTAGTAAAATAAATTACACAAAATTAATACTAAATATAAAAAACTTAAAGCTTCAGAAGCTGTTAATGCAGAAGTGACTTTCTTCAGGTTCTGATGCTTTTCTCTTCTTAAATAATCTATTCATTTTCTCCCCCATGTCATTATCAAAAAGATTTTAAAATAATGAGAAAAACAGTACAACTAAAGAAAATTTAAAATAGTTTAGATGCACAAAATTTTGAAAGAGTTTAAAACATGACAAAATTTGAAACACACAAAAAACCAATTTAAATGTTTAAAAAATATTTTCAAAAGAGAGGACAATTGAAAAACAATTTAAAGTCTTTTAACCAAAGAAATTCTTTACTTCTGATGGTAAATCACTATTGTTTCAGTTTCCAAGAAGTAATTATCATTCAATATGGAATGCTTAATTAGTGATTGGCTTTGAGAATTTCAAAGATTAGAAACTGAAACACACAAAGTGTTTGAACTTCCAAAGATTTTGTTATAAAAGAACACAACTTTGTTTAAGCCAAGTCATTAATCCATAATCACTTCGACGTATATCTGATTCAAGATGAATACACCTTCTAAGCTATCTTCTACTCATATTGTTCCAAAAGCTCCTACAGTCTTTGAGGCAACTTCTGATCACGGGTCAGACCCTCTGAAGAAATTCCTTCAACCTCTCTTCGTCAAGCACTGAAGCCATAAAATAAGATTAAGAAGAAGAAGTCCAAGAGAAGAAGATTTAAAGAGGTGATTCATTTCATTTTTGAAGAAGAAGAAGAAGAAAAAGAAGTGAATTTAGAATGGGAAACCTCTTTCCATGCTAGGAAATCTAGGGATGATTAATGTTATAAATATTGTTTTGTAAACATTCCTTTAAATCAATGAAGATATTTTCCCGTTTTAATTTTTATGTCATCCTTTTAATCATAATTATTTCTCTTAATGTCAACTGATTAAGAAGTTCAGAATCAAAACAAAAACAATGCTCTTAACTTGATATTTCCTTTTTATCAGATTCATTTGATACATCCGATTCACCATAGAAATTGATTTGGTTATACAATAAGAGGTTAAGAAATAATACATCAAAATACACAAAGAACCAGATTATACAAGTCTTAAGCAAACTAAAATTCTAGAAATGCTCTAAGAGAAGGATACAAAAATGGAAAGAAGAAAAAAGGAAATGACTACAAAAATTGAAAAATAAAAACACATGCAGTTTAGAAGTACTGCCTAGGTTTGGTGGAAGAAGAAGAAGGAGATGAAATTAGATCATCCTTACGACCCAACATGATCTTTATCAGAAACTCTTCAACCTAAGGTTGGGTAAATTTCATCCAGATTTACAACTGTTCCATGCAGAGAGAAGAGTTCATCCAGAACTCGTTCTAAAGGAATGAATGGCATCTTTCTCTTAAGGAGAGAAATTGCTATCTTTAGGAGGTTGAAAGTTACTTGAGGAAATTTAATTCGTATGATTGAGTGAAGGAGAAGTTGAGGATCATAGTCAGAAGCTCCCAATTCTTCAAGGAAGACTAGCCTTTCATTGCAGTAGGTTTTTCAAGCCAAGGTTTGGGCTAAAGGTCATCCCAGGTTAGGACAGAAGCGAGAGAGAAGAGCTTTTGAAAAACCAGAGCAAAGTTGTACTCTATTTCAAACGGGTTTGAGAGATAAGTTGAAAAAAAGAGAGTGAGAAACCTAGATTGAGGAATGCCAGTTTAAATAGGAAATAAAAAGGCTAGACCAAGAGAGAAAAAGATTTAAGATAACTAGATTTTGAAAAGACAAATCACAGAAAATCTTTCGGAAAACCAACAAGTAAGATAAACAAGTACAAATAAAAAGGTAAGACATGACAATAGAGAAAGTCCACAAAGTATGCAGAGGATAAACCATCACTACTCCATATGTTCTGCACATACAGTTGTAGAGTATGCATGATAGGTTTCTAAACCCGTGAACCTTTAAGTGAGACATTTGTCAAAAAGATATTTCACTTAAATGCTATTTGAAAGTTCTTAATCCTTAACTGAGTTTTAGAGTCTGATACTTTTCAGAAGCCACATCAGAGACTATTCTAATTCTTGATGAGGCTACTTCTGATCAGCATTAGAATTTGATACTCTTAGAATCAAGCTTTTTAATCAAGATCAGAAACCCTTTTTATAGAAAAGAAATGAGTCTTTAAAAGACAAAGGGTAAAACAAGCAACATAATTCAATAATGAATTGACTTGAATAGCAGAACTTTTTGATCAAAAATTTGAGCTCACAATACTTGATTCTGAATGGAGATTAGGAATAAAGATATACTCAAATAGCCATAATGTTTATCCAAAGTGAATACATATACATTTCATAGGTTTGAAAATTCTCACAAGAGTAAGTTGTCCAAACAGGTTATGAACAGACATATCATATACATAGACCAATTATAGATAACCTATCATGCATAAAAGCTATCTAAAGAAAAAGAATGATTGACATACCTTTGTGCAGATTCTGAACATCCTCTGCAAATTCTTTCTAAAAAAACCAGTCTTCACGATTGTCAGTTGCTAAACCTGATTCATGTTCAACAGAGACTTACAGTTTAGAAGACTGAAGACAATAGCCTTATTTTCCTTCCTCTCCAAAGAGTTAGGATCTGAACCACATGCTTTCCTCCAATTGTAGGTTGTAGATGTCCATCATCCAGGATCCAGAGAAAATGTTTCACAATGTACCTTAGTTTTTTATTTCCTCAGAAAATACTGACTTTGAAGTTTTAGGTTCAATAATAATCAAAACCATTGACTTCCGTGTCTTTGATTCTGGTGTATTCAGAATCTGGCTACACTCAGCAGCAGATACACCAAGATCTTTAATCCTTTTATTAGCATAGCTAAAAAGAGGATTCGTTGGGTTTCTTTCATGTCAACATTTTTAGAATCAAAACATTTTTATGAAGAACCGAACCTTCTTATTTTCTTACTTCATAGATCTTGAAAGCAAGCCCAGTTCTGTTAAGACCTTTTGTCAAGAAATCTTAAATAGCCATAACTTGCTCATTTAAAGGTTCCATAGAAATCCTTTTAGCTTAAGCAGTTAGATTTTTTTCCAATGTCTCAACAATTTTCTTTTAGAAGATTTCAATTCTTCTTTAAGAAAAATCAAGTTGTTTCTTAACAGCCTTATCAGATTCTAAGTCAAATCCTTGATAGGATTCAGAATCAGAGAGTGGGTCAGCCATAAGTGCAAGGTTGACTTCTTCAGCTTCTCTGTCTAAATCTGTCCTTTTGTAGATCAGGACAATTCTTTTTGGAACTCGAACCTTTGAAGTTAGAACTTCTACCAGAGAATATCTTGATTTTCTTGGTCAGCTGTTGAAACCTTTTGATGATAAAATCCATTTCCTCATCATCAAAGTCACCATTAGAATCTTCTCTATCATAAACTTTTTTTTAGTTTTTCTGAATTTTGAGGATCTGGAAGTTTTGTTACCAGATCTTTTAGCATTATACCTCAATGTAAGAGATCTAGGTTTCAACATGGTTCATCTCCATTCAGTTCCATTTCAAGGCTTCGAAGGTTGAAAATCAACCTTTCAAGGTCTAGAGTATTCAGGTCTCTAGCCTCATGAATAGTTATAACCTTGAAGTTGTGTTTTGCAGGAAAATTCCTCAAGATCTGTAGCCAAGCTAACACCATTTATCTTCTAGTCAATGTTGTCTTCAATAGTGTCCCACATCTTACCATCACAACCAATCACGTGAGTGGACATCTTGCGTTAAGCAGATTAACATTAAACCTAGATTTTTGAAATAAGCACATTTGCCCCACGAGTCATTCTTATGGATTAAAGAATCTTTTCATACTCACAAAGCAAATGACTTGAAGCATAAACAGTTTCTTGATTTCTTCAACAAGTACACTTGTCCCACGAGTCAGTCTTAAAGATTAAAAATCCTTTCATACTCACAAAACAAGTGACTTAAAGTAGAAACAAGTTTCTTGATCCACAAAAATCTGAAAGAACTCCTTCTTTGGTTATGCATGAGTTCCTTCAAGATCATGTGCTTAAGTTTTGGCATTCCTTCAAGCTCAACACTAGCCTGATCTTCTTCATCTTATCTTTCTGTAGTCTCCATTATTTTTTCTAATGAAGGAAACATCATCCAAGTTAGAGCTCTTGACTGAGTAGTTTTTCTCACCGGATTTTTTTTTGTTTCACTATTAAGTGACAAAACGCATTCGGGCTCTGATACCAATTGAAGGTGATAACAGTAAACAAGAAGGGAGGATTGAATTGTGTATGCCTAAATATAAAATCTCTTTTCACTAACTGTTTTTGGACCATCAGATTCTTAACCAAGTTCAGAGTCTGATAACAGAACGATTAATGGTAGTGAAAAGTTTACAAGTAAGAGACAAAATCAGATCAGAGTCTGACTTTAGAGTTTTTTTTGTACATCAGAATATAAATACAAAAGTAAATAAAGAGACACACAATATATCCTGGTTCCTCTCAACTGAGAGTAGTCTAGTCCCTTTGCAGCACAAGAGATTTTAACTATAATTAGATTGATTACAATTGCTTAAGCCAGCAGCTCAAGACTTCCTACTCAATCACCGAGAAAGAGAATTCTGCTCAAGCTCTCAAGCATGATACTTCCTTGCCTAAACTACCCATTCAGGACATCCTGCTCAATCATCCAGATCTAGACTTCCTGCTTTACCTACAAGCATGAGACTTCACTTGCTTAATCATCCAGATCGAGACTTCCTGCTCTCCCCACTGAAGATGGTTGGTTTATACCTGAGTGAATCGCACACTCAAAGATAACACAGAGACTTCCTTGCTTCTAGGCTTGAATGGGTTATCTATCTAAAGGCTTCTAGCTAAAAGAAAAGAGGGGAGAGAGAAAAGAGAAGAAGAAAGAAAGGAAGAAGAGTGAGCAAGAAAGAAAAGAAAGTGTTCGCGGAGGATTGGGGCCCTCGTGCCTACGTACCCTCATAATGCAATGATGAAATCAGAGCGTCGTAGTTCAGTGGAACCAAGGAAAAGAAAGGAGGCAAGAAGGGGAGAAGAAAGGAAGGGTGGAAGTGTGCTCGCCAAGATCATCGCGATCTCGTGCCTACGTATCTGACATTCAAATGAATGCAAAATCAGAGCTTCTGTAGTTCGTGGAACTAAGACGAAAAACCAAACAAAGAAAAGAAAGGGATGTCAAAACCAAGAGCGAAAGAGAAAGAAACTTTACTGGGGAAAACCGAACAGTAAGAGCGATTGCACAAGAAACTAGAAAGGAATGGTGTCAAAACCAAGAACAAAAGGAAGAAAAGAAACTCCACTGGGGATAACAAAGAGGATTGGTGTCGAAACCAAGAAAACAAAGGAGTAAAAGGAAAAGAAAGGACTCCACTGGGGAAGAAAAGATCAAAGAATTTTACTAGGGATCAAAGGGTAAGCGATCCTACTGGGAAACAAACAAAGGGATGGTGTCAAAACCAAGAGAATAGGGAAACTCGGTATATTAACTGGCTGGTAGTGGTTGACCGAAGAGAGGGAGATTTAGAAACTCTGTGGGGAAAAGGAGTTGGTGTCGACAGACAGACTGTGATGAACCAAAAGAGAGAGTACCGAACCAAGAGGAGGTGTTTGATTCTGAGGGGACCTCGGTATATTAACTGATAAACAGTGGTTAACCAAAGAAAGACAGGATTGCACTCTGCGGGGAGGTAGAGGAGCATTGGTTTTAACAGAGAAAACTGTGATTAACAAAAAGAACGGGTGTAGGACGGATCGAAGGTCGTGACCCAAAAGGGATGTTGGTATTGACTGAACAAACAACACTTGACCAACGAAGAAGGGTAATTGAACCAAAAGAGGTTCCTAACCGCTGGGGAATTCGGTTTTAACATAAAAACTGGGAATAACCAAGGAGAATGAGTGATTAACCAAGAGGAGGTGATTAACTCAAAAGGGGTTCAGTATTATAACAGATATGTTGTGGTTAACTGAAGAAAGGGTGATTAACCGAGAGAAGGTGGTTAACCCAAGGAACTCAGTGTGTTAACAGACGGACTGTGGTTAACTGAAGAAAGGGGTGATTAACCAAGAGAAGGTGATTAACCCGAAAGGCTCAGTATTTTAATAGACAGACTGTGGTTAACTGAAAAGACGCGCAAATTGGTGTTTTAACTGACAGGCAGTGGTTAACCAAACAAAGGGTGAAGAACCAAGAGAAGGTTGCGAACTCCTGGGGAAAAACGGTCGTAACAAAAATATTGTGTTTAACCGAAGAAAAAAGGATTGAGATTCTTCAGGGGAATCAAAAGACCATGATTGATCGCAAGAAAAGAATAGGGTATTGAGACGAAGAAAGCTTGCTAACCCAATGAACAATGATCTTAACCAAGAAGATGATGGATCAAAAGAGAGAGACTGAAAGAGATGGGAGTGATCAAGGATCGATTCGACTAGGGAAGAGGGTACACTACTGCCTGGAGGTAGAGGTGACTAAGCCAAGCACAGGGTCATTCGTCCCCTACTTGAAGTAGTCAGAATGAGAGTAGGAATTCTACCTTCTAATTCCTTCTCTAACATACAGGGTGTAGTGCAGAAGTTGAAACGGACAGCACAACAGCTCCAAGTTGTACAGTGCTCCCGCGTGTTGTGAAATGAACAGCGTAACAGCTTCAGTTTGTATAGTGCTCAAAGGCAATGCACAGCGCGAAACTCCAACTCCGTAGGGGATCCAGAAAGAGAAGCTCTAAAGAGATCCAAAAGAGAAGGAAGGGGAAGATCAACTAATCGAAACATGGTTTTGATCAATTAATCAAAGGGAAATGCTATGCTAATAATTTTCCAAAGAGCATGAAAAATCATTAAAGCAAAAGGTGAATTATTGGTTATACAAAATTAAATTTGCTCAATCAAGAACAAACTTAATGCAAAACAAGTAATGAAATACAAAACAGTACCCAATGATAATTAGCATGCATTGCAAAACATGTTAACAAGTGATCAAATGGAATGCAAGATGTTCACGAACAAACATTGCGAAAATTGCAAATAATCGATAAATGAAAAAGCCGAGCATCGAAAGTTGACAAGCATGCTTCAAACAGAAGTTAAACAACACTTAAAACATCCATAAATACCAAGCATATAGATCTATGGAAGTTAAATGAAGAAAGCATGGCAAACACACTTGAAAATGCAAGAAATGGCCATTCTGCACAGTTGTAACCGGTTACTCACCATAGGGTAACCGGTTACTTTCTTGAAAAACTGTGTTTCCGGTGAAAAATACACTGAGTAACCTATTACTCACCACACAGTAACCAGTTACCACTGTGACAGTGGCAAAAATAACAGAAAAAATAGCTTTCCAAAAGTGATTTTCAGCACTTAATCACTTATACCCACCACCAAATTCTAGGTCATGAATTTATGCACGAAAATTACACCATATGAGAGTAATTAACATAAATTACTAGCATTAAACATGGAGATCAAAGATCAGGCAAATGCATAACAAATCAAACCGAAAATGATCGAAATTACATCGTGAATGAGCGGAAAGGATCGAAACAGAGAGCAAAGTAAGATCTACCAACCTACAGGCTGAGATGTGCCTTGGTAATTGTTGCAAAGGATTCTTGATGCAGAAAATCAAAGAAAACCAGAGGAGCTTCAATTTGCTGACGAAACGTATCAAAATCGAGCTAAATGCGACGAAACTCCGAAATATGAATTTGAACCGTCGAATGTTGCAGTGAATACTCAAGATTAATCCAAGAGCTTAAATAACTCCAGGAATCCAAGTATCATAGCAAGAATGATGAAGGTTGAGCTCAAGAAATAATCACTTTTGATGTAAAAGTGATTATCCTTCAATGTAGAGATAAAGCTTTTATGAGGTTTTGGAAAAGAATTGAGATGAAGATGAAGATGTAGCAGAGCAAAATCAGAGAGAAAGTGAGAGAATTGAGAGTAAAGTGTGAGAAATTTGTGTGAAAATTGTAGAGAGTGGTTGAGCCCCTTGAAAAGTGAGTGGAGGTGTGTATATGTAGACTTTTGGATTAGAGTGTGAGAGGCTTGGAATTAGGTTTGGAACTAGGCTAGGAGTTAGTTGGGCTTGACTCACTGAGTCAAGGTGGTTAACTCGGTTAGTTAGAACCAACTCGGTAACAATCCCAATGTGAGCTTCAATATCCAAAGGTCCACATACTTGGAGACCAAGGAACATGGTGCACGTAATTTAGAGTGGAGCATTGGAGTAAATGCACTTGGAATGTCTTGAAATGTCTAGAGATGTCTAGAATATTCCACGCACTGCTAGAACACTGTAGAATCAAAGACCAAAGAGAGTGCATGGATGCTGTCCCAAAAATGCAGCAGGAACTGTAATTTTGCACTGAGTAACCGGTTACTTCAGCCAAATTTGCCTAGATTTGCCTGGAAAATGATACTGAAGTCCCGGTTTCGATTTTCCACCTCTTGTTTTGATGAATAAACATGGAAACCTTTATTTCGAGCTTGCTTTGATGATATGATGATCTTGTGAGGATGCAATTAATTGGGTTTGGAAAACCTAAATATTCCTGCAACAAAATCAAAGAGGAAAAGTGTGAGTGCGTATGCTGACGATGCGAATGCGCGTGCTTACGCAAAAGGCAAAAGAGGGAGGTCAAATTTCGAGTTACGACAGCTGCCCCTATTTAATCCTCTTGGCCCTGAATGTACGAATTGCGCTAGCTTTTTGATGATTCGAGGTAAAAGGGGATTAAATAAAAGAGTGGCTCGAAAATTTGGCCGGCGGCAACAAAAGAAGAGTTTGGCTGAATATCTGCTGAGAGAGGAAACAGGCCAAAAGGAAAGGGAGTATGCTCGATGCATATGCCATGTATGCGTTCTACATGATGCTTGATATCATGCAATGCAAAGGTGTGGGTTAAGGTAATGTGTGACGAGTTAGATAGAGATTATGGCAAAAAACGATCTCGACATCCTTGGTCGGGAGAGGAACCAGATATGAAGGCCAAGCCTGCTGGGGGAAAAGGCCCTCAAAGGGTGATAACTCTTGCTGGGGAGACCCAAGAAAGATGGTGGAGACTCCGCTGGGGAGTAACCATCACCAACGATGTTGCAGGGGATAAAAGAAACGGGCCAACTGTCCCATCACAATTTCCTCTGCTCGGGGAAACGAAATCAGAAAGCTCCAATTTTTGAACTGCCACTGACTCTGTTGCAAGGGATTCGCAAGGCTCGGAGGATCTTCTCTGCTTGGAGAAGACGAGGAACCAAATCGTGCAGCTGCGGGGTGCGTGACAAACTGACATGCTGCGGATGATGCGCGACCCGTACTAGGGAAAAGAACAAAACCTCTCCTTCTCGGGGTACCACATGACAGCTTTGCTGGGGACGTTATGGATCTGTTGGGGAAATGGAAGGTAATCAACCTTTCCGGAGAACCATAATGACGATTGCTGGGGAATTGATGACTCTGCTGAGGAACTGCTGAGGCAACAATAACTTCTCCAAAGAACCATCACATTGCCGGTCGGGCGCTAGGTTTGCCAATGGATATTACCGATTATCCTGCAAGAATTACCAGTAACATATGTAATGCATAATGCTTTCTCGATTCATTTAGCTTTTTATTGTTCTCAACGGTTTATAGTATTATGTGATCACAAATAATTGTTTATTTTGCAAACAAAATACTGTAATGAAAACAATTGAGATAAATGATGCATTTTATTGAATGTGAAAATTTTGTACATATGATGTGTACAAGGATACAAAAATCCTTGATGAGGAAATTTACAATAGAAATTAAAAAAAAGTGTAAACGGCAAAGGGAAATTATGTTTTGCATTGATTACAACATTGGCTACCATCCACTGTAAGTCTGGGTTCCAACGCCTTGCACCAGTTGATGATGGTTTGACCGTTCTGTTACCGTCTGAGGTCTAGCTATGACGAAAAGAGGCTCATGGGTTCACAGTCAATGCCTTTATCCCTAATTTTTGCCTGGACATTCTTTTTTTCATTTTTTCGTCCACCGGGATACCCATTTTTTCCTAAGTCGCCCTTCAGGGTTTTCAACTTAGCGGGCTATTATTGTTTTTTTCATTGTCCCTAACTTTTGCATGGACATCTCTTTTTTTTCTGTCCATCGGGACGTCCATTTTTGCCTAGATTGTCCTTGCGGATGTCAATCTAGCGGAATCTTATCCATTTTTTTAGGCATAATATTTTTTGACCGTATCGGGGTTCACAGGCGATGGTAATTCCTCCCCATCCATGGTGGTGAGGATCAGGGCTCCGCTTAAGAAGGCCTTCTTGACAACAAAGGGTCCTTCGTAATTGGGAGTCCATTTGTCTCGTGGATCTGAGTGAACAGGTGAATATCTCTTGAGCACGAGTTCGCCTTCACAGAACATTCGAGGGAGAACTTTCTTGTCAAAAGCTCGCTTGAGGCGTCTCTGATACAACTGACCATGACAAACGGCTGTAAGGCGCTTCTCTTCAATGAGATTCAGCTGGTTGTATCTGGATTGGACCCATTCAGCTTCATCAAGACCTGCTTCCATGATGACTCTGAGCGAAGAAATTTCGACTTCAATGGGTAAAACTGCCTCTATACCATACACAAGTGAATACGGAGTTGCCCCAGTAGAAGTGCGGACTGAAGTTCTGTAGCCATGTAGTGCAAAGGCAAGTATTTCATGCCAATCCTTATAAGTCTTGACCATTTTCTAGACAATCCTCTTGATGTTTTTGTTTACTGCTTCAACGGCGCCATTCATCTTGGGCCGATATGGTGAAGAGTTGTGGTGCTCAATCTTAAATTCTTGACACAACTCCTTAATCATCTTATTGTTCAGGTTGCTTGCATTGTCTGTGATAATGTTGCTAGGAATGCCATAAAGATAAATTATCTCTTTCTTGATAAATCTGGTAACCACTTGTCGTGTAACGTTTGCATAAGAAGCAGCTTCGACCCACTTGGTGAAGTAGTCGATAGCAACTAGAATGAACCGATGACTGTTGGAAGCCTTCGGCTCGATCATTCCAATCAAATCTATACCCCACATAGAGAATGGCCAAGGCGAAGTCAAAACGTTCAATGGAGTTGGAGTCACATGGATCTTGTCTCCGTAGATTTGGCACTTGTGACATCTTTTGGCAAAGTTGTAACAATCTACCTCCATTATTGTCCAGTAATACCCAGCCCGAAGGATCTTCTTGGCCATAGCAGGACCTTTAGCATGTACACCCTCGCAGCCCTCATGTATGGACCTTATGATCATGTTTGCTTCGTGTTTATCCATGCATATGAGCCTCACTGAATCATAATTCCTCTTGTACAGTACACCACCACTTAAGAAGAACTTGGCGCAAAGCCGCCTAAGAGCCTTCTTGTCAGTGATAGTAATACCCTCGGGATATTCCTATTTTTCCAGATATCTCTTAATGTCATCAGACTCATCCTCGATTGCTAAATAGTGTGCTGGTTCGTTCAAGTGATCAATGCGGATATGAGGAGCTTCATTCTTCCACTTGACCTTGAACATGGATGCTAAAGTGGCAAGTGCATCGGCTAGTTGATTTTCCTCTCTAGAGATATGATGAAAAGAAATCTCATCAAAGTAAGGAATCAACTTCACAATGTGTTGTTGGTACGGAACCAGCTTGGAATCCCGAGTCACAAAGTTCCCTCTGACTTGACCGATGACCAAGGCAGAATCTCCATAGACCTCAAGAATCTTAATTCTCATGTCAATAGCCGCTTCAATACCGTAGATACATGCTTCGTATTCAGCCATATTATTGGTGCATGCAAAGCATAATCTGGCAATGAAGGGAAGGTGAAAACCTGTTGGAGAGATGAGGATAGTACTGATTCCACGACCTCTCGAATTGGAGGCACCATCAAACACGAGCGTCCATCGCGCCCCTGGTTCAGGCCCTATGTTAGGGTCGGGAGTCTCATAATCTCTGATAAACAGAATATCCTCATCGGGAAAGTCAAACTTCATTTGTTGATAACCCTCTACAGGTTGATGAGCAAGGTAGTCAGACAAGACGCTCCCTTTTATGGCTTTCTGGGTAACATGTTGGATATCATACACAGTTAATAGCATCTGCCACCGAGCAATCCTTCCAGAGATAGCGGGCTTTTCAAATATGTACTTTATCGGATCCATTTTGGATATCAACAAAGTAGTATGGCAAATCATGTATTGTCTTAGGCGTCGAGCTGCCCAGACCAGAGCACAACAAGTTTTCTCCAAGAGTGAGTATCTGGTCTCACAATCAGTGAACTTCTTGCTCAGATAGTAAATTGCATGTTCTTTTCTGCCAGTGTCGTCATGTTGACCCAATACACATCCCATTGATTCATCGAGAACTGTGAGATACATGATTAATGGCCTACCAGGAACCGGCGGTACTAAGATCTGTGGTTCTTGCAAATATTGTTTTATTTTGTCAAATGCTTCTTGGCAATCATTATTCCATTCAACCAATTGATTTTTCCTTAGTAATTTGAACATCGGTTCACAGGTAGCCGTCAAGTGGGAAATGAATCTTGAAATGTAATTGAGTCTCCCCAGAAAGCCACAGACTTCTTTTTCTGATTTTGGGAGGCGGCATGTTCTGAATTTCCCTAACCTTGTCAGGATCAACTTCAATTCCTTTCTGACTCACAATAAAGCCCAATAGTTTACCAGATCGAACTCCGAAGGTGCACTTCGCAGGATTCAACCGCAATATAAACTTTTGGAGTCTGTCAAGCAGTTTTTTCAGATGAACCAAGTGATCATCCTCAGTTTTGGACTTGGCAATCATATCATCCACATAAAACTCAATCTCTTTATGAATCATATCGTGAAAGAGGGTTGTCATGGAACGTTGGTATATTGCCCCTGCATTCTTCAGACCGAATGGCATGACTTTGTAACAATATGTACCCCACAGCGTGATGAAAGTAGTCTTATCCATATCAGCTGGGGACATCTTGATCTGATTATATCCTGAGAACTCGTCCATAAACGAAAAGACAAAGAACTGCACTGTGTTGTCTACCAAGACATCAATATGAGGCAAAGGAAAATCATCTTTCAGACTTGCCTTGTTGAGATCTCGATAATCCACACACATTCTGACTTTCCCATTCTTCTTTGAAACTGGGACAATATTGGCAATCCATTCAGGATATCCGAAAGTGGCGAGGAACCCAGCATCAAACTGTTTCTTTACCTCCTCTCTGATTTTGAGTGCCATGTCGGGTCTAGTCTTCCTGAGCTTCTGCTTGACAGGAGGACATCCGGGCTTGAGTGGCAAGTGATGTTCAACGATGTTGGTAACCAACCCAGATATATCTTGATAGGACCAGGCGAAGATATCAACATACTCTTTCAATAACTTGATTAACTCGGAGTGTACATGCTTATCGAGAGACGCGCCAACCTATAATTCTCTTCTGACCTCATCAGTACCAAGATTGACAACTTCCACTGGCTCTTTGTGTGGCTAAATCTCTCTATGCTCGTGCTCAAGGAGCCTTGCTAGTTCAGTCGGTAATTCACAATCTTCCTCACCATCTTCTTCGGCTTGGTTAATTGGAATTCCAGAATTACAATGGATGTTTTCCATGTTGTTATCAATGCTTTTATTATTTCTGCATGTTTATGAATATGTTTAGAAAGAGCTATTTTGAAAGGTGAAAAGAAAAGAAACTTTTGCCATTTGTTTGTGAAAAAGTAAAATAAAGAAAGAAAATAGAGCATGATTTTGAATGCAAAAACTTTTATTTATTGATCACATAATATTGCAAAAACGTGAGGCCCTTTACAAGCTATCCACTCGTCTCGGGCGAGGACGAGGGAACGAGAAAGCAAAATGCATTACATGTTATATGGAAAAACCACAGGAATCACAGTAGATGTCCACCAAAAGAAATTGTCTCAAGAGGATTTTATAGAAGACTTGACATCCAAAACGCCTCAATGTCTTGAAACTCTTGGAGAGATTCGTCGGATCTCGAAGTAACTGCCTCAGACTGCATGGTCTACATAGGAATTCACCTCGAGAAGATTCATGAACAATCTCATATCACCGTGAGATATTCTGCCCCAATAGTCCGAACCCTGGATAGGCTGATCAGTCGTCTGGATGGACTAGCTTCTCATGCTCTTGGGATGACCTGCTCCAGTATGAACCTTGAAGTGGTTTTGCCCCTGACTACTGATCTTCGAAGGAAGACCCCGAATACCTGCCTTTGGAGAGATTTGAATCTCGAAGTAATTGCCCCTGTTTGGATGAACTCTGAAGAGATTTCTCGACGTGATTGGCTCAGGTTGGCTACACCTTAAAGAGATGATTCGACGTGATTGCCCTAGATCAGCTACGTCTTAACACAACTTGTTGGGAAAGCTCCTGCTCAACAAAGTTTCCTGAGGAAGTACCACTGGATGTGGCTGTCCTTCAGGAGTTTCAGGATTCTCAACTCGGTAAGATTAAGCTTCTGGACTGAATTTCCATATGTAAACTTCTTTTGATGTCAAACAAATGTATGCAAGCAGAAAATGTTTTAGTCCAAGAATGAAAATTCTAATGCAACACACATGTTAATCTTGAAGTTTTACTGAAAAGATGTCGCAAACCCTTTGTGAGCGGATCACGGATTAGGATACGACATTAATTTTTGAATGAAAGAATGCAATGCACATGCAACACCAACAAAGATCTTTTTGCACAACTCACAGGAGTCAGGAACGCTATCTCTTGGTAGTATGCTTTCGAAATAACCCTGTTTCAATTGAGGACTTTCGGTTTTGTAACGGGGACTGGTTCACGGTTATTGAAACAAGTAAGGCTCAAAATTTATTAGTGCCCACCCACTCTTCGTGATGTCCTCCAGTCCTACGTTCAGTTAGTTCGGCACTAGTGTTCACCTCTCAAAAGAAACCTTTGTGATGGTTGAGGAACCATTGACTTTTAACAGTTTAAGCACCAATCAGTTTATTGGAGTAACAGTCATCCCTTTTCGTCTTTGTGTATGTGTCACACGACTTTGTTCTTTCGTTTGAGGACCTTTCTTGGGTAATCCTGTTCGCATTTTGTTTTCACATGCTTTTGCTTATCCCTAACTTTTTCCTGGACAAATTCTTTTGAATCTTTGATTTCGGAGTCCAGCGGGATGCCCTAACTTTTGCCTAAGTTGCTTGTTTTCAAGTTTCAACTTAGCGGGCTTTTTCATTTCTTTTTTTTTATTCTCTTTTTTTTTCCTTGAACACGTCGTGTGACACCGGCTGTCTTGATTTCTTTGGAAGGGTTGTGACTGTTTCACTTCTCGGTTGATGAGGGATAACCATTGTGGTTTCCGCTCTTTGGACCTCTTGATGCGGTAGAGTGAAAAGTAATGGATCCTCAGATGCACACTCCTTTTGAGGTTTGAACGCTTGGTCAAACTAACTGACACCTACCCTGCCCCGGGGTTAAATGTTAGGGTTTTTTTTTACTAAAAGAAACTCCTACTTTAGGGCTCCTATTTGGGCGAGGGCCTATCTCTTTATATTTTCAGTGTTTGGGATTTGAAACAATGCCTTTACACATCGTCAACAGGGTTTTATCCGAAAGCACACAATTAGAGATTTTTTCATTTTTAACTCATCATCCTCCTTCAAGAATTTAAGCACGATAGTTGGTATTGCAATGCACATATACAAACTTATGAGTGAATACGAATGGATTACTTCAGGAAAGACATGCGCGCTTTATTAGGATTAACATAAAAAGGAAAACAGATTTCATGCATGCATACAAATGTTTTGACAAACATAAAAAGATACACATGAGAATGCAGTAAAGAAGCTAAATGATTGTCCTTGTTGAGGAGGCTTGACTCCGTCTGGACTTATTGATTCTGAAGATGTCTTTGTAAACTGGGTGCTTAATCTGATGAAGAAAGTTCAATTTATGGGCCACCCGTATAGTGTGATAACCTTTGAGTCAATCAAGTTCAAAAAATCATACAAAGCATCTTTAATTTCAGTACCTAAAGTTTGGACCATTCAACTGAGTGTCGCTCCCGGGATTTTCATCCAGGTACAAACGCGAAAGTGGCGCGGAAGAAAGAAAGAGAGTCGCCAGCCAGACATTTTTATCCCAAAGAAAGGGAAGGGTAATGCTGCACAAACCCAGGAGAAAGGAAAGAACGAGGTCTCACGAACCAAAGAGAATGGGTAAGGGAGTCGGTTACGTGAAGGGAAGGTTATCGCACCCCTTCATGTCCGTCGTACTCGACGGGATCCACGCTTGAAGTACTACTCAAAGGGTGATAAACGAAAAGGAACTGAGAGAGAACGAGAAACAAATGTAGGGAAAATAAAAGAAGTGCTCGAATGGGCCCAACCCCACTGCCTACGTATCTCATCGGGAATATGAGAATCAGAGCGACGTAGTTCCCCTGCCTAAGGGAAAACTGTTTGTGTTTTTTAGGGAACGGCTAACGTTCTAGCTCAGGTGTTGCAGGCTCGCTGAATCGAGTGCGTTACCGTATTGCAAGAGAACGAGGAGAAGCACGTTCGTACGTTGAGAGTGAATGAGATGAGAAGAGAATTCCTAAAGGAAAGACGTTTTTTGTTTGTTTGAAGTGTTTTAGAAGTTTTTATTTGAAGTGTTTTGCATAGGAGAGTGTACCTAAGTCTTTTCAATGGAATGTGCATCTCATGCGTCATTCCAAAATGAAATGATGATGAAGTACACTAAGTATGAGGAAGATCCTCAAACTTACTTCCAAAGTTAAATGTTTTTGTTGTTTTTAAATGAAGAAGTGTTTTTGAGTTTGTTTGTGAAATCACTTCATGTTAAAGACTTGTACATCATGCTAAATAACCTACAACACATTCCAAGATGGAACGTATGCAAGCCCCCCATGGAATAAGGCTCATGGCACATGAAGATGCTTCAACCTTTATTAGGTGTTTTGAAGTTGTTTTGAGATGAGAAAAGAAAGACTCAAAAGAAACAAAGGTAAAGACTAAAGGGGACTAAGACTCACCCTAATGTTATCATGCTTGGAGATCCTAAGGGTTAAGTGTGGTTTAGAAACCTAAGTCTAGAAGAAGAGAGAAGAAGAGAGCAAGAGGTAACATAACTCACTTCTAAGATAGAAGATGAGTTATGAACCAAGAGGGAGAAGAAAGAAGTTGAACAAAGAAAGCATTAAAATGCTTATCACAAACACAAAAGAGAAAGCTTTAAAGAGATGAGGGAAAAAGGTGTGTGTGGAAGCACATCCACACACTCAACTTACCATTAGCCCCTACAAGCAAATATTAGTTCAATAATGGAATAAGAAAGCATAATTGAAAGAAGGAGGACAATTAAACATCAAACATCTCATGAAATGAACTTAAGAAACAAACAAATCCTAAACCTAAAGGGAAAGGACCCTAAGTGTCCAAGGACTTATAAAGTAAGTAGCTATGTCTAAAGATGTTCAACTAAGGCTAAGGTACCTAACAATGTCAAACTATGTCAAGAAAGATGCCAAAGATTCATACAAGTTCAAGTTATGAAGCATGAATGAAGTATGAATGTGTATGGCATACAAATATGAATGAATGCACGAAGAAATGTCAAAGTCAGAAGTGAATGACATATTATAATGCATATGGAAGTCAATGAATGAACATACAAAGCATGAGTGAAATGATTCAAGAAGAGAAGACAAGGTGAAAAGAAGTTCAAACATTGTTCAAGTTCAAGCAAGAAAGGAAGAAACTTGTAACACAAGTCAAAGTTGAAAAAGAACATGAAAATAAATGCAAATAGATGCAAGTCAGAATCAAACATCATATTTGAATGAGCTATAATTTCCATGAAGAAGCATACAAGTTATGAGAATGGATGTTCAAGTAGGAGAAGTTAGATGAAGAAGAAGTGAGAAGAAGAGAAACAAGTTTCACATAAGGAAATAAGTAACTTGTAACACAAGTCAAAGTTGCACCTCAAAGATGAATGATCATGGATTATAGGTCAGTACCAAATGAAATTTAATATGCAATTGAAATTTAAGAATTAATCATATCATAAGCATATGCAAGCTACATTGAAACTAATTAAGAAAGAAATGCAAAGTTAAGTCAAACATGTACAAGTATACAAGATGAATGACATTTGAATGTATGAGATGATTATGGGCCAGTAGCATATTAAATATGAAATGAAAATGAGATGCATGTATAGGCATTGATGATTCAAGTACAAGTCATGTTGAGCATTAGAAGAAAAGAGAAGCAAGTTTAGGTCAAACATTTCAAGTAATGACACAAGTTGAAACAATTATGTGCAAGTTATGAGAGATGGAAGTAAATGACCTATAATCATGATATAATATGACCTATAATATCTAATAAATGACCTATAAAATGCACATACAAGTCCTAATACAATGGCACAAGTGCCTCCTAATCAATTAGGGTTTGGAAGTTGAACAAAAGATCACATAATGCTACCTATACTAACAAGCAAGGAAAAAATAGAAATGAACTTGTAAAAATTATGAAATTTAAGTGCAAAGTACCTAAGTCAGAACCTTAACATGCATCAAAAGTTCATTGCAAAACTCAAAAGGAAACTAGGTTAAATGGAGGCTCAAAGTCACATTGAAGCAAGTCAAAAGAATGCACAAAGATGAGTGTCAAAAGACATGATAAAATGACTTTAAAAATATGAGAAAAATGTTTTTAGATGCTTTAAGATGTTGTTTGAACATGGCAAAAAGAATGAGTGATAAATAGTTTTGGAGCTATGTAAAATAATTGGATAAGGATCAAGTATCAAGAAGGAATCAAATTGAAACAAGAAATAAAAGAAAATTGCAAAATAATGTGCAAAATAAAATCAAATCAGAAATAAAAATATTGAAAAAATATTAAAATGTGTAAAGATGCTATGAAAATTATTTTGGAATTTTTGGATGAGTTTTGATGGGTAAATCCAGTTCTCCTATTACTTGCCTTCGAGAACCATCAAAAGCTCTGACAACTAAGGCGCTCAGCCTCATCTCACTCCCTTCTACTAGTAATTGGCTCAATGTGCCCTTGGGAATCATGTTAAGGGAAGAATCGGTGTCCACAAGAACATGAGATAAGAGGATGTCTGTACAGGTGACGGATATGTGTAGTGCTTTGTTATGGGCATTTCCTTCAGGAGGCAATTCTGATTCATTAAAACCCAAATACTGACTTGCTGTTATATTGGCCACTACATCATCGAACTCAACAACGGATATATCTTGCATGACATGGGAATTATTCAAAACTTTCAACAAAGCTGATCTGTGCGCGGCAGAGCTCATGAGTAAAGACAAAATTGAGATCCTTGAGGGAGTTTGCCCCAGCTGATCCACAATCTTGAAATCACTTTTCTTGATCAACTTAAGGAACTCTTGATCATCAAGTGTCTCTTTGCTCTTTAAAACATCTCCAGGCGGGATAGTCGGCACTGGAATTGTAGATGATGCCCCTTGTTGAACCGCAAGGGTTGCAGATACATGTGTTTCCTTAGGAGGAACAATAGTTGGAACTTGAACAGGCTTTGTAGTGACCTTCGAAGCGAACACTCGTCCACTACGAGTCATACCTCCAACGGCTATAACATTTACAATCTCAGACTCAGCAAACCTTATCTCTTGATTACCAGAAAACACAGTAGATCCACACTTCCACGGTACCTCCTTAGAATTCTGATACGGAAACGGCTTCGGAGGATAAACAACAATGGGCTGCACCTTCTTCTGCTTAGAGAATTCGACAGGAACCTTCCTATAGACGATGGTGAATGGCTCAATGGCTGCAACTTCCTCAACAGGTTTAAATATGGCAAATTGCACTTCACCATGGTTTATCAAAATCTGGACACAACCCTTCAGCCTTCGACACTGGTTGGGATTATCGTCGCAAATTTGACATTTACCATGCAATCCTTTCAATAGCCCATGTTCATTCAATTTCTTGAAAACCACAGTCATCGGGGTCTTTACCTCGTCGACATCCATGATCAATTCAGCCCCTGAATTATCCTCAATCATGCTAACCACAGGTCCGTGATCTGGCAACGGATTATTCTGAATGTTAGGTCCTTCCTCAGCAAAAGTCAGAATCTTCTTATCGATGAGTTCCTGAACCTTGGTTTTAAAAACAAAACAGTCTTCTGTTGCATGTCCTATGTATCCAGCATGATAGGCACAAGACGCATTTGGATTATGCTTCGGGCCAAATGGAGGAATTGCAGGTGCAATCTGCTTGGGAACAATCGCCCCTTGGTGAACCAAGTAAGGAAACAACTCAGTGTATGACACTGGAATTCTGTCGAAATTTGGACGATTACGGTTTCCTTGATTGTTGTTGTTCTGACGGTTTTGATTCTGCTGATTTTTGTTATTCTGTTGAGTCTGTTACTGATTCTGAGCATTCTCAAATGGTTGTTGCGGATGATACTGATATGGAGGTTGCTGATATTGTGCAGCAGCAATGTACATATATGGATAATATGGCATGGGTCCCAGGGGTGCTTGATACTGAGGCGAAACTTGTGATGTCACAGTGTTGGCTTCACCCTCTTTCTTCTTTGACTGACTGTTCTGAGATTTTCTGGCCGGCTGCTGGGAAGCGGTTCCAGGAATCTTTCCAGTCTTCAAACCATACTCAATCCGCTCACCAATGGTTACAACATCCGTGAAGTTCGATGAAGAACTACCTACCATTTTCTCATAGTAGGAACCTTGCAATTTACTCATAAAGATGTCAACCAACTCGTTGTCAGCGAGAGCAAGTCGCACACGAGATGCCATCTCACGCCATCTTTGTGCATGCTCTTTGAATGTTTCAGCTGAGCGCTGGGATTGATTCTGCAACTGCAATCTAGTTGGCACTAGATCAAGATTATATTTGTATTGTTTCATGAATGCTTCAGATAAAACCCTCCAAGTACGGATTTTGCTGCGCTCTAAACCCATGTACCAATCCAATGAAGCACCAGACAAACTATCTTGAAAACAATGAACTAGCAATTCATCATTATCAATATAGGATGTCATCTTCCTGCAGTACATAGTGATGTGACTACGCGGGCAACTCAAACCTTTATACTTTGGCAGCTCAGGTATTTTGAATTTCTGCGGCAACACAACATTTGGAACCAAGCACAAGTCTTTGGCCTCCATGCCAAAAGCAGAAAACCCTTCAATTGCCCTGATACGGTCTTCCAACAACTTGCAGTCAGCATGTCTACTCTGATTAGTGGGCCTTACATGAATTTGAGACTTGGCAACTGAGATGCAGCGGGAGCGTGCACTTGCGGAGTAGCAAACTGAGAAGGATACACCAAACCCAGATTAACCATCTGACCAGCATTCTGACCCATCTGAATACCAAATGGGTAATTTGGAGGAGGTATCACAGCAGCTGAGGAAGATGCCCCAGGATAACACATCCCAGGATGAACATTCTGAACAACAATTTGAGCAGCTTGAGATAAAATCGGAACATGAATAGGAGGTCCCCTATACACATGCTCCTCTTCATCAGGGGTATCAATGACATTCAATCTGGAAATTTGATGAGTCTGAACCTGAAGATTCTCAGGATCATCATTCACCACTGGAGGTGGAACTGGAGTAGGCATGCCCCATGGATATGCAGCAGTATTCCCATTAAGCATAGGCACAACAAAAGGCTGATATGGTACAAAGACACTACCATTATTTGCAATATGAGGAGTGTAATTAGGAGGCATGCCCCAAGGAAAACCAGTGGGCAACCTGTTCACATTAGACTGAACAACAGACTGATTCACAGGCTCAACTGGTACATCAACCGTAGCAGGAGTAGGGATAACAGCAGGAGTAGTTGTAACAACAGGAGAAGTAGTCACAATAGGAGTGACAACAGTTACGTCAGTTGCAGTTGCAACAATAGTGATAGCAGCAGCGACACCCCTCTGAACGCGAAGGAGTTCCATAATGACATCCATATTCGTCTGAAACTGATCCATCCATCCTTAGAATTGAGCCAGAGTTTCTTTATAGGCAGCGTTCTTTGCTTCGAAGTCAGCCATGATTCTGGATTTGTTTGAGCGAGTGAAATACCGATGTCGAGTCGTCGTCTTGCTACAAAGAAGGGGGGGCAAGGATGAGCAACCGTTTTGAATGAAGGGACGTGCATATGTGTGCAAATGAATGTATGGTATGCATGCAAAAACAAAGTTTTAAATTCCAGGAATTCTTAAACTTATCTTTGTTGACAATAATCATAAAGCATACAAGTAAAGGTGAGAAAGATAAAATTGGCAAGCAACTTCATTTATTCATTCAACAATAAAGGAAAGAAATACAGGCCGAGTACAAGTCAAATATCTACTTTTTAAGCTACAACAAAATCTGCACGGATCCTATTAAATACCACCCTACAAACAAACAAGAAGTGGAAAACAGCCCAAGGAAGTTGGTGTGGCAATACATCATCATATGCATCCCTCAACAACCCAGGTAAGTCCTCCAATGCATGCTCAGCAAATCGGGCTAGACGACCATGCCTCTCACTCCAATACTTTGCATCCTTCATGAGGTTACGCAACAAAGCATGGTTGGGTCCCTGAAGCATATCCTGAAGAAAGGCCTCTTTCTGATCCAGGAGGTTGTGCAGATGACGGCTTTGACGCTCCCAATGAGTACTCTCTGCGTTGAGCTGACTAATCTGCTCTCGGCTTTGATGTGCTTGATCCTGCAGCTTTTGAATCTCACCGAAGACTTTGTCTAGTTGGGTTTGACATTGAGAAAAGTCCTTTGCTAATTGATTAGCACGGTTTTGCTCGCTTTGTCACTTTGTCTTGAACTCAGATAACTTCCCTCGAAGCTCTTCAAGTTGCTTGTTGTAGCTCAGCTCATCCTTGTAGGCTTGATACTGGATATCGGCGAGTTGTCTCTTCTTTGAAGCAAGTCCCTCATAAGTGCTCTTCAAAGCATCACCCAACTTCCTACGCTTATTCTATTCAACCTCCACCACTTTGAGCATGCGCTCGCGCTTCTGGCGAAGCTCAATCTGTAGGCTTTCCTTCTCAGAAGTGACTTTATCAAGGTTGAGATGAAGATCAGCATTCTCCTTTTTCAACTTCTCAATAATTAGCTTGAGTTGGTCTACCTCAGATAGAGGAACAATGGCAAGTTCAGGAGGTTTGGCATTCATGGAGGGCTCGAGAGAAAATGGAAGCAAGATCTCTTTGACGCGCTCTTTGACCCAAAGTGTGTAAGCTTCCTTGGCTACGTAATTCTTCTTACCCAAATCGGCTCTTCCTTCAAGGTGAATCTGAGACCAAGCGGCACTAAACCTCTTCAGCAATCCCAAGTCATCAACCCCTTCATGAAAGATGAACTCTTCCACTACCTTAGGATCAGGCTTGGCAACCATAGGGTATCCCAACTGTTGGAAAGCCATTCTCGGATTGTAGTTAATTCCGCCCTTTGTACCCAGGAGAGGCACATTGGAGAATTTCCCACAATGAAGAATGATCATAGTATCGTCGAAGACTCGAGAATACCAAGAAATGTCATCAGCAGTAAGAGACATGATTCGTTGAGACCACTTGAAATTACCCTTATTCTCAACAAAGGGACTCTTCTGTGGAAGGTGAGACATGGACCATCGGTACAACAGAGGAGCATAACAGACAATGGTTCCCTTCTTCTTTTCATTCTTGGAATGAATAAAATGGTAGGTATCAGCAAGAAGTGTCAGAACAGGGTTCTTGGACAAGAAGATACTGATAACAGCCTGATCTACGAAATCCTCCATGTTTGGAAACAAGACAATCCCATATATAAATAAAGCAATGATGGCGTTGAAAGCCTTCCAATGTCCATCCTTAGCAAAAGAAGTTGCTTTGTCAACCAAGAATTTCGAAGCAAACCCTTGAATACCCTTCCCTTTGGTCTTGAGATTATCCTCCATATCCTTCTTACTAGCATCAGCAATGAGAGGAAACTTCGGACAACCACTAGTGTAAACATAAGGTACCTGCTTCTTGATCTCAACCCCCAGAATATAAGCATACTCCTCGAGTGTAGGTGCTAGCTGATAATCCTGAAATGTGAAGCACCTATACGGTGGATCATAGAACTGAACCAAATTATGAATGGCGGTGATGTTCACTTCAGTATTGAGGATGGTCAACAAATTACCATAAGTATCCCTGAAAACACCTCTTTTATCTTCAACCACACGGGATGCTAGACCTCTCAAAATACCCAGCTTAGGCTCCACAAACTTGTAGCTGAAAATGCCTCTACAACCAGTACTCATCTCTATGATAATGTCAACAAAGAATAAGCCTTCGAAAACCTGGAAATGCACATGCAAAAATTAATTTACATGATGAAATGATATGCAACACAAACAACAGGACGCCAACATTGTCTGAATAATCAAATACAAATAATCCGGATATCTGCATATAACTCTGTGTTGGTGCAACATAGTCTGATGTGGGTGCCAAATCTGACGTGTGTGAGAGAACAAAGGTATGAAGTGGCTTGGTTTCCTGCAAAAACCGCATCCCCCTCACAGGTGTGATCTAGAGACAACAAGGTGGTCCCTAGAAAGGTCGCCCGAACCATAGGACGCAGAGTGAAAACCCCCCGCCGTAGTGAATTCTCACAAGACGGAAGTATTCTCAAGCGATTCACGATCTGGGATTTGGCTCTCATGATAACCCAACGCGCGAAACACAGGCTTCACGACTATCCACGTTCTAGCCTATGTGTATGCTAAGCCCGATGTTAGGACTTTTCTCTCCAATAATATCTACCCATCCCAACAATAGCAGAAAACAGCAGATATCCAGAATATACAGCATATGAATATTCAAAGCAGTAAATAAATGCGGTAAATAAACATAAAGCTAAAGCATAAAGATAAAGCAAGTAAAGCGCGAAAGATAAACACCCAAGCAAGCAAGAAAAACAAACAAAACTAGGAGATACCCCAACTCGCAAGCGCAAGAGATCCCCAGCAGAGTCGCCAGCTGAAGATGGCTGGTTTATACCTGAGTGAATCGCACACCCAAAGATAACACAGAGTCGCCACCGAACTTTATTTAGTCCCAAAGGACAGGGAAAATATCGATAAAACCCAAGGGGAATAGAAACGGGAACGGGGTTCGGTTATCCGAAAGGAAGGTACTAGCACCTTATGCATCCGTCGTACTCGACGGGAACCATTTTGCTTGCTTCTAGGCTTGAATGGGTTATCTATCTAAAAGAAAAGAGGGGAGAGAGAAAAGAGAAGAAGAAACAAAGGAAGAAGAGTGAGCAAGAAAGAAAAGAAAGTGATCGGGGAGGATTGGGGCCCTCGTGCCTACGTACCCTCATAGTGCAATGAGGAAATCAGAGCGTCGTAGTTCAGAGGAACCAAGGAAAAGAAAGGAGGCAAGAAGGGGAGAAGGAAGGAAGGGTGGAAGTGTGCTCGCCAAGATCATCGCGATCTCGTGCCTACGTATCTGACATTCGAACGAATGCAAAATCAGAGCTTCCATAGTTCGTGGAACTAAGACGAAAAACCAAACAAAGAAAAGAAAGGGATGTCAAAACCAAGAGCGGAAGAGAAAGAAACTTTACTGGGGAAAACTGAACAGTAAGAGCGATTGCACAAGAAACTAGAAAGGAATGGTGTCAAAACCAAGAACGAAAGGAAGAAAAGAAACTCCACTAGGGATAACAAAGAGGATTGGTGTCGAAACCAAGAAAACAAAGGAGTAAAAGGAAAAGAAAGGACTCCACTAGGGAAGAAAAGATCAAAGAATTTTGCTAGGGATCAGAGGGTAAGCGATCCTACTGGGAAACAAACAAAGGGATGGTGTCAAAACCAAGAGAATAGGGAAACTCGGTATATTAACTGGCTGGCAGTGGTTGACCGAAGAGAGGGAGATTTAGAAACTCTGTGGGAAAAAGGAGTTGGTGTCGACAGACAGACTGTGATGAACCAAAAGAGAGAGTACCGAACCAAGAGGAGGTGTTTGATTCTGTGGGGACCTCGGTATATTAACTGATAAACAGTGGTTAACCAAAGAAAGACAGGATTGAACTCTGCAGGGAGGTAGAGGAGCATTGGTTTTAACAGAGAAAACTGTGATTAACAAAAAGAACGGGTGTAGGACCGATCGAAGGTCATGACCCAAAAGGGATGTTGGTATTGACTGAACAAACATCACTTGACCAACGAAGAAGGGTAATTGAACCAAAAGAGGTTGCTAACCGCTGGGGAATTCAGTTTTAACAGAAAAACTGGGATTAACCGAGGAGAATGAGTGATTAACCAAGAGGAAATGATTAACTCAAAAGGGGTTCAGTATTATAACAGACATGATGTGGTTAACTGAAGAAAAAGTGATTAACCGAGAGAAGGTGGTTAACCCAAGGAACTCAGTGTGTTAACAGAAGGACTGTGGTTACCTGAAGAAAGGGGTGATTAACCAAGAGAAGGTGATTAACCCGAAAGGCTCAATATTTTAACAGACAGACTGTGCTTAACTGAAAAGACGTGCAAATTGGTGTTTTAATTGACAGGCAGTGGTTAACCAAACAAAGGGAGAAGAACCAAGAGAAGGTTGCGAACTCCTGGGGAAAAACGGTCGTAACAGGAGGACTGTGTTTAACCGAAGAAAAAAGGATTGAGATTCTTCAGGGGAATCAAAAGGCCATGATTGACCGCAAGAAAAGAATAGGGTATTGAGACGAAGAAAGCTTGTTAACCCAATGAACAATGATCTTAACCAAGAAGATGATGGATCAAAAGAGAGAGATTGAAAGAGATGGGAGTGATCAAGGATCGAATCAACTAGGGAAGAGGGTACACTACCGCCTGGAGGTAGAGGTGACTAAGCTAAGCACAGGGTCATTCGTCCCCTACTTGAAGTAGTCAGAATGAGAGTAGGAATTCTCCCTTCTCATTTATTTTCTAACACACAGGGTGTAGTGCAGAAGTTGAAATGGACAGCACAACAACTCCAAGTTGTACAGTGCTCCCGCGTGTTGTAAAATGGACAGCGTAGCAGCTTCAGTTTGTATAGTGCTCCAAGGCAATACACAACGCGAAACTCCAACTCCGCAGGGGATCCAGAAAGAGAAGCTCTAAAGAGATCCTAAAGAGAAGGAAGGGGAAGATCAACTAATCGAAACATGGTTTCGATCAATTAATCAAAGGGAAATGCTATGCTAACAATTTTCCAAAGAGCATGAAAAATCATTAAAGCAAAAGGTGAATTATTGGTTATACAAAATTAAATTTTCTCAATCAAGAACAAACTTAATGCAAAACAAGTAATGAAATGCAAAACAGTACCCAATGATAATTAGCATGCATTGCAAAACATGTTAACAGGTGATCAAATGGAATGCAAGATGTTCATGAACAAACATTGCCAAAATTGCAAATAATCGATAAATGAAAAAGTCAAGCATCGAAAGTTGACAAGAATGCTTCAAACAGAAGTTAAACAACACTTAAAACATCCACAAATACCAAGCATATAGATCTATGGAAGTTAAAGGAAGAAAGCATGGCAAACACACTTGAAAATGCAAGAAAATGGCCATTCTGCACAGTGGTAACCGGTTACTCACCACAAGGTCACCGGTTACTTGCTTGAAAAACTGCGTTTCGGGTGAAAAATACACTGAGTAACCGGTTACTCACCACACGGTAACCGGTTAGCACTGTGACAGTGGCAAAAATAACAGAAAAAACAGCTTTCCAAAAGTGATTTTCAGCACTTAATCACTTATACCAACCACCACATGCTAGGTCATGAATTTATGCACGAAAATTACACCATATAAGAGCAATTAACACAAATTACCAGCATTAAACATGGAAATCAAAGATCAAGCAAATGCATAACAAATCAAACCAAAAATGATCGAAATTACATCGTGAATGAGCGAAAACGATCGAAACAAAGAGCAAAGTAAGATCTACCAACCTACAAGGATGAGATGTGCCTTGGTAATTGTTGCAAAGGATTCTTGATGCAGAAAATCAAAGAAACCCAGAGGAATCTTCAATTTGCTGACGAAACGTATCGAAATCGAGCAAAATGCGACGAAACTCTGAAATGCGAATTCGAACCGTCGAATGTTGCAGCGAATACTCAAGATTAATCTAAGAGCTGAAATAACTCCAGGAATCCAAGTATCATAGCAAGAATAATGAAGGTTGAGCTCAAGAAATAATCACTTTTGATGTAAAAGTGATTATCCTTCAATGTAGAGATAAAGCTTTTGTGAGGTTTTGGAAGAGAATTGAGATGAAGATGAAGATGTAGCAGAGCAAAATCAGAGATAACGTGAGAGAATTGAGAGTAAAGTGTGAGAAATTTGTGTGAAAATTGTAGAGAGTGGTTGAGCCCCTTGAAAAGTGAGTGGAGGTGTGTATATATAGACTTTTGGATTGGAGTGTGAGAGGCTTGGAATTAGGTTTGGAACTAGGCTAGGAGTTAGTTGGGCTTGACTCACTGAGTAAAGGTGGTTAACTCGGTTAGTTAGAACCAACTCGGTAACAATCCCAATGTGAGCTTCAATATCCAAAGGTCCACATACTTGGAAACCAAGGAACATGGTGCACTTAATTTAGAGTGGAGCATTGGAGTAAATGCACTTGGAATGTCTTGAAATGTCTAGAGATGTCTAGAATATTCCACACACTGCTAGAACACTGTAGAATCAAAGACCAAAGAGAAAGCATGGATGTTGTCCCAAAAATGCAGCAGGAACTGCAATTTTGCACTGAGTAACCGGTTACTCACCACAGGGTAACCGGTTATTTCAGCCAAATTTGCCCTGATTTTCCTGGAAAATGATACTGAAGTCCCGGTTTCGATTTTCCACCTCTTGTTTTGATGAATAAACATGGAAACCTTTATTTTGAGCTTGTTTTGATGATGTTATGATCTTGTGAGGATGTAATTAATTGGGCTTGGCAAACCTGAATATTCCTGCAACAAAATCAAAGAGGAAAAGTGTGAGTGCGTATGCTGACGATGCGAATGCGCGTGCTTACGCAAAAGGCAAAAGAGGGAGGTTAAACTTCGAGTTACGACACCCACAAGCATGATACTTCAATGCCTAAACATGCAGTTCGGGACTTCTTGATCTGCCCGCAAGCATGAGACTTCAAGTGCTCAATCACTTAGAAAGACACTTACTCTAAGCATAAAGGACAGAGTCTTTAGATTCTCTTAACAGATGAATCTGGTATTAACCTTGTGTTTACATATGTGCTTCTTGGATAAGCATATACACAAATATTTACACGTTTGAGCAGAATGGTCTGCTCTTGAGTGTAGAAAAATGAAGGTTTCATTCTTCTTTTCTTCTGTCACATATTTCTTTCTGATTGTGCCTTTGTGTTCTTGATCATATTCACATATTCTTTCTTCAGATTATATGTGAACATGTCTCACTCTGCTCTAACACACTTAACCATTCTGCTTATGTTTTCTTTTGAAGTGTGTTTCTCTCATCTGTGTTTTCTGTATAACACATATTCTATCAACTCATTTCAGTGAACAAGTATCACATCCATGTGAACACAGTCACGAAATCTTTAACTCACATTCATTCTCTAGAGAGATCTCTTATGGAAGAGAGCTAGTGAATGTTTTCAATCTTCTTCTTTAAATAGATACTATCATGGCACAGATATCTTTTGAAGGTCTTTAGCTGGGGGACAATAGAGTGACCTAAAAACTCATCTAGCATAAATACGTTGAGAGTGGTAGAGTATAGTTCTGAACAGTTGGAGAAAGAAGATCCTGACAACATTACTTTATATTGATTAGAAATAAAGTAATGTACCTTTGTCATGTAATCTTTTTTGGATAACTTCTGACTATAGACTTCTTATAGATGTTTGTTGAAGCTTGCTTAAAGTCTAGTTATTCTTATACTTATCTTTCTGAATCAAAGGTTTTTTTTTATAAAATTAGTTAAAGCATGATCAGAAGCTAAAGTATGTCTTCAGAACCTGATTGGAATGAGACTTCAGAGTCTTGAGTTCACAAGTACTGAGTATTGTCGTCATCAAAGTCTTTATCAGAACTAGTCTGAGTGTACACTTTCATAGTAGATGACTTGATGTAGAAAAATCCTTTGAAGTAGTATCTTCAAAATTGTTGAATAAACTTGTTAAGAAGATGCAGAGTCATTCCTTATAATGAAGTCTGCTTGCTTCAAATGATTCTAGTTTTCAGAGCTTTGCTGATCTTTGTATTCCAAGTAAGCATAGGTTAAGCATATGAAACAATTGAGTTGACTCTTCAGAGTCTGAAAGCTTGTATCTGATCCTTCAGGTTCAAAACAGCTAATCAGAACCACGCTTTGCTTCCCTTTAATGGTTCTTCAGAGTGATTAATTTAATTTAAATCAAGGTTAATGTATTTTGATCATGAACACTTGAATAACCATTAGTAAACCCTATTGTTCTTTAAATACTTTATTAACATCAAAACCTTTTAAGGGTGTGAATAAATCTTGTTCTAACATAGTTACATCAATAAGTATGTATTAGTAATTATAGAAAGTAATATCAAATCGATGAAAATTAAAATTTATATTGTAACGTATGTCCGTATGCTATCTTTCACATCCTTTGGTGCTTCTCTCCAATCATTTATCAATATACTGACTTTACTACATCCAAGAAACGCAACATAACTCTTAAAAAGCGAAGAATAAGTATCACCAACTGTCGTATATACGATATTAAACTCGATCGACAATTTGATACCCGATTTACACACTTTTATTAATTAAGCCATCATTGTGGCACCTCTCTGTTTTCTTTTTTATTTTCCGTCTATAGTTTGAGAATCATTTGTATAAGTTCCATCGCTACTAGATGAAGAATAAGCCATCCATCTTCAAAAAGAACAATAAAAGATTAATCCAATATCTTAACCAAATAAATATGATCATACACATTCAATAATAACAACAACAAAAACAACATAACAAATGTGTCTCATGCACATTCAACAACAATAACATAAACAACAAAAATATAACAAATGTGTCTAATACACATTAATTCAACATCAATAACAACAACAACAAAAGATTAATCCAATCTTAAGCAAACAAATGCGATAATACACATTCAACAACAACAACAACAACAACATAAACATTCAAGAAGAACAACAACAAAAAACATTCAACATCAACACAAAAACATAAGCATTAACAACAATGTCAACTGAAGTTTACTAGATGCATGGGGAAAAAAGTTTACGTACCGGAAACGTAATGAATAAGTAAAAGAGCTAAATAAATATTGTGAGATTCTTCATCTTCCTCCTCGGCAGTTGTTTAGCCAAGAACAATGAATTTGATGGCATCTTCCTCCTCGATGGTACGTAAGCCAAGAACAATGAAGTTGGTTGAACGATGAAAATGAAGATGACGTTGGTTGAAAAGGGTTTGGTTTCGTCTTGTTTCATTAATGAACGATGAAGATGAATATGAAGTTGGTGAAAATGGTGTTTGGTTTCTCAGCGCTGAATGTTAGGGTTGAAAATTATTTCGCTAATGGAAATGAAAAAACGACAACTGAAGAGACAAGTTAGTTGTGTTTCTTGTAAATGAATAAGATATTTTACCACGGTCACTTTTTTTTACTCATCCACCATGCTCACTTAAAACAACCGTGGTGATATATGATTTAGTTAATGAAATTTTATAAATAAAAAACGACAGTTTTTAAGTATTTGAAAATTTAAAAATAAAATAAAAAATACATCACAACGGTTGAGTTAAACAATAATAGTGATATCTCATTTATTTTTTATTTTAAAATTATTCAAAACGAAAGACGCAATTAAAATATTGAAGAAAAACATATCACAACAGCTGCGTTAAACAACCGTGATGATATCACATTTATTTTTTATTTAAAATTAAATATAAACAAAAAACACAACTAAAATTAAAGAAATCACAAATTTGTTAACGTGGATATTCGAACTTATAACAAATTAAAGATATAAAACAGTTGGTTTAACCAACCGTGGTAATATGTTAACGATTTTTAATAAAAAATATTTAAAAAAATGTTGTCGCATCAGTTTAGAGTTGTCACCACAATTATTCAAAGGACTGTGATAACGTGTGCGTGATTGTATATATTTTTGTAATAAAATTATTAAAAATAAAGATAATAAATTAATTTTTTTTTAATAATCAAAGCTTCATTCATTGAGGCAAAATAGTCCAAATACAAATGAATGAGACCTTTCTAAATTCTAATAGCCCAACATTATACAAGGCTAGAAGAACAAAGAAAGCAAAAATGAGATAAAAATTTCATCAGCCTCTAAAAGAAACAGGCTGCAGGTTGTAATTGAAACACATAGAAAACAAACACCTATTTGATCTTAAACCACCCACTCTAGCCCAAGTTAGGAACAATTCAATGCAACAGGTTCCTAAAGGAAGTTTGATACCTAACCAAGTTTCCAAATCTCTCCATAATAACTTGATTTTGTCACATCCAAGGAACAGGTGGTTGATATCCTCAATATTATTAGAACAGAAAACACAAGACATATAATTAGTATCTGTAATAATACCTCTGTTAATGAGATTCAATCGAGCAGGTAACCTGTTCATCAGAAATATCCAACCAAAGATCAAAATCTTCAATGGGAGCTTGAGCTTCCAAAGGTATCCAAGAACTTCTTTCACATTACACTCCAACAGGTCTGCCTCACTTCTGCGAATCCACATATCATAACATTTTTTAACGCTGAAGGAGTTATCTATCTTTCTTGGCCATAAGACAACATCTTCTTCAGAGCTGGACAGTCTGCTCTCTCCCAATAGACTCTGCAGTTCCACCACTAAATCATCATCTTCATTAGTTAGGATTACATTCTTTCCACTGATGTCCCATGTCCACACATTATCACGCCAGCAACCACAGTCTTTCACTAATATGTTCTGATTTGGGGATGAGCTAAAAAGAGATGGAAATTGTGTTTTGAGAGCAAAACCACCTAACCACCTTGACTGCCATAACAGAGTGTCACAACCATTGCCAACTTTCCAAACCAGATTATTGAACATGCCCCGATTGTTGTAGTGTGAAGCAAGACGACACAAATCATTCCACCAATTAGATCTCTGATAATTTGGAGGCTCAGATTGTTTGAGAAACAGACTGTTAAAATTACCATCATATCTAGATTTTATGATACTTTTCCATATAGCCTCTTTGAAATTCTGGTACCAGATGTGTGATGTTAAGTGCGATGTCACAACTACACACTCTGCAATGGACAATGCAATAACAAGCAATAAATCAACACAATGATTTGTTCACCCATTTCGGTCTAACTACCTACGTCTGGGGGCTACCAAGCCAGGGATGAATTTCACTATCAGTAGTATTAATTTACAGACTCAACAACCCAGTTGACATCTCCTAAACTTAATCACTACTTAATGAACCTTCTACTTAAGAGACCACTTAAGTATGAGAACACTACTCAATCCCTAAATCACTTCAGTGATATAATTCAAAGATCACACACTTTGAAAAACACAACCTAATTCTGCTTCACAGCTTTGATCAAAAACAACTCAAAACACCAACACCAATTAACACTAGAATGATTTACAAACATGAAGACTCAAACGACTCTCAGTCTTTAGCTCACTTTCTTCGTTACTTTTCCTTCAGGAATGTTGCGCTTTATATAGCTCTTTGAATTGGGCTTGGACCTGCTACAATATCTGACCTGATTTGTTATTTAAAACGGAATCTTCAAAATAGATTTTCTCTCTCAAAATCTTCTTAAATCTTCAGCCTTTAAACACTCCTACAAATCTGCATCAAATCTGTTTGTAACAGAAAATATCTATCCCAAGATATCCGCAACCAATGAGACTAACAGCTCTCCCAAAATCCAGCTAAAACGCAAACCCTAACAACATCACTAAACCTGATGTTATTAATCTTCTGCAGACCTGATGTCACAACATCGCATGTAACATCAGACATCACAACTTCAGCAACTTAACTTCTTAACATAAACCAATGTTAAGACTCAATGTTAAGACATCACCCATGTGACATTAACATTGAAAAACTTTGTTTTACTAAAATTCTAGCCAATCCAAGAACCAACAATCTCCCCCTTTGGCTAATTTTGGCTAAAACAATCTCTGCAACATCAGAGACTTCAACAGCGGATAAAAAATTTAACAACAGCTCCCACTTCAAAAAGCTGCACACACACCAATACTCTGCTACATACTTCAGCACTAACTAGTAGCAGCTGCACAGACTTCAACCATTAATCAGCAGCATAGGTCAAGCTCCCAGCTGCACAGACTTCAACAACTAATCAGCAGCATAGGTCAAGCTCCCCCTCAAGGCAAGAATCAACATTAACTAGTAGCTGTTCAATAACTCTCCCCCTCAATATCTGCATTTCAGCATCACACTAGCTGCACTCCTGCACACTGACAAATTCTTCTTCTTGGCCTTGCAACACCTTGACTAACTCTTGGCTAACTCTCCCCCTTTTTAGCCACAATTGGACAAACCTTAACATATAGGTCCTACTCACTACAGTTAGTCCTAAACAAGCTCTCATTGTCAGTCTAAAGTCAGCATGCAAGACAAGACAAATCATAGAACATAAAAACACAAATAGTGCATAAACAGGCACAATATTCAAATTACATATTAGGCACATCAAGTGCAGAATCAAAAACAGCAAAAATAAAACTAAACTACTATCAAGAAAAGGCAGCAGGGAAACTAGTCTTCATCAGAGCTGGCCCCATCTTCATCATCAGTGCTAGGACCACCTTCTTCAGAACCTGGTTCTTCAACATCATCATCACCTTGTTCCAAGGATTTGATCATCTTCTCAATTCTCAACTTCCTAGCAGTGCTAGTACTGATAACCACATCAAGATCCTTGCATGTTGCCTTCAATTCTTCAATCAACTCAGCTTTGGTAGGTGGCTGTTGTGATGTTGAAGCTGATGTCTTGACAATGTCAGGGACATGCTTCCCTTCAAATAGCTTATAGTGGATTGACAATGCAGATTCTCTCTTACACACCACATCAGATTGATGAAGAATCTCAGGATGTTGTGACAGGATGATCCCACAAATGAGAGAGGGAAAGGCAATGGGCATCTTCACTGCATTTGTAGCAGCATGCTTGATAGTCTGATCATATATATAAGCCCCATAGTCAAACAACCTCTTTGTCCCAACAACATAAATGAATTTTCCTAATCCAGCAGAGATAGTTGTCTTGTGATTGGTAGGGACCCAATTAGCTGCTCCTATTCTGTGCAAAATAGCATATTTCACACTTAACAAACTGGCAGACAATTTTCCTTTCAGAGGCCAGACTTTCACTTGCCCTGCTGTGATTTCCTTGCACACAACATTGTCTATTTGTTCTAACTCTCTATACTCCAGCTCATCCCTTCCAAGGTAAGTGTTAATTACCTCAGGAGAAAAGTTTATACATTGACCTCTCATTACAGACACAGTCTTCATTAACCCAGCAAATCTAATCAATTCAATAACTTCCTTAAGATCCAAGGCATCTCCACCAAGTTCTCTCTCCAGTGCTAGTCTCCTCTGTCAGACAAATTTCCACATGGATGCACTGCTAGCATAGTGGAATGAAATATTGTCAACAGGGATGTCAGGGATCTTATCAGTAATTCTTTTTAATATAGACCTTCTCACAGGTGTGATGTCTTGAACATCATCCTCAACATCAAATTCAGATTCTGAATCCTCCCTCACCTTTCTCTTTTTGGATTTCATAGCCACTTTGTTCCATGACTTGGTTGGACCAACCACAGAGGCCTTTTTCTTCTTGCCTTCAGCTGACATTTTAGGAGAGGTTTCCACATTCTTTCCTTTCCTTGTCTTCAATCTATTGGCAATCGCAGGAACTGCATTACCAATAACTTCATTATCAGATAAGTCACCAACATCCACCATATCAGCATTCTTCTTCCCTTTGGGACTAGGAGTAGCATCCCTAGCAGGTGATGTTTCAACATCATGTCTAACATCAACTTCATCTTCAGCATGAGTATCCCTTTCCCTTTCAGCTTCAGCTTCATCTTCATCTTCAATGACTGAAACAACTAATCTATGAAGATTTGTCTCAGAGGTCTCAACGTCACCCTCTTCTCTAACAGATTCAGCAGGCCTTTGACTCAGAGGTCTAGATATTCCCTTCACAGGGATCCCTTTCTCAAATATTTTTGTGACAATCTGATCAATGCTCTTGTCCACATCTACCCTTTCTTCAACAGCTTGAGGAAGAGGGGTGCTAGTCCTAGGAGTAGGGTTAACTCCAAACAACGCGCTAGTGAAAAAGGCCCTACTTTCGCTATCATCAAATTTACTCCTCGCAGATTGATTAGATGTATTACCTTTTGATGGTCTCTTGGGTTGATACTTCTCAGGTCTTGTCTTTACAAAATCAGGAACCATCATGGAGATGGGTTCAACATTCAAAGCTTCTTCTGCAGAGCAATCTTTTGTAGAAACCCTAGCTTTATCTCGCGATGAACTTTGTGAGGCAGATTTCTTTGATGGAGAGGACATATGTTTTGACATGGTTCCCTTGAGGCAGTATAGGTTCTGAGACAGATGATTCTTCTTGTTGAAGGAGATGACCAGTCGAGAGATATGAGCTTTGATGAAACGTGATATTGCTATAATAGGGAATAATGGTCTAAGGTATGGCGCCTGATTTTGTGTATCCCTTAAAGACCAATCAATGAGTTTCTCCCTCCAAATTAACTTTCCTTTTAAAAATTTAACAGGATTCACATTAAGAGTAATTAACCCTACTTGACCTTTCAGCAGACTTTCACACTTGTTGTCACAATCTGATGTTACAACATCAATCTTAACATCACCAGATAAACTGTCCACTTGAGGAACCCATTGATAGCAGTTATCTCTGGATCTTATTCCCTTCATCACTACCTCATTCTGCTCATTTGTCACCACACACTCATCTTTGGTGTAGCTGACCTTATAACCATCATCACAGAGCTGACTTATGCTAATTAGATTAGCACTCAACCCTTTGACAAGAAGTACATTATCAAGATCAGGTCCCTCATGACACTTCACTTTTCCAATACCTTGTACCACCCATTTCTCTCCATTTCCAAAAGTAACATCAATTGAGGAGCAGGAATTGACATCCACCAATTGGTTTTTGAACCCAATCATGTGCTTTGAACAGCCACTGTCAAAGTACCAACCATCCTTAGCAGAGTGTCTATCTGAAAAGTGAGCCAATAGACACTTAACCTCTTCTTTAGGAACCCACTGCTTAACAACCTTGGGCCTGTTATCCTTCTGTATGGGTTGAGGGTTAGACTTGGGATAACCATGTAGCTTGAAACAAGAAAACTGCATGTGTCCAAATCTGCCACAGTAAAAGCACTTAACTCTGTCTTTTCTGAAGTGGTTAAACCTTCTGCCACCTTGATGATGATACTGTTGTGGCTGCCACCCATAATGTTGTCTTCTTCTCCCATAGTTTGATTGTCTTTTATGGTAAGGATGCTGTCCTTTTGGCTGTCTTCTATGGTGATGAGACTTCCTTCTTCCATAATAATAAGGCACAACATTATTATATCCATAGCTATACATGTTTCCCTGATGTTGAGACATCTGATGGAACATGTTCTGTTTGGACCTAGAAGTCTGCATGCTCTTATGATATTGTGGAGGCATATACTGCCTAGCTCCAGAAACATGTGCCTTCCTTTCATGAGCATGCCTCTTCCCAACATTTTGAGGTTGTGGATGAGCAACCTGCTTAGGTTTAGGATCCTGTCTCTTTGTGTGATGCTGAGACATTGGTTGAGACATCTCCTTCTTGGTTCCTAAAGTGCTTGCTTCAGCGGATACTTTTTCCTCAACCACAAATCCTATGCCTGACTTATCTCCAGCAACCTTTTCTGTCTGAAGGATCTTATCCAGTGTGTCTGTACCACAGTTCAGCATCCTAACAAATTTGGTCATATGATCAAGATGAGCTTTGACTAATAAGACTTCATTTTCCAAATCAGCTTTAGCAGTCTCAAGTTGAACAATCTGTTTCTTCTGTTTTTCACTTTCTTGACAGATTTCTGCACTCTTTAGACAAAGCTCTTTATAAGTGGATGCTAACTCCTCAAAAGTCAGTTCCTCATCACTTGAGTCACCATCAGAAACCACTGTTCTAGTTAAAGTTTTGACATGTTTGGTTGACTCTCCTTCACTTTCACTTTCAGAGTCTGACCAGGAAACTGTCATTCCTTTCTTCTGCTTCTTCAGGAATATGGGACATTCTTTCTTAACATGTCCATGACCTTCACACTCAAAGCACTAAACACCCTTGTCTTGAGCAGTCTTCTCTTCATCCTTCTCCTTAGACTTGCTGATGTCAGAAGCGATGCTCTTGGCATTAGGCTTGAAGTTCTTGTTCATTATTTTAAATAACTTGTTGAACTGCCTTCCCAACATAACAATGGCCTGAGATAGATCCTCCTGGGATTCAACACTATTCCCTTTCTCTTCTTGATCATTTGAAACCAAGGTTATATTCTTTGGCTTCTTTTCTGGTTCTTCCTCATTCAACCCAAGCTCAAAAGTTTGAAGAGATCCAATGAGCTCATCAACCCTCATCTTGCTGATGTCTTAAGCTTCTTCAATTGTAGTCACCTTCATCTTGTACCTCTTAGGAAGGGACCTAAGGATTTTCCTTAAAAGCTTTTCTTCTGACATCTTTTTTCCAAGAGCACTGGATGCATTGGACAGCTCAAGAATACTCATGTGGAAGTCATGGATAGTCTCATCTTCCTTCATCTTCAGACTTTCAAACTTCGATGTTAGAAGCTGAAGTCTTGACATCTTAACTCTAGATGTTCCTTCATGTGTAGCCTTCAAAATATCCCAAGCTTCCTTAGCAACTTCACAGGTATTGATCAACCTGAATATGATCTTATCCACTCCATTGAAAATTGCATTTAAAGCTTTGGAATTACCAAGGGCAAGCTCATCTTCTTCCTTGTTCCATTCTTCTTCAGGCTTCGGCTTTGAGGTTCCCTCTTTATCTTTCCCAGCATCATCTTTTTCAAACACAACAGGTGCTTTCCATTCTTTAATGATAGCCTTCCAAGCCCTGCTGTCCAAGGATTTCAAAAAGGTGATCATCCTTGGCTTCCAATAATCGTAATTCGAGCCATCCAAAATAGGGGGTCTGTTGACAAATCCTCTAACTTCTTTGTCCATCTTTACACCAGAAAGTAACTTCCCTAGATCTCACCCAGAGACAGACAGGATGCCTGCTCTGATACCAATTGAAATTCTGGTTCCAGATGTGTGATGTTAAGTGCGATGTCACAACAACACACTCTGCAATGGACAATGCAATAACAAGCAATAAATCAACACAATGATTTGTTCACCCATTTCGGTCTAACTACCTACGTCTGGGGGCTACCAAGCCAGGGATGAATTTCACTATCAGTAGTATTAATTTACAGACTCAACAACCCAGTTGACATCTCCTAAACTTAATCACTACTTAATGAACCTTCTACTTAAGAGACCACTTAAGTATGAGAACACTACTCAATCCCTAAATCACTTCAGTGATATAATTCAAAGATCACACACTTTGAAAAACACAACTTGATTCTGCTTCACAGCTTTGATCAAGAACAACTCAAAACACCAACACCAATTCACACTAGAATGGTTTACAAACACGAAGACTCAAACGACTCTCAGTCTTTAGCTCACTTTCTTCGTTACTTTTTCTTCAGGAATGTTGCGCTTTATATAGCTCTTTGAATTGGGCTTGGACCTGCTACAATATCTGACTTGATTTGTTATTTAAAACTGAATCTTCAAAACAGATTTTCTCTCTCAAAATCTTCTTAAATCTTCAGCCTTTAAACACTCCTACAAATCTGCATCAAATCTGTTTGTAACAGAAAATATCTATCCTAAGATATCCGCAACCAATGAGACTAACAGCTCTCCCAAAATCCATCTAAAACGCAAACCCTAACAACATCACTAAACCTGATGTTATTAATCTTCTGCAGACCTGATGTCACAACATCGCATGTAACATCAGACATCACAACTTCAGCAACTTAACTTCTTAACATAAACCAATGTTAAGACTCAATGTTAAGACATCACCCATGTGACATCAACATTGAACAACTTTGTTTTACCAAAATTCTAGCCAATCCAAGAACCAACACTCTTGTTCATAAGCAATTCTCCACAACCATTTGGCCACCAGTGCTTTGTTAAAAATACCCACATCTTTGACACCTAGACCTCCTTGAGCTTTTGGTTTGCATACTAAAGACCACTTTACCCATGTGATTCTCTCCCTATCACCCTTACCAGACCATAAAAACCTTCTTTGAATGGCTTTTATTTCCTTTATTACATTCACAGGTGCTAAAAATAGAGCAAAATAATGAATTGGCAAATTTGTTAATACTGAGTTTAATAAGACAACCCTCCCACCTATAGATAGTGTCTTACTCCTCCATTTTGTCAAACGGTTTTTGAAAGAAGCAATGACAGGTTTCCAAAAATCAGTTGCCTTATGTCTACCACCAATAGCTAAACCTAGGAATTTAAAAGGAAACTTGCCAACTTTGCAATTCAGAAAAGTGGAGACAGCTCCAATTCGATATCCTTCTAAACTAAAGCCCAAAATGCTACTTTTATTATAATTTATTTTCAAACCTGACAGAGCTTCAAATCCCCTCAAAACTGATTTTATACCCCATATGCTAGACCAAGAATCATCACAGATGATTAAAGTATCATTAACAAACTGCAGTAGACAACTTGTGGTAGTACCTTCAATTTTGATGCCCTTCATTAAACCACACAATTCATCTTTCTTCACCATAAGAGCCAAACATCCAGTTATCAAGACAAAGAGGAATGATGATAAGGGATCCCCTTGTTTTAATCCCTTTTTTATCACAAAATACTTTGAAGAGATACCATTGACCGAAACCGATCCAAAGCTATTACAAACTAAGCCTCTTATCTATGCAATCCATTTTGGGCTGAAGTTCATAGCAACTAGCACCTTACATAAGAAGTTCCAACTTACACAATCATATGCTTGTGCAAAATCAACTTTAAACATGAAACCTTTCTTCTTCTTCTTTTTAGCATAATTAAATATCTCATTGGCTACCAAAACTCCATCCAAAAGTTGCCTACTCGGTACAAATGTTGTTTGAGTGGGAGAAACCAATTTGCCAATGACATTTCTAAGCCTTGATGCTAGCATCTTTGAAATAAACTTGTATACACTACCAATTAATGCAATTGGTCTAAATTCCTTCAGGTTCTGGGGGTTGTCCACCTTCGGTATAAGAACGAAAAAAGCTGAGCAGAAAGCTTTAGATAGGGTTGCCTTGTCATAAAATTCGGTTATGCAGTTGTAAAAGTCCTGACTAACCACTTCCCAAGTCTTTCTCAAAAACTTAAAGTTAAAACCATCGGGTCCCGGACTTCTGTCACCCTCACAAGACTTTAAAGTTTCTAGAACCTCTTCAAAAGAAAAGCTTTCAGTGAGCAGCATGTTATCTTCCTCTGAAAGTTGATTTAAAGAACTAAGATCCATGTCAAAAGGTTCATGAGCATTGTTATGAAACTTGTCTTCAAAGAAATCATGGATGACCTGCTTCACTTTTTCAACCCCATCCTCTACTTGCAGGCCTACATTCAAGGCATAAATTGTGTTCACCCGCCTTCTTCTATTAATCACTGAATGAAAAAATTTTGTGTTGCAATCCCCCTCCTCAAGCCATTTAAACCTTGATTTTTGATGGAGAACACTTTCCTTTGTGTGTAGTTTGTTCCACATTTCCTCCAATGCCATGCCTTTTAATTTCAGAACCTCTTTAGACTCCTCCTCAAAAGATTCTACCATAACATCTTCCAACTCATTAATCTTCTTGATATTCTCTTCTATCTTTAAGTCACATATGGCAAAAACATTAACATTCCACCATCTTAGCCTACTTTTTAAATGCCTCAGTTTCTGCAATAGGACTTCACCTGAATTACCAGTAGTGCTAATCGAATTCCAATTATCTCTAACAAACTCCATGAAATTAGGGTGATCCAACCACACATTTAATGACTTAAATGGCTTAGGGCCCCAATTTAAGTCATTCAATATCAAAGACACTGGCTTATGATCAGACACATCTCTCAAACAAATCTTCTGATTTACCACTCTCCAAAAATCACAAAGTTCTTCATTGATTAGGATCCTATCCAATATGCTTTTGCAAGACCCATTAGCCTTGAACCAAGTGAATCTATTACCAACTGTGGGAAGGTCAATGAGATCCATATCTTCTATAAATACCCTGAATTCCTCCATTTCATTCGTATTATACCCCCCATGACCTTGCCTTTCTTCTATACATTTGATTGAGTTGAAATCCCCCCTAGAATCCAGTCTCCCTTTGGCAAGCTAGATTTCACTCCAATAAGTTTCCTCCACAATACTCTTTTTTCAGCAATAAAACAAGGTGAGTATATATTGACTATGTAGATAATTCTTCCCCTCCATGAACCACACACTCCTAGATAACCATTTCCAGAGAAACTGAAGGTTGAGCAAAATGACTTCTTATTCCAAACTGAAATCAATCTTCCTGACTGACCTTTAGAATCGGATGCTGACTATTCAAAATCATATCCTCCCCAAATACTCTTTACAAATCCTTCGTTAACCTTTTTACACTTAGTTTCTTAGATCATAGAGATTTCAATTTTGGTTTTTTCAATTAATTGGTTGAGCCTCCTTCTTTTTAAAGAAGAATTACACCCTCTGATATTGTATGTAGTCAAAATCATTTGACTGTTGTTGTTGCCTCCTTCATCCAAACCATTTTATTATTATCTCTATTCTCCATTTTCCTCAATATCCCTTCGAGTATTTCATCATCTTCCTCACCTTCAATACCAATTGCTTTAAGGATAGACCATACCTTACCTGGAACTGCAGCAGCAAAATCGTGAGTGTAAGCTATTGATTAACTTAACTCGAAAAGCAAGAGTCGCCACCGCACTTTTATTTTATCCAAAAAGGAATGGAAAAAGAGCGAACAAAACCTACACAAGCTCTACAACAAGAACAACTGAACAAAATCTAGGTAAGGGGGTTGGTTACGTTAAGGGAAGGTGTTAGCACCCAAAACGTCTATAGTACTCTATAGGAACCCTTTGAAATATCTACGCTTTTTGGTCTGAAAAAGTTTGTTTGAAAAGTGATTGAGGAGATGAGAAAAGAAGTTGTTTTTAAGATTTTTGTGTTTGGAGAGACTTGTCGTCTCATGCCTACGTACCCACGAAGTGCAATGTAGGATCAAAACCTCGTAGTTCGTGGTACAAAGAATGAAATTTATTTGTTTCGGTTGATTTTAAGTGGAAACACAAGTCGTCATTTCCAAGCGAATAATTCCGCTTAAAGAGATGAATCATGTCTAAACTTATGAAAAAGTTAAAGGAAAAGTGCACAAGGGCACAAAAGAGAGTTTGTTGAGTTTAGAGTTTTTTAAAGTCTTTTGAAAAAGGTGTCAATATGCTTATGTAGTTTAGCATTTGTTAAGAAATGAAAAGAAAAGAGTAAAATCACTTGACAAAGTCAAGGTTTGATTATGAAAGAGGTGATAGTTTGAAATCAATAAGGTTTTGAAAAAGGGAGAGAGTTTTGAAAATTGAAGAATGGGTGGAGAAGAAGTGACTATCCTAAAGCATAAAGTAAAAGCTAAGGATGAGAATGGTCTAACTACACAAGCAAGCTTCATAGTCTTCGAACCATAATTCCAAAGCAAAGGGAGAAGGTCCTAGTTTTAAGTCCAAGGATCCAAGAATAGCATTGAAGTCCAAGGTCTAGGTGCAAAACTCCATGTCCATTGCATAGGATAGTAACCATAGTCCAAGATTAGAAGCACAAGTTTTTTAGAGGTTTTGGCCTTTATTAATGTTTTTGGTCCAAGTGGACAAAGAGAAAAAGGTAGAAGCATAAACATGTGTCCAACGGACAAAAGAAAAATTGCGGAAGCATAAACATGATATGAAATGATAATAATTGAGCATAAAAGTAAAAGAGAGATAGGGAGCGAAAAGGAATTGTAAACAAAGTTAGTACAATAGTATTGTTAGTAAGTTAGTGATTAGTTGTTAGAGTAAGTGATCAATAATGATTGAATGATGCACTTAGGTCAAGGTTAATGAGAACTCATTAGAGGATTGATAAGATCAAAGCCTCCTAACAAGTTTCATAAGTATTGAACCAAAAGACAAATAATCAACCATCCTTGATTGTTTTCCGATACGGGACATATGTTGCGCTATGTTAAGCAATCGCCAAGTAATTTACGGAGTAATTACCCTACAATGAGGCCGGTCAATAGATCTTTGTTCTAATGCATGCTAGATGAAAGATATGTAGATCATCATCCGAAAGCAATACCGCACGAAAAGAAAATAGGTAACGATCTCGTCTTGATCAAGAATTCAACAAAGAAGTTCTAAGATCCATAAGACTTTCATCGATCAAAATAAAAGAGAAATAGATGAAGAGAAAAATGGATCTAACAATTATGATCCACACAACCAACAATTAACCAAAATGAAAATACAAGAAAATAAAATCAAAAATATTTTTAATGGTTTTTTCAAGAAAGTTTTCTAAACAAAATTAAAAAAAAAAACAGTAGTAAATCCAAATTTAAAATAAAAGTATTAAAAAGAAATTATATAAAAAAAATTTAAAGAGAAAGTTAAAGAAAATAAAAGAACTTAAAAAAAAAGAAGAAAAGGGAGGTGAATAGAAGAAAAGATGGTGGTGATATTGATTTCTAACGGGCCAAAGCCCAAATCATTTGTAAAAGAAAAAAAGAAAAAAAAAAGGTGAGACTCTTAAAACCAAATAATAAGGAATCAAAAACACAAATGAGTTTCATCATCTTCCTCTCCAACCTCACATGGCCACGGTTACTGTAGCTTCCATGGCCAATAATTTACAGCTTCAATAAATTAAAGCGGCGGGACTTGAAACAAGTACGGTTGTGATCGAAATCAATGTTCTACGCAACGGTAAAAACAATTCAAAGAATCGCAGCAAACGGTAACGGATCGAAACGTCGGAAATGTCTCGAACTACCTTTAAAGCTTCAAGTAAGTGTTCAAATCTTTTTCTTCTGGTTTCTCTGCGTGAATCGTGGTTGTTGTTGTTGAAGATGAGTTGCAAATTATTGTTGAATCACGGTGAGACTTGTTGCGGATGTGAGTTACGGAATCATTGCGAAAGTTGTGTTCGCGTTGTTCAGAATTGTTGTGTATGTGTAATTGTGGTTTTGAATGAATTAAAGTTGCAGGTGAAGATTTGAATGGTGTTGGAAAATTGGAAGGTTTTTGAAAGATTATTGAGATGTGATTATTGTGAATTTTCTGCAAGTTGTATGAAGAATGTGGATGGTTGATTGAATAGGTTTGAAGAAGATGAATCCGGTTTGTGATTGAAAGAAGGAATAGGAGGTTATTGAAGCTTTGATTTCAATTTGGCAGAAACTCTTTGGCTTTCAAAGCTTGAGATTAGAGTGAAATGAAGGTTGTATATATAGGAGAATTTGAGGGATGATTTTGGAATTTGAATGGAAACGTTTGGTTGTCGTTTCTTAGTTTTTCACTGCATTTTGCTTTTAATTCACTCGCTGAAGTTTACAATTCATGTCGTTTTGCTTTTGTAGCATTTTGGTTCAGTATGATTTGCGTTTTGATCTTTTGCTTGATGTAGTTTTGCATGTAAGTTTCATGTGGTTTCATTGCATAGTCGTTTTGTTGCTTTTCATTTTACATGTGCTGCTGCATTTGCTTCGAATTTGGCTGCGTTTTGTGTGGTAGTCGCAACTTTTGGCTTTGGAGTTGTACAAGTCGTTTTGGAATGAAGGCTTGGTGTGCATTGTTTCAGGTGGCTCGCTGCGGAATGGCGGCTTGGAAGCTTGTGAGGCTTGTGGCTTTTGTATATGACGGTAGCAGCTTGGTGGCTAAAGCTTGCGCATGTGGGAAGTAGCTTGGGGATATTGGTGGCTTGCGATCGTAGCTAGCGCGTGACGTGGATTGCTTGGCTTGGAAGTTCATTTCTTTGTTTCATGAGGGTCAAACTTCTTATGGTGTAGTAACATTGGCCTTATTTTTTTTTAATTGTTTGTAAATGGTTGTAACAAAAAGATAATGGGCTTTGTAATATTGTTCATGATTTTTTTTGTAGATTAATGATAATGAAGAGTGTTTTTTTTTTTTTGGAATATGGATTTGGCATAGAATTTTGGACATTGAATGGATTTTGGTTTATTGGATTTTAAGAAGAATGGATATGATGGATTTATTTGGACTTGATTAAAATTGGATAAAAAAATGGAAATATTTATGGACACTTAAATGGATATTGGTTTATTGGATTTAAAATTGGTTAGAACTAAAAAAAGGAATTTTATGGAAGTGGATAATTGAAAATGAAGATTGGATATGAACTTGGTTTAGGAAGAAAAATGGATAATTGGATAGATGAGATTGAAAAATGGTTTTATATTTCTAGAAAGTGGATAATGAATAAAGCGGAAATGGATAAGAAATAGAAATTGGAAAGAATTGGATATTAAAAGGTGAGTTATGGATTTTTAGATGGATATTTGGAAATGGAACGAATTATTGAAAATGGATTTGAATCTGAGAAAAATGTATATGGAAGGGTAATCCTGATTTCTAGCCCAAAGCCAATCTTAACTTTTTTTTTTCACAAGCCTTTGATACAATATGCAACACAGCTACCACTGAACCACAACGGAACAACAACCATTTGAATTTGTTTGAACTTGTCTGAATCAGTTATCTGGGAAAATAAATCCACAGATGAACACAGTTGAACATTGAACTGATGAACTCAGATGAACTGATGAATGTCACCACACAACAACTTGACAGTCGCTGCTTTGAGGAATAGCCCACTGAAATAGATAACTTACACTTGGAACAAATGCTTGATAGTTTGACCAAGATCAGGTCAAACATCCATCTGAACTGAATCATAACTGAATAGCCACACTCAATTTGAAATTATGTCTTTGCTTTGACAAACCTGCAAAACCTTAAACATACAGAGAAAGAAATAAGCAAACTGCAGCATTTTTGGTATTTTGGTTAGAGGTTAGTAAGCAGAAGTAAATAATAAAGCAAGCAGGAATACATAGATGTCAGGGTGAAACAAAGATTGTGATCTTGTTTGTGGTATGAGATGAAAATGAAATGTGCGAAATCTTAGGGGTAAAAATTAGGGTTCAACAGCTGCCCCTATTTAAGTTTCTTTTATCAGGAGATATGAAGGTTGAAAACTTCGTCTCGGCAAGATTGAAGATACTTAAATACAGAAAACCAAATTTTTAGACATAAGATGCCACAAGATGATATGAATGCAAAGGATGAAACAGACTGCGGGGAAACTTGAAACAAGAGAGTTACGGTAAATTGAGAGAGACGACATGAAAAGACACGCCGGGGAACACAAGCTATTTCTGGAGATCTGTCAAGGTGATAAGAAGTATCCATCAATAGTTGGAAAGAGAGGGACAAGACCCTGAGAAGACGAGTAGTGACATCCAAGAATAGCATTGGATAAAAACTATGAACGAGACAAAAGGTATGCTAATAGACGTCCAAGAATAGCATTGGACAACAACAAGAAAGTTTCTGGTAAAAACAACAGCGTCATCCAAGAATAGTATTGGATGGAGGTGAAGAACACTCTATTGGGGATAAGATATCCAAGAATGGCATTGGATGAAAGGAACTACAACATTCAAGAATGGCATTGAATGGGGCAACAAAACATCAAAGACATCCAAGAATAGCATTGGATAGACACAAACTTCCATTTGAAAACTTCACTGGGGACATCCAAGAATGGCATTGGATGGCAAGGTCAAACATCAGAGATATCCAAGAATAGCATTGGACTTGGTTGGGGAAAAGGTGTCCAAGAATGGAATTGGACTAAAGGAATCTTAACATCCAAGAATGGCATTGGATAAAAGGAATCTCAACATTCAAGAATGACGTTGAATAAAGCGAGCAGGGACTTTCAGGAATCGCACTGAAAGGTAAAGGTAAATCACTACATTCAAGAATGGCATTGAATGATAGTGAGAATACATTTAGGAATAGCACTGAATGCAAAGGAGAAAACTCATCCAGGAATAGCACTGAATGAACAGATAAGACTTTCAGGAATGGCACTGAAAGATATCCAAGGAAATACAATGGGGATTACAAAACAGAGGCAAAACTTCCAGGAATAACACTGGGAGAAACAAGAGGGATACATCCAGGAATGGCACTGGAGTGAAAGATAAACAAAGATCCAGGAATGGCATTGGAATGAAAGAAAACAAAGATCCAGGAATGGCACTGGAATGAAAGAAAACAAACATCTAACAACAACAATAGATGCACAGGGAAACGACAACATCCAGGAATGGTACTGGAAAGAAAGAAGACATGTAAACGACAATATTCAGGAATGGCACTGAATGAAAAGGCAGGTAAAAAGTTTTGGTAGGCGCCAAGTAAGTTGGACTTTGATCACAAGGTAAGATGTTGATGGCAATAGGACCTCGGGAAATGCATATGAGCACGAAACACATTTCGAGCTATGAAAATCTTTCTATGTATGATAGATGAATGATTTATGTATGTAATGCATATGATAGGGACAACCGAGATAGACTCCTTTGTGAGGGAAGAATGGAACTCTGATTCCTCAACACAGGGAACACTGCCCACTCTGCTTGGAGAGAAGATGTTGAACACATCTCTGTCACACTTATGAATTGTATTAGGTTGATGGTCTTTTGAGGAAAGACATCTTGAGGATTCTCGAAGAAGACTGCCCCAGATTGGTTGACTGATGAAAATAAAATGATCATGGCTTCAGTTTGACTGCTGTAGGGAAAGAATGAACTGATCATGGCTTCAATTCTTGAAATGAATGCTGAGGATAAACTGATCATGGCTTCAGCTTGACTATTGTTGGAGATGAACTGGTCATGGCTTTAATTCTTGAAATGATTGCTGAGAAGGCTAAACTCAGCATGAGTCTTGAAAAAGATCTTCTGGCTAACCAATTTTGAAAATAACTTGCACTGAGCAACAAATCTTGAACTGATTCATAATAGGATCTGGAAGTAATTTTCCCCTGATAGGATCACTGACCAAGTTTCTCAACTGTTTGAAGTTTTCTTAAATGAGGGAATTTTACCTGCAAATAAGATCATTCAAACAAACATGGTAATTTTAATGCAAAGCTCAATGCAATTTTGAAATCAAAAATCATTTTTGGAATGATATTAATGATGTAAAGCAAATGAATCACTTGTCAAAACACGGTGATTTAAACATTAAAGAATGAAAAATAAAGCAAAGGTATGACATCAAAGTAAATGATTGGCAACAAACATAGGAGTTAGTTTACGCATCCTTGCTGTAGTATGCTTTCAAAAGAAACCTAGATTAAATTAGGTCTTTTAAAGGTTGTAACGTGGTCTGGTTCACGGTTTTTGAAACAAAGGATATAGGCTCAAAGTTTATTTGTTCCGAACCCATTCTCCATGATGATCTTCAGTCCTATATTCAGTTAATTCAAACTATGCATTCAGGTTCCAAGTGATTTTGGAATTGCAACACTGTTATGATGATGGCTCAAGAGATTTTTGAGATGGCAATCACTTCTCTTACAACATTTTGTTGTTTTTTGATGAGGACCTCAGTTAACTCGTTTTGTCTTTGAGGATTTCGGTAACCTCTCGATTTTTCTTTTGTTATCCCTAATTTTTGCCTGAACTGTGTCATTTGAGTTTACAGTCAGCGGGATACCCCAATTTTTGCCTAAGTCTTCTTCATAGGTTTTGACTTAGCGGACTTTTCTTTTGATTTTTTATTCATTCTCTTTTTTTTTTTTAAAGATAGTGACTACCTGGCTTAATGATTATGGTGGACCATCATTGGCTTTTGATTTGAAAGACATCTTCGAAACTTCTTTGATGTGTGCGAAGGAAAGCTTGTGATTACAATAATTCTCTTGTGTTTAAATACACAGTCAAATTAACTGAGAACTACCCATCCCCAGGTTAAGATTGCGGGTTTTTTCGTACAGAAAGAAACTCCACCTTCTAGGCTCAAAGGGTTGACAAGGGATTAACTTCCTTATTTCTCCAGTGTTTGGGAGTTGAAACAATGCTTGTACATCATCAGCTAAGTTTCAATTGAAAGCAAACAATCTAGCAATTTCAGGTATTTCATTTTCATCATCCTCCCTCCAATATTTGCATAAACAAAAGTTTGATAAAGAAAGTGAACAGGAGATACATTTTTGTTTTGTGAAAAAGAAATCATAAAGATGCACACAGTGGATATAAATGGATTGACTCAAAAAATTGTAATGCTCATTTCATTGAAATTACCATGAAAGTATAAATAAAGTTTGAAAGCAAACAGTCAATACAATCAAAGAAAAATACAAACAGAAAGAAACAAGGCCTAGTGACTAATCAGCAACAAGGATGAGTTGTCCTGTCAGAGACACTGGCTTTAGAAGATGATCCATCTGAACTGACTCAAACTTCACTTGGCATGTTCTGGCAAAGGATTGTTGACAACATTGGGATTGTCATCAAGAAAGGTCAGAATATTTGAGTTCACCAATTCTTGTACTCTAGCTTTCAACGCATATCAACCTTCCAAGTTATGGCCTGCCCCACCTCGATGGAACTCACAGTGAAGATCAGCCCTATAGCCGGCTGGGAGAGGATTTGGAGGAGGAGGTAGATCCCTCGTTGTAATTAAACCTTTCTTTACAAGACATGGATACAGCTCAGTGTAAGACATTGGGATAGGATCAAAGTTAACCCTATTGCGATTCTGATTTTGTCTAACAGTCTGACGAGGAGCTTGAACTAGTTGATCATTGACAACAGGAGCAACTGCAGCTACATATTGTTGTTGTCTGCGATGAGGTTTACCTTCAACTGAAACAGCATGGGCGTCACCATCCTTTTTCTTTTGAAAATTCCCAGCATACTTTTTAGCACCACTAAAGGCTTCAGCATTGGCAATCTTTCCATTCTTAATACCTTATTCTAGTCTTTCTCCAATAGTGACTAGGTCAGCAAAACCAGAAGATACACTGCCTGTCATCTTTTCCCAAAAGAGTGGCTGAAGAGTATCCATGAATAGTCTAGTCAATTCTTTTTCTGCCAAGGGTGGCTCTACCTGAGCAGCTAGCTCTCTCCAGCGCTGAGCATACTCCTTAAAGGATTCTTTTTCTTTCTGAGATATGTTTTGCAATTGACGGCGATCAGGTGCCATGTCCAGATTGTACTTATACTGCTTTAAGAAAGCATCAGTCAAGTCTTTCCAGCTTTGGATACGGTTCTTCTCAAGTCCCATATACCATTTCATTGAAGCCCCACTCAAGCTGTCTTGGAAACAGTGAATGAGCAGTTTGTCATTTTTGGCATGAGCAGCCATCTTGCGGCAGTACATCACCAAGTGGCTTCTAGGACAGGTGTGCCCCTTGTATTTCTTAAAATTAGGAGTTTTGAATTTTGCATGCATAACCAAATCTGAAACCAATCACATATCCATTGCGGCAGCACTAAAGACACCACTTCCTTCCACGACTCTTATCCTTTTGTCTAGAGTTTGCCATTGCTCTCTGACTTCTTCAATGTATCCAGGTTCTCCCTAACTTTCAGATTGTGGACCAGCAGCATGGTACACGAAAGGAGGATTCTCAGGAATAGCTTGAGCAACAAAATGTACAACAGGCTGAGGTTCAGTGAACAATGGAGCTGAAGATACTGGCAGCACAGATGGGACAAACACAGGAGTAGTTGCAAAGGGTGGCGAGTAATTCGGAGGTAACCCAAATTCTGGCCAAGTAGAAGCTGGTTGTTGATGACACTATTTTAGTGTGTTACTCTTACCTAATATTTGTGACATTTCTAGTTCATGATCTCACTTTTATAGCTGAGTTTTAGGTGTTTCAGCATGATTAAAGCTTTAAGCACTTTATGTGTTTCTTTTACGTTTTCATTGTGTTTGTGCTCTAAAAGGAAGATAGATGATGATGAGAAAAGGCATGACCCCAGTTGCCAGAGTCTGGAGCAGCATAAGGAGCTATTTGGAGAGCTGATGGTTTAATCAACCATTTCACCAAGAGAGTTAGAGATTGATGATAAAAAGCCAAGAATGACTAGGGCTCACGTGGCAGCACTATGAAGAGAAATGGAGCAAAAGGAAGGGATAAGATCAAGAAAGCTAGAGGACAAAAGGTAGTACGGTGGGGACCACTCAGCAGAGGACGACCATCACCAACACCACCATCCATCTGCTCTGCTCCACCAGCCTGCTCCAGCCGTCTGCTCTGCTCCACCAGCCTGCTCCAGCCGCCTGCTAAAAGCAAATGTGTCTCCCACCAACATCTGTACCAGATTGCTTGCAAAGGAAGGATTGATGGACAGCAGTCCCACATGAAGGATTTGATTTGGGCCTAACCTTATTTTCCTCAAGAGACCCACGATCCAAGAAAGGAGGAACCACTACTTCCACTCATCACTATTTAAAGAGAGCTTGTGCATTGAAGAAAGAGAGACAAGAAATTCCACACACAACAATATCTTATTTTCAGTTTTTAAAGTTATTTTTAGTTCCAGAGTTTGAGTATTAGTAGAGAGTATTATTTTTCTCTCCAGACCTGTACACTCTGCTGAAAACTGTCGTGACTGAAGAGAGTTGTTGCTGTTTATCCAACGCAAGAGATCTCCAAGTTATTAGTAGGTTGCATTTCTTTACCACACTTTGTAAGATGAGGTTTCCTGCTATTTTCATTCCAGTAGTTTGTACTCAGCTCACTATGAGCTAAATCTTTGTTTGATGAGACTAATGAAGTTAGTATAAAAGTGTTTTTATGTTGATATGATGTGTTGGCTAGTGTCTTATTTTGTTATGTGTTTTTATGCTATAAACTTGGTTCTTAGAGTGATCAACTAGGAAAAAAGTACAAGCTTGTTGTTGAGAGAGATCCAATAAACAAGTATATTTCATAATAAAAGTGGTTAATAAAGTAGGATAGAGATATTCACTTAATTCAACTTGCTTAGAGATAAGAAGTGGAGACCACAAAGACTTTTCAGAATTAAAACCAGACGTATTTTAGGGTTACAAGTGAGACTTAGAGATTTGTTCCCTTGCCCTAGTTATACATGTTTTTGATGTTGTAGAGATACACCCCTAGATCACGTTCTGACCTTTTGAGGCACGACACTTCACATCATAAACACATTTCAAACAACAAATACTAATGGATTTAGCTCATCAACTATTCTCTTTGATATTTTTAACTCCTTTTTAGTTTTAAGTTATTTTAGTTATTTGTGTGTGCTCTTGTTCCTTATTCTCATATTTCTGTTACCTTGCTCATACTTTTCTTAAACGAAGAAAGCTAATATTAGTAGTTCAAATACTTTACACTTCCCTGTGGGTTCGACCTTTATTTTATCACTTGCTACATTACCAAGCATGTATACTTGCATGTGACACCTTTGCCCTATTATTCAAAAGAAACGCATTACAAAAAAATTAGAGTAGAGCTTTTTGGGTAGTTAACAAGTTTTTGGCGCCGTTGCCGGGGAAGTGAAAAAGTTTGAAAAACTTTTTTTTTTCTCTTTCTTTTCTCGTTTAAGATTGTATTTAAGCTTTTAACATTTGCTGTGATTTGGTGATACGACATGCTTAAGCTATTGCATGCGCAGGTCGTTACAACCAGTTTACAGTGGTTATCCTGAACCTGAAAGAATTCTCAAGGCACGAAGAAGATTTGTACGTGCTCAGCAAATATCTGGAGATTCCTCAACTTCAGCTGTGGCTGAACCTGAAGGAGTAGTGTACGAGGAGGACACGGAAGAAGAAAGCTCATCGTCTTCTTCAGACGAGTCATTACACGAGACAATCATGGCAGAGCCAGACATCATTGGTATTGCCAATGATCGAGCGCGAAGCATCAGGGACTATGTTGTGTTTGATCCAAATGCTATGAATACTGGCATTGCTAGGCCAGCTATCACAGCACCACAGTTTGAGTTCAAGCCTATGATGTTCCAAATGTTGCAAGCTGCTGGTCAATATTCAGGCTCTCCTCATGAAGATCCTCATTTGCACTTAAAACAATTTCTGGATGTTGCTGACAATTTCAAGATCCTTGATGTGCTCGTGGATACCTTTAGGTTGAGGCTATTTCCATATTCTCTAAGGGATCGAGCCAAGAGTTGGCTTAATTCTTTGGAACCAAATACCATTATTACATGGAATGCCTTGGAAGAAAAGTTTCTGGCCAAATATTTTCCTCCTTCCAAAAATGAAAAAATGAGAAATGAAATCACATCATTTAGGCAAGGAGATGATGAGACATTGTTTGACGCATGGGAAAGATTTAAGGAGTTGTTGAGACAATGTCCACATCGTGGGTTTCCCATATGCATACAACTTGAGACCTTCTATAATGGATTAATTCCATCCTCAAGGAATATGTTAGATGCATCCAGTGGTGGAGCTCTATTGTCTAAATCCTATGACGATGGTTACAAGCTGATTGAAAGCATTACAACCAACACTTATCAATGGCCAATCACAAGGGCCACTTCAAGTTCAACTCAAAAGAAGCCTGCTGGAGTTCATGAAGTCACGGAGACCACAACTCTTGCTGCTCAAGTGGCTCGGATCCACCAAATGATGAAGAATTTGATGCATCCTGAGGTGTCAAAACCTGACCCTGTTAAGGTGGTTACTGACGCTTCTGAGGTTGCCTGTGTTTACTGTGGAGGACCACATCTATTTGAGGAATGTTCTGCCAATCCTGTTTCAGTTAACTATGTTGGCAATCCCAACAACAACAGCAGATACAATAATCCCTACAACAACACTTATAACCCAGGATGGCGCAATTATCCTAATTTTTCTTGGAGTAACAATCAAAATCAACCTAAACCGCAAGCAACCACACCTCAAGTTCCACCTGGATTTTCTAACCATAACTATGCTGGGGTTAACCAGGGAAACAACCATCTGGAGAATGTGCTCAAGTCCTTTATTCAAGAAGCAAAGAATCAATTTCAAGCACAAGGAGTAAGTATCAAGAACTTGGAGAACCAAGTGGGCCAAATTGCTACGGCTCTAAGTTCAAGAAACTTGGGAAATCTTCCCAGCTCTACTGAGACTCCTAGCACACAAACTGGAGTGAAAAATGTTGAGACTTACCAAGCTCTTAAGTTGAGAAGTGGCAAGGAAGTTGAAGAAACCATTACAAAGAGCAAGGAGTCAAGTACAGCTGTGTCTAAGCCCGACAGTCCTGGAGTAAAAGACAATGATGGAGAACCTTCTTCATCCAAACTGAAAAAATCACAAAGATAATGTACTCACTGAAGATTACATTCCTCCAGAAAAACAAGAAGTCATCACTGAAACTAACAAGAAGCAAAAGTTTGTACAAGAGAGACCACCACCCCCTTTTCCACAAAGAATCAAAAAAGCAAAAGAAGAGCAACAATTTTCAAAGTTTATGGATATCTTGAAGCAGCTTCACATCAACATACCATTGATGGAAGCCATTCAACAAATGCCAAATTATTCAAAATTCATGAAGGATGTACTTACCAAACGTAAATGGGTGGGAGAGTTTGCTATGGTTGCACTTACACAAGAGTGTAGTCAATTAGTTCAAGGCAAATTCCCTCCCAAGTTGAAGGATCCTGGAAGTTTCACTATTCCATGCACCATTGGAGACACCTTTTATGGAAAGGCGTTATGTGATTTAGGGGCCAGCATTAATCTCATGCCTCTATCCATATTCAAGAAGCTGGGGATATGTGCTGCCAGACCTACAACCATCACCTTGCAGCTGGCTGATAGGAGTATTTGCTACCCACAAGGGAAGATTGAAGATGTGTTAGTAAGGGTTGACAAGTTTGTCTTCCCTGCGGACTTTATAATTATGGATTTTGAAGCTGATGAGGAGACACCCATTTTGTTGGGAATGCCATTCCTAGCAACGGGTAGAACCTTAATCGATGTTGAAAGAGGAGAACTCACCCTGAGGGTGAACGGGAAGCAAGTAGTGTTCAACATACTTAATGCCTTGCAATACCCAGAAGAGGAGGTGGCTGAGTGTTCTATGATATCTAGTTGGGAAGGTTTAATTCATAAAAATCTTCTAAAGGCTAGTATGTGTTAAAAATTGAGTTAGGGAAAGTGGAAGACGCAGGACTAAAAGATGGAGTCATCTATGGTCCAATGCCAAAGCAAGAGGAAGAGTATGTGGAAGTGATAGAATCCACCACTGTTGCTCATAAACAGTAGCTAACTTCCATTGAAAAATCCCCTGAATTGGAGCTTAAGCAACTTCCGAAGCATTTACAATATGCATATCTGGAGGCGGGATAGAAGCTGCCAGTTATCATAGCTACAGATCTGCAAGAAGAGCAAAAAGAGCAACTGATTTCACTACTGAAGAGACACAAGAAGGCAATTGCATGGCAGATTTCTGATATTAAGGGAATTAGCCTAGCAATATGCATGCACAAAATTCTGTTGGAAGAAAATGCCAAGAATAGCATTTAGAGCCAACGAAGGCTGAACCCCATCATGAAGGAGGTTGTAAAAAAGGAGATTATCAAGTGGTTAGACGCAGGAATTATCTACCCTATCTCAGATAATGTGTGGGTAAGTCCAATTCAGTGCGTACCGAAGAAGGGAGGCATGATAGTAATAGTCAATGAGAAGAATGAGCTCATTCCTACTAGAACAGTTTCTGGTTGGAGAATTTGCATGGATTATAGGAAGTTGAACAAGGCAACAAGGAAGGACCATTTCCCTTACCTTTCATTGACCAGATGCTGGATAGGTTGGCTAGAAAGGAGTATTATTGCTTCTTAGATGGATATTCGGGCTACAACCAAATTGCAATAGCCCCGGAAGATCAAGAAAAAACAATATTCACATGTCCATATGGCACCTTTGCTTTCAGAAGAATGCCGTTTGGACTGTGCAATGCACCAGCCACTTTCCAACGTTGCATGATGGCTATTTTTTCAGATATCATAGAGAATTCCATGGAAGTGTTCATGGATGATTTTTCAGTTTTTGGAGAAACATTTCAAGATTGCCTAAAGAATTTGGAATTGGTGCTGATTAGGTGTGAAGAGAACAACTTAGTCCACAATTGGGAAAAATGCCATTTTATGGTAAAAGAAGGAATTGTTCTTGGTCATAGAATTTCTAAAGAAGGATTGGAGGTAGATCAAGTAAAAGTGGAGGTAATTGAAAAACTACCCCCACCAGTCAATATCAAGGGAATTAGGAGTTTCTTGGGGCATGCTGGATTTTATAGAAGGTTTATAAAAGATTTTTCAAAACTCTCTAAACCACTATGCCAGCTGCTGCAGCATAACACGCCTTTCGTCTTCAGTAAAGAGTGCCTTGAATCTTTCAATCTTTTGAAGAAGGCCCTCATTTCTACACCTGTAGTCAAAGTTCCAGATTGGTCCAAGCCATTTGAGTTGATGTGTAATGCTAGCGACTTTTCCATTGGCGTTGTTTTAGGCCAAAGGCATAGCAAAGTGTTTCATACTATTTATTATGCAAGTAGAACGTTGATAGAAGCACAAATCAACTACACAACCACAGAGAAGGAGCTGCTAGCAGTAGTGTTTGCTTTTGATAAATTCAGACCTTACTTGGTAGGAACTAAGGTCATTGTGTATACGTATCATGCAGCAATTAAATATTTGATTGCCAAAAAAGATGCAAAGCCATGGCTTATACGTTGGGTGCTTCTTCTACAAGAGTTTGACCTGGAAATAAGAGAGAAAAAAGGAGTAGAGAACTCAGTTGCTGATCATCTCTCAAGACTTCCTAAAGAAGTGCAACCTCAAAATAGTGAAGAGATTAAGGAAAGTTTTCCGGATGAGAAGTTGTTGGTGATTACTGAGGGCGTGACTCCTTGGTACGCTGACATTGTGAACTACTTAGTCAGTAGGGTTGTGCCACTAGAATTCAACTACCAATAGAGAAAGAGGTTCTTTAACACTGTAAAGAACTATTTTTGGGATGAGCCATACCTATACAAGAAGTGTGCAGATCAGTTTCTAAGAAGATGTGTTGACTATGATGAGGCACGCCATATCTTATCAGCATGTCACAAAGCCCCATATGGTGGACTTTTTTGAGGAGTAAGAACTGCAGCCAAGGTGCTGCAATCAGGTTATTTCTGGCCTTCTATTTTTAAAGATGCTCATGAATTTACCAAGAGATGTGATAGATGTCAAAGGGTTGGAAATGTGTCCATGAGACAAGAGATGCCACTAATTAGTATTCTTGAAGTAGAAATTTTTGATGTGTGGGGCATAGATTTCATGGGGCCATTTCCTCCCTCTTTTGGGAATCTTTACTGAAATTCTAGTATCAGATGTGTGATGTTAAGTGTGATGTCACAACAACAGAATCTGCTATATGAACAAGGCAATAACAACAGTAAAAAACACAATGAATTGTTCACCCAGTTCGGTCTGACTACCTACGTCTGGGGGCTACCAAGCCAGGGAGGAAATTCACTATTAGTAGTATCAAATTACAGACTCAACAATCCCAGTTGACATCTACCTAACTTGATCACTACCCAATGACACTTCTACCTAAGAAACCACTTAGGTATAAGAAACCACTCACTCCCTAAATCACCTCAGTGATACAATCCAATGATTACAAATTAATCACACAACTTGATTCTGCTTAACAGCTTTGATCAAGGATAATTAACAACTCAAAAATAGGAACACCAATTCACACACGAATGGTTTACAAAACACACACGAAGACACAAATGACACTCAGTCTTTAGCTATCTTTCTTCGTTCATCTGCAACAAAGGTTGAGGCTGCTCTTTATAGAATTCTGACTTGGGCTTGGACCTCTTCCAAAATAATCTGATTTGATTTGTTATTAAACATAATTCAAAACAGATTTGATCTTCTAATCTTTTTAAATCTGTTCAAATCAGCCCTAATGTTAGTTACATGATCTGCTCCATATCTGATCCAAATCTGATTGCCAATATCTTCTCCAAGAAATTCGCATCCAATCTCTCTAACAGATCTCCTCAAAACAAACTAACACGCGCAACCCTAAAACATCACAATCTGATGTTCTGATGTTCTGATAAACTGATGTCAAGACATGAATTATAACATCAGCATATAAAACTTCAACCCTGCAACAGCTAATGTTAGGAACCAATGTTATGACATCAGACATATGACATCAACATTGTTCAACTTTGTTTTACCAAAATTCCAGCCAATACTAGAACTAGCAATCTCCCCCTTTGGCTAATTTTGGCTAAAACAATCTCTGCCAACATCAGAGGTACCTGCAGCGGAAAAACTTTATACCAGTAGCAATCACATCCAAAATCTGCACCAAGCTAAACTCCCCCTCAAAACAAGAACCAACATACTAGTTGTTTAATCATTCACACTCCCCCTCAAGCCTAGAGGCACAAAGGCTAACTCTCCCCCTTTTTAGCCACAATTGGACAACTACCAACATCAAACACAAAGATCTGACAGCCATTATGACATGGTCAAATAACAAGCTTCCCAAGGAACACAAATTCCAAAAACTTTGACTGGCCAGGCGATACAAATAATGGATTCTTATAGAACTATAAAATCCAAGCCTTCTTCCTTCTAACAGCACCAGACACCACACATGTATGAGTCAGTCAAACAAGGATGCATGAAAGCAACACATGCAGGAGGACAACAAACCAGATCCACTGAAGAACAAGAACACAACAAGGACAGCCATTGGGACTTCTTCAGGAGCAACAAGAACAAGAAAACCATCAGAGACAAAACACATAAAAAAACCTCCAGTGCAACTCCATGCTACTGATGATGAATGAGATGAAGATTGGAAAGCTTTTCTTGATGCAGGGGGTTAGGATAATCTTTAGATTCTTTATATGTTGCTTTTGATGTACTCAAATCCAATCTTGTATGCTTTTAGCAGTTGAATAAAATGTTGTTTCCATTAAACATATGCAAAATCATAACTGCACAAATACTCCTTCCAGAACACCTAATCCTCATAAATGAAAATTCCCAGTTTGCTTCTTAAACTTTCAAATTGATTTGCATATAAGGCTTTAGTAAAAATGTCAGCTAATTGTTTATCTGTAGCAACATGTTCCAAAGCAACTACTTTGTCTTCAACCAAATCTCTTATAAAATGATGCCTTATATCAATATGCTTAGTTCTGCTATGTTGAATAGGATTCTTAGAGATAATGATAGCACTCAGATTATCACAATACAATGTCATGACATCTTGCTTGACATTGTATTTTGTTAACATCTGCTTCATCCAAACAAGTTGAGAACAACTACTCCCTGCTGCTATGTACTCAGCTTCAGCGGCAGAGAGAGACACGCAGTTCTGCTTCTTACTAAACCATGATATCAGATTATTCCCTAAGAAGAAGCAACCTCCTGAAGTACTTTTTCTATCATCAGCACTCCCTGCCCAATCAGCATCACAAAAGCCACACAACTCAGTACCTGATCCATGAATGTAAAGCATTCCATAGTCACTAGTCCCATTCACATATTTTAGAATCCTCTTCACTTGATTCAAGTGACTAACTTTAGGCTCAGATTGATATCTGGCACACACTCCAACAGCAAAAGAAATATCAGGTCTGCTAGCTGTGAGATACAACAAACTTCCAATCATGCTTCTGTATAAACTTTGATCCACACTAACACCATATTCATCCTTGGACAACTTTAAATGAGTAGGAGCAGGTGTCCTCTTGTGATTTGCATTCTCTAGACCAAACTTCTTCACTATGTTCTTTGCATACTTGCTCTGAGAAATGAATATGGAGTCCTCCATTTGTCTAACTTGTAGACCAAGAAAATAGTTGAGCTCTCCAACAAGACTCATTTCAAACTCAGACTGCATCTGTTCCACAAAATGTTTCACCATTGCATCTGACATCCCACCAAATACTATGTCATCAACATATATTTGAGCTATCATCAGTTTTCCTCCTTCCTCTTTAACAAACAACGTCTTGTCAATCCCTCCTTTTCTGTAGCCATTCACAACCAGGAATTCAGTAAGCCTTTCATACCAAGCTCTTGGTGCTTGCTTCAAACCATAGAGAGCTTTCCTTAGTTTGTAAACATGGTCAGGAAATGTTGGATCAATAAATCCTTTTGGTTGATCAACATACACCTCTTTATTTAAGTAACCATTCAAGAAGGCACTCTTAACATCCATCTGAAAAAGCTTGAATTTGAAATTACAACCCACCCCTAAGAGTAATCTGATAGATTCCAGTCTTGCCACAGGAGCAAAGGTTTCATCATAATCAATTCCTTCAACCTGAGTGTATCCCTGAGCAACTAATCTGGCCTTGTTTCTGGTGACCACTCCTTGTTCATCAGATTTATTCTTGTAAACCCACTTGGTGCCAATCACATTAACTCCATCAGGCCTTGGTACAAGATCCCACACTTCATTCCTTTTGAATTGTTCTAGCTCTTCATGCATGGCATTAATCCAAAACTCATCAATCAAGGCTTCTTTGACATTCTTGGGCTCAATTTTAGAAACAAAACAAGAATTTAACACAACCTCTCTTGATCTAGTGCTAACCCCTGATTTAGGATCACCTATGATAAGCTCCCTTGGATGGTCCTTTAGCACTCTAATAGATGGTTCTTTATTAGATTGTTCAGATTCAGGCTCAGCATCAACATGACTGGGAGACCCACTTCTGTCTTCAGTTTCTTCTGTGACTTCTTCAACTGATGTTTCAACATCATCCAGGACATCAGCATCTTCCTGCTTATCAATGTCATCAATCACCACATTTATAGACTCCATCATAACCTTTGTTCTGGAGTTGAAAACCCTGTAAGCTCTGCTATTTGTAAAGTATCCTAGAAAGATTCCCTCATCACTTTTAGGATCCAATTTTCTCCTCTGTTCACGATCTGACAAAATGTAACATTTACTTCCAAAAACATGAAAGTACTTCACATTTGGCTTTCTTCCTTTGCACAGTTCATACAGAGTAGCTGAAGTGCCCCTTCTCAAAGTAACTCTGTTGTGAATATAGCAAGCAGTGTTCATGGCTTCAGCCCAGAAATGGTAAGGAAGCTTTTTGGCATGAATCATTGCCCTAGCAGACTCTTGAATAGTTCTATTCTTCCTTTCAACAACTCCATTTTGCTGAGGAGTAATTGGAGAAGAGAACTCATGACTTATGCCTTCAGCAGAACAATATTCAATAAACTTGCTATTTTCAAACTCTCTTCCATGATCACTCCTTATTCTAATAACATTACTCTCCTTTTCCCTTTGGAGTCTTTGACAAAGATCTTTAAAAACATCAAACACCTCTGATTTGTCTTTAATGAAGCTCACCCAGGTGTACCTAGAATAGTCATCTACAACAACATAAGCATACTTCTTCCCTCCTAGACTTTCTACCTGCATAGCTCCCATCAAGTCCATATGAAGAAGTTCCAAAACTTTGGAGGTGGTGTTATGTTGAAGCTTCTGATGTGACATCTTGGTCTGCTTCCCTATTTGACAATCTCCACAAACTCTTCCCTCTTCAATATTGAGTTTGGGAATTCCTCTGACAGCTTCTGAAGATATTATTCTCTTCATTCCCTTCAGATGAAGATGTCCCAACTTTTGATGCCAAATTTTGACTTCATCATTTCTAGCAAACACACATGTTGAGGTACTTGAGTCTTGTTGCACCCATAGATAACAGTTGTCCTTAGACCTAACACCCTTCATGATGACTTCTCCTTTCTCATTTGTGACATTGCACTCAGATTTTGTAAAGTCTACTTTGAATCCTTGATCACAAAGTTGACTAATACTAATCAAATTTGCTGTCAACCCTTTGACAAGCAGAACATCATCCAGTCTAGGAGCACCAGCATAATTCAGCTTTCCCATCCCCTTGATTTCTCCTTTGACACCATCACCAAATGTAACATGACCTGAAGACTGAAGCTTAACATCTACCAACAAATTTTTAACTCCTGTCATGTGTCTTGAACACCCACTATCAAAGTACCAGTCTTCTTTGGTAGAAACCCTAAGAGAAGTGTGAGCTATTAAGTTGGTAACTTTACCTTTTGGAACCCATTGCTTCTTAGAATTTAAGGCCTGATTACCTATGGGAAACTTATGTGTGGGAGTATACTGATGTGCCTTCTGAGGATACCCATGTAGCTTATAACAGTAGGCCTTTATGTGTCCAAAACACCCACAGTGATGACATCTCCAGCGCCTGGATTTCTTCCTAGAAGGAATCCTGTCAGGATGTTTAAACATCTGTTTTAACGTTGCTGGTTTGGAACTGGTAAGAACATCATCAGAAGCTGCAACATTGTTGAATCCCAAACCACTTTTGTCTCCAGCAATTTTCCAAATACTAAGAATGTTGTCTAGAGCATCAGTACCATTGTTCAGCATTCTGACAGTTTTGGTCATAGAATCCAATTTAAAGTTAAGCATACTGACTTCATTTTCAAGTTCTGTCTTTTCAGCCTCTAACTGCACTATGGTTTTCTTCAGCTTCTCTCCTTCAAGACACACTTGTTCACTTCTCATACACAGTTCTTTATACGAGGCAGCAAGCTCTTCATAAGTAACCTCATCATCACACACGAATCATCATCTGACTCACAAACCCCAATCATAGCTCTAACAAGCTTAGCTGGTTCTTCTTCAGATTCACTCTCACTATCAGACCAGGAAGCAGATAACCCCTTTTTTTGCTTTTTGAGATAAGTAGGACATTCCTTCTTGACATGACCATACCCTTCACACTCATAGCATTGGACTCCCTTGTCATTATTGGACTTTTCTTCATCTCTAGTTTTCTTCCCCTGATCTCCTGATCTGTTGGTGTCAGATGTGATGTTCTTGACATTAGGATTATAACTCCTATTTATCCTCTTCATAACCTTATTAAACTGTCTTCCCAGCAAAACAATGGCTTGGGACAGCTCCTCCTGAGACTCAGCACCCTTCTCTTTCTTAGAATCTTTAGAACTAGATACCAACGCTATACTTTTGGTTTTCTTTTCAGGTTCCTCTTCCATTCCTAATTCAAAGGTTTGATGAGAACCTATCAACTCATCAACCCTCATCTTGCTGATGTCTTAGGCTTCTTCTATAGTTGTCACCTTCATTTTATATCTCTTGGGAAGAGATCTAAGAATTTTCCTCAACAGCTTCTCTTCAGTCATCCTCTCTCATAGGGCACTAGAAGCATTTGACAGCTCAAGGATGTTAATGTGGAAATCATGGATAATCTCATCCTCCTTCATCTTCAGATTTTCAAACTTTGTTGTCAAAAGTTGAAGTCTTGACATCTTGACTTTGGAGGTTCCTTCATGAGTAGTCTTCAAGATATCCCATGCTTCCTTAGCTACTTCACAAGTGTTGACCAATCTGAAGATGTTCTTATCAACACCATTGAATATGGCATTCAAGGCTTTAGAATTCCCAAGGGCAAGCTCATCTTCTTCCTTGGTCCATTCTTCTTCAGGTTTCAGTTTTGAGCTACCCTCTACTTCCTTTCCATTCTCATCCTTTTCCACAATAACAAGATGTTTCCATTCTTTCACAATAGCCTTCCAGGCTCTGCTATTTAATGACTTCAAGAATATAACCATGCGAGGTTTCCAATAGTCATAATTAGAGCCATCTAGAATAGGGGGTCTATTCACAAATCCACCAGTCTCCTTATCCATTGCACTAGAAAGTATCAGCCCTAGATCTCACCCAGATGCAGAGCAAGATGCCCGCTCTGATACCAATTGAAATTCTGGTATCAGATGTGTGATGTTAAGTGTGATGTCACAACAACACAATCTGCTATATGAACAAGGCAATAACAACAGTAAAAAACACAATGAATTGTTCACCTAGTTCGGTCTGACTACCTACGTCTGGGGGCTACCAAGCCAGGGAGGAAAATCACTATTAGTAGTATCAAATTACAGACTCAACAATCTCAATTGACATCTACCTAACTTGATCACTACCCAATGACACTTCTACCTAAGAAACCACTTAGGTATGAGAAACCACTCACTCCCTAAATCACCTCAGTGATACAATCCAATGATTACAAATTAATCACACAACTTGATTCTGCTTAACAGCTTTGATCAAGGACAATTAACAACTCAAAAATAGTAACACCAATTCACACACGAATGGTTTACAAAACACACACGAAGACACAAATGACACTCAGTCTTTAGCTCTCTTTCTTCGTTCATCTGCAACAAAGGTTGAGGCTGCTCTTTATAGATTTCTGACTTGGGTTTGGACCTCTTCCAAAATAATCTGATTTGATTTGTTATTAAACATAATTCAAAACAGATTTGATCTTCTAATCTTTTTAAATATGTTCAAATCAGCCCTAATGTTAGTTACATGATCTGCTCCATATCTGATCCAAATCTGATTGCCAATATCTTCTCCAAGAAATTCGCATCCAATCTCTCTAACAGATCTCCTCAAAACAAACTAACACGCACAACCCTAAAACATCACAATCTGATGTTCTGATGTTCTGATAAACTGATGTCAAGACATCAATTATAACATCAGCATATAAAACTTCAACCCTGCAACAGCTAATGTTAGGAACCAATGTTATGACATCAGACATATAACATCAACATTGTTCAACTTTGTTTTACCAAAATTCCAGCCAATACTAGAACTAACATGTACATTCTTGTGGCTGTGGACTACGTGTCCAAGTGGATTGAGGCAGTAGCAACACCATCCAATGATGCCAAGGTTGTGACTAAGTTCTTTCTCAAGAACATTTTGACAAGACATGGCACGCCTAAAGCTATCATCAGTGATGGTGGATCTCATTTTTGCAATAAACTTTTTGAAAACCTAATGGCAAAATAAGGGATTAAGCACAAGGTTGCTACAGCCTACCATCCCCAAACTAGTGGACAAGTGGAGTTGTCCAATAGAGAAATCAAAAGAATCTTGGAAAAGGTAGTTAATCCAACAAGGAAGGATTGGTCCAAACATTTGGACGAAGCACTATGGGTGTATAGGACTGCATATAAGACCCCCTTAGAGATGTGTCCATATAGACTTGTCTATGGGAAGGCTTGTCATCTACCCATCGAATTGGAACACAAGGCATTTTGGTCTGTGAAGCAATTAAATTTTAATATTCAAAGTGCTGGCCAAGCTAGAATGCTCCAATTAAATGAGTTAGATGAGCATAGGCTATTCTCATACGAGAATGCTGAATTGTATAAGGAAAAGACCAAGAGGTGGCATGACAAGAAATGCCAGAAGAGGGAATTAGTGAAAGGCCAAAAAGTTTTACTTTTTAACTCAAGGCTGAAGCTATTCCCTGGGAAATTGAAATCAAGATGGTCTGGACCCTTTATCTTAGAGGAGATTTACCCCCATGGTGCAGTGGAATTGTTAAATGAGAAGAATGGAGAGAAATTTAAGGTCAACGGCCAAAGGGTCAAAGCTTACCTTGGAGAGTCCTCAAGTAACACAAGGGATGCTTTCCATTTTATTGATTAATGGATTTTTGTGTTGGTCAGGCAATAAGACCCTAAAATAGCGCTACTGGGAGGCAGCCCAGCGTTATGCAATTTTTTTTCTTTTGTTTTACTTTGTACATGATCATGATATGTTCTACTAGCGTCAGCGCCTGACAAGACCAGACATGCCAGCAACAGACTCAAGAACAGTGGAAGGGGAGGAATGACAAAGACTGAAGGAATAAAAAATTTTCCTAAGTCCAATGAGATTAATAATCAAGCTGAGTTGGCGTTGATTATTTTTCTCTTGAATAATCAGAAAAGAATTTGAAACGTTTTTTTTTCATAGAAGAAAGAGAGAGAAAGAAAGCACAACATAGGGAGCAAGCGCATTGGGCTGAGTGAAAGAGCAGAGTTATGATGGCCAGGTCTGCCACGTCAGACACCTCAGCCACCTAAACACGCAACCCCACTTAAGTGTGTCTTTTCAGGTGTCAGCCCTAAGGTTTTCACTCCTTGCCCTACGAAACACCAAAATAGAAAAACTTCTCTCTCTCCACTTCAAATAAACGTTTTATTTTAATATTTTCTTGAAACTTTTTGCAACCATCCTTACAACTCCCCCACTTTTACCTATACACAAACCTTCAGACAAAGACCTCTTCATTTTCCATTCCACCATTTTTCTCTGAAACTCTAAAGAACTTCTCAACCCCTTTTTCTCTTCTTTCACTTCAGAAAAATGACTCGCGACCCCCAAACCGGCCGCCGTTACAAAACCACTGCCAAGAAAAATACCACCCCCACCATTGATATCTCTAGTCAGGACGAAGATGAAACCTTCGTGAATGTGGAAGCTCACAGATGTTTTACGGAGTATTTTAGCAAGATGAATCTTTTTTCTGAGCGTGGTTTTTTTATGGATTCTACTGAGGAAGGTCTGGGACTACCAGGAGATATTGGAACCACAATATCGAAGTTGAAATGGGAGCTTTTGTGTAAACAGCCTGGTGCTTACAACGCCAACCTAATCAAGGAATTCTATGCAAACCTCACCGATCCAGGACACAAACGGTTGGATGTGATCATCAGAGGTACAAAGGTTGTGTACAATGAAACAAATATCAACTATTATTTCAAACTGGGTGCTGCTGAAGCCGAGTACCAAAACTTGGTGTTACAATCTCAGGAAGATGAGTATGACGCGTATATGGAGTCATTGTGTGTCCAGGGAGCGAAATGGATGGACAAAGCCGTGAAGAGGATGAACCTCATGTCGGAGGTAAAAGTTTGGTACCAATTCTTAAAACATTCCATCAAGCCAACCGCTCACAATGAGACAGTTTCTAGGGAAAACTTGGTACTCTTACACTGTATCACCGGCTTGAGACCCATCAATGTGGGAAAAATAATAGTGCAGGAAATCCATGCATGTTCAAAGAAAAAGGAAGGGATGCACTTCTTCCTGTGTTTAATCACAACTCTGTGCCGAAGACATGGTGTGTCTGAGTATGACTCAGACAATTTTAGGGCCCCTCAAGAGCTGCTGGACAAGACACTAATCATGACACTCATGAAGCCTAAAGGAGTAAAGAAAAGAGCAGCTACTAGTCATACCTCATATGCAACTGAAGAGCAGCTAGACCCAGCATTAGAAATCTTGAAGCAGATGCGTAGGGATCAACAAGCATTCTTCGCCTACCAAAAGGCCAAGACACAGTGGTTGGAAGAAATGTGGACTATGCAAGCCCCATCTCATGTGTTGAAGGCTCCAGAGTTTCCAGATCATATTTTGGGAAAAATGGAACCAATGGCTGCTGCTGAAGGAGAAAAGAAATCTATGAAAAAAGAGAAGGGAAAGAAGAAGAAGAAGGAAAAAGAGGAAAAAAAGAAAGATGTTGGTGAGACTAGCAAGGGCATGTCAGTAGACACCAGTCAAAGCCAGGTAAAGAAGAAGAAAAAGCTGAGAAAGGCTTATCCGTCTCCACCTCTAGAAATGGAGGAAACTCCAAAGAAGAAGAAACTCAAGGCTGAGTGGAAGAAGAATGAGTCGGTTGTAGCCATGACACCGCCTGCCAGCCATATGACAAACGCCAACAAATTTGACCTAAATAAATCAGACCAGGAGGAAGAAGGAACAGAGAAGGATGAGGTATTAGAAACCGTGTTATCAGAAGCAGAAAAATATGGTAAGGACTTGAACAAGGTGGAAGCTACCGAGAAGGAAGAAAGAGGTGAGAAAAGGAGGATGTTGAGGAAGTGCAATCCGAAGGAGGGACTGAGGTAAAGGATTTGGAAGGAATAAGGAGATATTACTCCTCTACAGAAACTGAGAAAGAGGAAGCTGCAAAAGAAGACGACGAAGCTGACAGTGATGAAGCAGAAAAAACAGGAACTGAGCCAGAACCTCTCCCTGTCGTGGAACCTGACGCAGTTAAAGAAGACAATGTTCCGGCAGAGCAGTCAAAGGAAAGTGGAGAACAGCCACAGCACAAGGCAAAGAGTCCTATGAAGACTGCTAGGAATGAGGCTGCTGCTGCTACAACTGAAGAGGGAAATGACAAAGACCCAGGAGTGCAGGGGAGCAAGAAGAAAAAGAAGAAGCAACCTCTGCAGGCTCCAAGGAAAAGCTCCAGGCTAAGGGCCTAAATTGGTAAAAGTGCAAATAGGCGAGTACTGTCTTGCCTCCTCTCATCGCTAAACAGTGAGGACACTGTCCTTACTAAGTTTGGGGGAGGGCATCAGTACTCAGCCTATTTTCACTTAATCTAACCTTGTTTCTGTCTTTTACTGTCGTTTCTCTGTCTTTTACTGTCGTTTCTGCCAATGACTGATGTTTTATGTCTAAGTTTGGATATTGTGTTTGGTTGGCCATGTTTTGATCCAAATGTTTTTAATTTTCTTGTGGGGATGCTGTAACGCTCCCAGAACATAATGACCTATAGTTTGATGTTTTGTTTGAATGTTGTGCATGGCACTTTTTGGTGATTATTTCTTTCATGTTAAAATGGTGAGAATCATAACTTAGAATAAGGAAGAACCAGGGAATGTGGAGATCCAACTAAGTCAGGAGCGAAAACTTTTAATTTCTGGGTTCAAGAAAAAAAAGGGGGAATGAAGCTGTTAGGTGTTAGGGAAGCAAGGTGTAGGAGTTTCACCAAATGAGTTTGACAGAGGAGATTGATGTTCTCAGTCACGTTAGCACTAGTCTCCTAAACCAACCAGAAATTTTTTTCAAAAGAAACTGAATTGTGAAAATCAAGGGAAAGGTTGAAATCCTAGGAATCACAAAGGGAAGGACAAGAAGATTTAAATAATGATTGAGACGACCACGGAAGGGACACACTTCACACAAAGACATGTGCAAAAAGTGGCAAAGACCACCAATAAAGTTCCTGTGCCTGAAACTGGAGGAACAACAAGCGTCTTCATCATAATATTCAGTTGAACTCACAAGAGAAGATTCTGAGATGAGACGTATTGCCAAAAAAAAAAGAGAGAAGAAAAAGAAAGAAAACCAATAATAAGTGACAAAGTGTGGTCCCAAATGTGTTAGTAAAAAATATCAATTGAGAATCAGGATAGAATTCCCTAGTGGGACCAAAAGAGAAGAAACCCCACTCAAGAAAGTATATAAGGAATGATCAAAAAGAGGAAATTGTGGCTTGTTTTCTGGAAGAGTAAGGTCGTGACATGAGACGTCAGTTTCCCTTTGGGGCAATTTCAAAGCTGAGCAACTCGCACCAGTACCGCTTCTTTACCCTTCCAAATCTTAAAGCCTCATCACCCTGCTAAGTCTGACTGGAGCTGTTGAGAACCAATTACACTTCCCTATGTCTTTCGCTGTCACATCACCTGAGGACAGACGATCATTCAAGTTTGGGGGAGTGATGACACTATTTTAGTGTGTTACTCTTACCCAATATTTGTGACATTTCTAGTTCATGATCTCACTTTTATAGCTGAGTTTAAGGTGTTTTAGCATGATTAAAGCTTTAAGCACTTTATGTGTTTCTTTTACGTTTTCATTGTGTTTGTGCTCTAAAAGGAAGATAGATGATGATGAGAAAAGGCATGACCCTAGTTGCCAGAGTCTGGAGACGCATAAGGAGCTATTTGGAGAGTTGATGGTTTAATCAACCATTTCACCGAGAGTTAGAGATTGATGATTAAAAGCCAAGAATGAATAGGGCTCACGTGGCAGTACTATGAAGAGCAATGAGGCAAAAGGAAGGGATAAGATCAAGAAAGCTAGAGGACAAAAGGTAGTACGGTGGGGACCACTCAACAGAGGACGCCCAGCACCAACACCACCAGCCGTCTACTCTGCTCCATCAGCCTGCTCCAGCCGTCTGCTCTGTTCCACCAGCCTGCTCCAGCCGCCTGCTAAAAGAAAATGTGTCTCCTACCAACATCTGTACCAGATTGCTTGCAAAGGAAGGATTGATGGACAACTGTCCCACATGAAGGATTTGACTTAGGCCTAACCTTATTTTCCTCAAGAGACCCACGATCCAAGAAAGGAGGAACCACTACTTCCACTCATCACTATTTAAAGAGAGCTTGTGCATTGAAGAAAGAGAGACAAGAAATTCCACAAACAACAATATTTTATTTTCAGTTTTTAAAGTTATTTTTAGTTCCAGAGTTTAAGTATTAGTAGAGAGTATTCTTTTTCTCTCCAGACCTGTACACTCTGCTGAGAACTGTCATGACTGAAAAGAGTTGTTCCTGTTTATCCAACGCAATAGATCTCCAAGTTATTAGTAGGTTTCATTTCTTTACCACACTTTGTAAGATGAGGTTTCCTACTAATTTTATTCCAGTAGTTTGTACTCAGCTCACTATGAGCTAAACCTTTGTTTGATGAGACTAGTGAAGTTAGTATAAAAGTGTTTTTTATATTGATATGATGTGTTGGCTAGTGTCTTATTTTGTTATGTGTTTTTATGCTATAAACTTGGTTCTTAGAGTGATCAACTAGGAAAAAGGTACAAGCTTGTTGTTGAGAGAGATCCAATAAACAAGTGGATTTCATAACAAAAGTGGTTAATAAAGTAGGATAGAGATATTCACTTAATTCAACTTGCTTAGAGATAAGAAGTTGAGACCACAAAGACTTTTCAGAATTAAAACCAGACGTATTTTAGGGTTACAAGTGAGACTTAGAGATTTGTTCCCTTGCCCTAGTTATCATGTTTTTGATGTTGTAGAGATACACCCCTAGATCACGTTCTGACCTTTTGAGGCACGACACTTCACATTATAAAGACATTTCAAACAATAAATACTAATGGATTTAGCTCATCAACTATTCTCTCTGATATTTTTAACTCCTTTTTAGTTTTAAGTTATTTTAGTTATTTGTGTGTGCTCTTGTTCCTTATTCTCATATTTTTGTTACCTTGCTCGTACTTTTCTTAAATGAAGAAAGCTAATATTAGTAGTTCAAATACTTTACACTTCCCTGTGGGTTCGACCTTTATTTTATCACTTGCTACATTACCAAGCATGTATACTTGCATGTGACATCTTTGCCCTATTATTCAAAAGAAACGCATTATAAAAAAATTAGAGTAGAGCTTTTTGGGTAGTTAACAAGTTTTTGGCGCCGTTGTCGGGGAAGTGAAAACGTTTGAAAAACTATTTTTTTTCTCTTTCTTTTGTCATTTAAGATTGTATTTGAGCTTTTAGCGTTTGCTGTGATTTGGTGATACGACAGGCTTAAGTTATTGCATGCACAGGTCGTTACAACCAGTTTACAGTGGTTATCGTGAAGCTGAAAGAATTCTCAAGGCACGAAGAAGATTTGTACGTGCTCAGCAAATATCTGGAGATTCCTCAACTTCAGCTGTGGCTGAACCTGAAGGAGTAGTGTACGAGGAGGACACGGAAGAAGAAAGCTCATCGTCTTCTTCAGATGAGTCATTACACGAGACAATCATGGTAGGGCCAGACATCATTGGTATTGCCAATGACCGAGCGCGAAGCATCAGGGACTATGCTGTGTTTGATCCAAATGCTATGAATACTGGCATTGCTAGGCCAGCTATCACAACACCACAGTTTGAGTTTAAGCCTATGATGTTCCAAATGTTGCAAGCTGCTGGTCAATATTCAGGCTCTCCTCATGAAGATCCTCATTTACACTTAAAACAATTTCTGGATGTTGCTGACAATTTCAAGATCCTTGACGTACCCGTGGATACCTTTAGGTTGAGGCTGTTTCCATATTCTCTAAGGGATCGAGCCAAGAGCTGGCTTAATTCTTTGGAACCAAATTCCATTACTACATGGAATGCCTTGGCAGAAAAGTTTCTGGCTAAATATTTTCCTCCTTCCAAAAATGCAAAAATGAGAAATGAAATCACATCATTTAGGCAAGGAGATGATGAGACGTTATTTGACGCATGGGAAAGATTTAAGGAGTTGTTGAGACAATGTCCACATCATGGGATTCCCATCTGCATACAACTTGAGACCTTCTATAATGGATTAATTCCATCCTCAAGGAATATGTTAGATGCATCCAGTGGTGGAGCTCTATTGTCTAAATCCTATGATGATGGTTACAAGCTGATTGAAAGCATTACGGCCAACACTTATCAATGGCCAGTCACAAAGGCCACTTCAAGTTCAACTCAAAAGAAGTCTGCTGGAGTTCATGAAGTCACGGAGACCACAGCTCTTGCTGCTCAAGTGGCTCAGATCCACCAAATGATGAAGACTTTGATGCATCCTGAAGTGCCAAAACCTGACCCTGTTAAGGTGGTTACTGACGCTTCTGAGGTTGCCTGTGTTTACTATGGAGGACCACATCTATTTGAGGAATGTTCTGCCAATCCTGTTTCAGTTAACTATGTTGGCAATCCCAATAACAACAACAGATACAATAATCCCTACAGCAACACTTACAACCCAGGATGGCGCAATCATCCTAATTTTTCTTGGAGTAACAATCAAAATCAACCTAAACCGCAAGCAACCACACCTCAAGTTCAACCTGGATTTTCTAACCATAACTATGCTGGGGTTAATCAGGGAAACCACCATCTGGAGAATGTGCTCAAGTCCTTTATTCAAGAAGCAAAGAATCAATTTCAAGCACAAGGAGTAAGTATCAAGAACTTGGAGAACCAAGTGGGCCAAATTACTATGGCTCTAAGTTCAAGAAACTTGGGAAATCTTCCCAGCTCTACTGAGACTCCTAGCACACAAACTGGAGTGAAAAATGTTGAGACTTGCCAAGCTCTTAAGTTGAAAAGTGGCAAGGAAGTTGAAGAAACCATTACAAAGAGCAAGGAGTCAAGTACCGCTGTGTCTAAGCCCGACAGTCCTGGAGCAAAATACAATGATGGAGAACCTTCTTCATTCAAACTGAAAAATCACAAAGATAATGTACTCACTGAAGATTACATTCCTCCAGAAAAACAAGAAGTCATCACTGAAACTAACAAGAAGCAAAAGTTTGTACAAGAAAGACCACCACCCCCTTTTCCACAAAGAATCAAAAAAGAAAAAGGTTTGAGTCACGAGCATGGAGTCAAGGTTAAGAACCAACCCACAAAGGTATGTACTAAGGGTATAACACCTGCCGAACAAGGTTCTAAAGAGGTTCCCAGAGTCTGCAACCCATCTTTCAGATATTATCGATTTCCCAATTGCTTGGTAGTCAATAATATTCTCAAGAGAGTCTCGTCTGAGTGTGGTATCGCGTAATAACTGATTCAAGTCTGCACCCGAATAGCCACCGCACCACGTCCTAATAAGGCCAAGATGGGTTAAGGGTTCTAAAGTCCTCAGCTTCGGGTCCTCGGATCAAGAAGCATAACGGGTTTGTGTAACATCCCAATTTAAATTATTAATCGTCGTGTTGTTAATTCTGTTTGTTGGCCTTGGTTAGGGTGTGTGGTTGAGCGCGTAGGCGTAGTGTCCTTAGCGGAACCGGTAAATGGAGACGTCGGGATACCGATAATGTAATGTTGGATTATGTGTGGGCATAGTTAATAACAATAGTAAGGTGAATATTATTATTGATATGGTGAAGATTATTAATATTATTATTACTATTATTATTAATATTATAGGTGTGTTATTATTATTATTATTATTAATATTATTTTTGTTTGTTAATTAAAATCTAATTTAATTAGTTGGATAGTGGGCTAGTGGAGGAATAGGGGTAGTTTAGTCATTAAGTTGGTTTAGTGAGAAATTAGTGAGGGGTTAACCATAATCAGAATTTTTGGGAGAGAGAACAAGAAAAGCTAAGGAGAAGGGAAGAACAAAGGAGAGCTAGGGCACCCATCTTCATCAATTTTCGCAGGAATTCTTCAGGATTCGAGGTAAGGGGGGAGAACGGGTTCATATTTGGTGAATTGATCGTATAAGGGTAGTGGGGAGTCCTTAACCCCGTAGGAATTTGGATGCAAATCTGTTGAATCATTGATTGTTGCCTATGCATGTTGTGATTCTGAGAATCGTGCATGAACTGATATGTATTTTCATGAATTATTGTGGTTGTTGCTGTTGTATGAACATATGTTGCAGACTTGTCATTTTTGGGTTCGATTTGGGAGAACGATTTGAGATTTTAGGCTTGTAATACCTGTAGTAATTCTAGGCACAAGAGAAGAGATGAAAACAGGACCTAAAATCAATGTAGAAACGATTATAGGACTGGTTAGGAGTGAAGGAGTGTAGAAATCACAGCAGAATGTAGAATAGTGAGGCCTCTGGTGAATCGCGTAACAGATCTGGCGATACGCGTACCGTGAAGGGTGATACGCGTATGGGAAGGCGAGATACGCAGAGATACGCGTATGGGAGGTAGCATTACGCGTAATTGGAAGGCAATACGCGTACGGTGTTGGAGATTGGGAATTTCAGTGTGAGGGAGTCTCTGTCCGTACGCGTACGACACAAGGCAATACGCGTATGGATGTGGGCATCTGTGAGGGGATACGCGTATGAGTGGAGTCATTACGCGTATGGGATGGTGTGATACGCAGCAATACGCGTATGGCCATAGGAGTTGCAGAATTTTACCGTTTCGCGATTTCTTTCCCGTTTTCGCGTCCGATTCGGTTTCTCTTAGTTTGAGAGGTTGGGATTGGGAGTCAGATGCTGAGTAATACATAGTTGGTGATGAAATTAATTAATTGGATGATTTTTTAGGAATTAATTAGTATTTGATGAATTATGGGACAAGGTGAGGATTCATTGATTATGGTGCAAGTGGGAATGATTAGGCGTCTCATGTGGGATCAGGAGGATCGTAACTACGTGTGTCGGTTAGTATACATGTGTGTTATATGTCTGCTTGTTGTGATCAGGAGGATCGTGGTTTGTTTATCATTTATTATACTTGTGTATTATATGTCTGCTTGTTGTGATCAGGAGGATCGTGGTTTGTTTATCATTTATTATACTTGTGTATTATATGTATGCCTGTTGTGATCAGGAGGATCGTGAAATTGTTTATCATTTGTTATATATGCATGTTATATGTATGCTTGTGGTGATCAGGAGGATCGTGTAGATGTATAAATGTGTCACACATGCGTTGTTATGTGCATTGAGTCATGCATACATATTATTGGTGGGATGAATCATTGCTCAGGAGGAGTGTATGTGATTCATCCGTACTCCTACGTGGAGAATGGTGGGGGATAGATCATTGCCAAGTAGAGGTGTATGTGATCTATCCGAGGTTCGATTGAATGAACCAATGAGTCGGTACCGCATGCATGGTGTCGTGTTGCATTATGTTATTATGTTGATTATTGGTGATTGAATATGACAATAGGTCGTGATTATATGTTGTTGTTGTTAGTGTGAGATACTACCTCTTTATATGTACTATTCACCTTTTTATATTGAATGTAGTTCTCACCCCTCTGTTGTTGTTGTGTTTGTGCTTCTTCGGAAGTACAGATATTCAGGTGCCAGGTTAGAGCTTGGAGCTTGTGTAGCTTGTTCGAGTTTAGAGAGTCGCTCTGATACGTAACACGGGATTTGGGGGTTTTTACCTTTTGTTTTATTTTGCATACTTGTTACGTATCTTTCAAATGATGAATATTATGGTGGACCACAATTATGTGGAGTTTTGGTGTTGTAGGCAGATGGCCGTGAATCGAATAATTGAATGAATTTTCCGCTGGTTGATTTTACTGAAATAAAAGAAATTTATTTTGTTGATTTTAAAATGTGGCATCCTACTTTGGTGTGGAAACTCTGATTTATTTCATATATTTTCGTTTATTTTGAAAAATGGAAAGTGGGGTGTTACAATTGGTATCAGAGCAGGTCGGTCCGTCCGGCCAGGTTTTCGAGTATAGTTTGTGTCTTTGTATACGACTCGTGTGTAGAACACGGTCGGTACGTGCTTGTTTTCTAACCGTTTGGTTGCAGGAGTTGAGGTTGAGATAAGTGGGGGAGAAGCTGGTGCTCCTCCCGAATGCTTCCACTCTGGAAGGACGGATTGGTAAGTAATGGAGTGTTATCATAGTTGGTGAGGGAGGGTCTATACTTCATCAGGATGATCGGCTATCTATGAACAAATTGGGGAACTGATCACCCTCAATCTCTTGTTGATAGTAGTCGGAAATCTAGATGAGTGGATAGATGCGCCTCGACAGTCAAGATAGCATGTGATGTGGAAGGTGGTTGTGTTGAGTCGGTAGAGATCTTTATTATCTTAAAGAGGATGTAGAAGAGAAGTACTTGTCGGTCAAGTTGAAAAATATCTCTGAGGAGGGACAATCAGGTATGGTTAGTGATTGCTTGTCAGGGAGTAGAGGCAGGGTGTATATGTGGAGTATATGAATTAAACCGTCAGGATTTATTGATGGTATTTGAGTATTCCGAATCGGAGGAAGATCACGCAGAGCGTATGAGAATTGTTTTGTAGGTGCGGAAGGATAATGAATTGTTCGCAAGTTTCGAATTGGGAGTTTTGATTGTAAACGGTGAGTTTATTGGAACAAGTTATTGGTGGTGAGGGTATTGTGGTAGATCCATCGGGAAATTAGCGCAGTGTTCCGATGGAAAACCTTTCGAAGACAGTGACGGAGATTAAGAGTGTCTAGGACTTAGTAGGTTATCTTTGAAAATTCTTATATTGGAAAATGAGGCGGATTAGAGGTTTTGGTATGTTGGTCGGGTCGGGATGTCTCTGAGGGAGAAACTCTTAGGTGATGGAACCAAGATGTTTGCTATGGTTGTGATAGTATCGTTCTAAAATTGACAGGAAAGCCACAGTAAAGGGCTGCGGGTTGTGCATGATCCCCAGATGTGGTTCCGGATGGAATAACAACGTGATGTGTATAAGGGTATTGAGGCTATGGGAAGCAAACTTAGAGTTTGGATGACTTTTGGAATTCTTAGAATTTTAGGGCGTTAATGGAAATTTTGAGAAAACCCTTGGGCGTGGATGTAATATTGAGATTGAGAGTTCTTCTTGGTGGATTGGTGATACATGTTAGAAATTGTGGAGTGTGGATTGTTCAGAGAATGAAAGTGTGTATGGATTACTGACAGTTGAATGAGGTAACGATTGAGAATAAGTGTCCGCCTTCAAGAACGGAGGAGTGGAATGGTTTGGTTGAGTTTGATTGGGATTACAATTGTTGGAACGTTTGATAAGAGTGATGAATTTGTGTGGGTCAAGGCTGTGATCGATCTCTTGTGACTGGTTATGTTTGTTATCATCGGAATGGGTTGTTATTTACTCGGTTAAGCTTATATATGAATCTGGACAAGATGGGATGAGTGCGGAGTGGTGTTTATTAGGGAGATTCGGGTCCAATATAAAGTCAGAAGGAGACTATGTAGGGTGTTTGAGAATTGAATTGGAAGTGTCGAAAAGAAAGGAATTTTTTTGTGCTAAATTATTCAAGCGAGAATTTTGGTTGAAAGGAGATTAGTTTCTTGGGGTATGGTAATTCTGATGATGGTATTGTTATGGATCCATCGGAAGTAGGTAATGTTCTACAATGAGAGGCCCCGAAGTCGGTTAAGGTGATTAGAAGCTTTTGGACTTTTGTTGGTTATTACCGGAGGTCATGGTAGGCTCTTCCAAGTTGGAATTTTTGTTACTTCAGTTGACTTGCACGGAGTAAGTCGTTCGCTTTAGATGTTCATTGTGGAGAAGTTTGAGAGGGCTAAAGTAGAATTTGTTTGCGGCCCCAGTTTTGCTTCTTCGTGATCCTAATAAACCATTGTGAGGTATTGGAATGTGTCCATGATGAATTTAGTCAGAGTGTTGATGCAGGATAGAAAAGTCGTCGCTTATGCTTTACGACAATTGAGAATTCATGATTCAAGATGGTTGCGGTTATTATTGTGTTGAGGATCTAGCAATATTATTTTTATGGTTTGAATTCAAATTGTTTAGTAATCACAAGAATATTGAGTACCTGTTTGGTCGGAACTAATAGAGTATGAGACAGCAAGGACGGTTAGGATTCCGGATGCGTTATGACCTTAGCTGGAATCATCCTATTGGAGAAGTTAATGTCGTGCCAGATGAGTTATGTCAGCAGTTTTATACATATCTATTTTGACGACTAAATGGATTAGAACTATTTGAGCAGTTCAGAGACTTGCGTCTGGTGTGTGGGATACCACAGCAGAGTGTGAGGTTGGGTATATTAGTAATGAGCTATGATTTTTCTGGTGAGGATTAGAGAGAGTCAAGAGTTGGATATAACTTTGGAAAATTTGATTGTTGCGAGTGATCAGAGTGCGCATCGAAAGCGTGATATGGTACCTTTCGTATGTGTGTGCGTAGCTGGCACGAGTTCATGGGTTGAACATTGGAAAATGTAGGAGCGATGAGACCATTGGACGTTTCAGAATGGAGGTAGAAAAGGTTAAATATTGTTCTTGGGCTATTAAGCAGATGGATGTCTTGGTCTTATGTTAATTGGTGAACGGTAGCATTGTCGTAATAATATTGTGTGACAAGGATGTTGATATCATGGTTATGTAGAGGTTGCCGAAACGATGTGGTGTTGTGGAACTTTATGTTCTTGTTTTGTTGCTGCCTCGTTGCCTATGGTGATGGTTCGAGTGCGAGTGGCTAATTCCTATGGTGGGGAATTAGGAGAGGGTTACCTATGGTGAGGGTAACGATCTTTGTGTGTGTTCGTAACTTGAGTATTTTTGGGTCGTGAATTAGTCGTCAAGGACATTGTATGGGCATTGCGTCTTGTCGTTGTTGTAGTTGTTGTTAGCAAGGTCATCTGTTAGTTGTGTTATTCATGATGTGCCTTTTGTTGGTATGATTATTGGTTGTCGATTGCGAGGGTTGTACCCGGAGTGATTCATTTCCGTTATATTTTCGAGGACGAAAATAATTTTAGTGGGGGAGAGTTGTAACACCCCAATTTAAATTATTAATCGTCGTGTTGTTAATTCTGTTTGTTGGCCTTGGTTAGGGTGTGTGGTTGAGCGCGTAGGCGTAGTGTCCTTAGCGGAACCGGTAAATGGAGACGTCGGGATACCGATAATGTAATGTTGGATTATGTGTGGGCATAGTTAATAACAATAGTAAGGTGAATATTATTATTGATATGGTGAAGATTATTAATATTATTATTACTATTATTATTAATATTATAGGTGTGTTATTATTATTATTATTATTATTATTAATAATATTATTATTTTTGTTTGTTAATTAAAATCTGATTTAATTAGTTGGATAGTGGGCTAGTGGAGGAATAGGGGTAGTTTAGTCATTAAGCTGGTTTAGTGAGAAATTAGTGAGGGGTTAACCATAATCAGAATTTTTGGGAGAGAGAACAAGAAAAGCTAAGGAGAAGGGAAGAACAAGGGAGAGATAGGGCACCCATCTTCATCAATTTTCGTAGGAATTCTTCAGGATTCGAGGTAAGGGGGAGAACGGGTTCATATTTGGTGAATTAATCGTATAAGGGTAGTGGGGAGCCCTTAACCCCGTAGGAATTTGGATGCAAATCTGTTGAATCGTTGATTGTTGCCTATGCATGTTGTGATTCTGAGAATCGTGCATGAATTGATATGTATTTTCATGAATTATTGTGGTTGTTGCTGTTGTATGAACATATGTTGCAGACTTGTCGTTTTTGGGTTCGATTTGGGAGAACGATTTGAGATTTTAGGCTTGTAATACCTGTAGTAATTCTAGGCACAATAGAAGAGATGAAAACAGGACCTAAAATCAATGTAGAAACGATTATAGGACTGGTTGGGAGTGAAGGAGTATAGAAATCGCAGCAGAATGTAGAATAGTGAGGTCTCTAGTGAATCGCATAACAGATCTGGCGATACGCGTACCGTGAAGGGTGATACGCGTATGGGAAGGCGAGATACGCAGAGATACGCGTATGGGAGGTAGCATTACGCGTAATTGGAAGGCAATATGCGTACGGTGTTGGAGATTGGGAATTTTAGTGTGAGGGAGTCTCTGTCCGTACGCGTACGGCACAAGGAAATACGCGTATGTATGTGGGCATCTGTGAGGGGATACGCGTATGAGTGGAGTCATTACGCGTATGGGATGGTGTGATACGCAGCAATACGCGTATGGCCATAGGAGTTGCAGAATTTTACCGTTTCGCGATTTCTTTCCCGTTTTCGCGTCCGATTCGGTTTCTCTTAGTTTGAGAGGTTGGGATTGGGAGTCAGATGCTGAGTAATACATAATTGGTGATGAAATTAATTAATTGGATGATTTTTTAGGAATTAATTAGTATTTGATGAATTATGGGACAAGGTGAGGATTCATTGATTATGGTGCAAGTGGGAATGATTAGGCGTCTCATGTGGGATCAGGAGGATCGTAACTACGTGTGTCGGTTAGTATACATGTGTGTTATATGTCTGCTTGTTGTGATCAGGAGGATTGTGGTTTGTTTATCATTTATTATACTTGTGTATTATATGTCTGCTTGTTGTGATAAGGAGGATCGTGGTTTGTTTATCATTTATTATACTTGTGTATTATATGTATGCTTGTTGTGATAAGGAGGATCGTGAAATTGTTTATCATTTGTTATATATGCATGTTATATGTATGCTTGTGGTGATCAGGAGGATCGTGTAGATGTATGAATGTGTCATACATGCGTTGTTATGTGCATTGAGTCATGCATACATATTATTGGTGGGATGAATCATTGCTCAGGAGGAGTGTATGTGATTCATCCGTACTCCTACGTGGAGAATGGTGGGGGATAGATCATTGCCAAGTAGAGGTGTATGTGATCTATCCGGGGTTCGATTGAATGAACCAATGAGTAGGTACCGCATGTATAGTGTCGTGTTGCATTGTGTTATTATGTTGATTGTTGGTGATTGAATATGACAATAGGTCGTGATTATATGTTGTTGTTGGTGGTGTGAGATATTACCTCTTTATATGTACTATTCACCTTTTTATATTGAATGTAGTTCTCACCCCTCTGTTGTTATTGTGTCTGTGCTTCTTCGGAAGTACAGATATTCAGGTGCCAGGTTAGAGCTTGGAGCTTGTGTAGCTTATTCGAGTTTAGAGAGTCGCTCTGATACGTAACACGGGATTTGAGGGTTTTTACCTTTTGTTTTATGTTGTATACTTGTTACGTATCTTTCAAATGATGAATATTATGGTGGACCACAATTATGTGGAGTTTTGGTGTTGTAGGCAGATGGTCGTGAATCGAATAATTGAATGAATTTTCCGCTGGTTGATTTTACTGAAATAAAAGAAATTTATTTTGTTGATTTTAAAATGTGGCATCCTACTTTGGTGTGGAAACTGATTTATTTCATATATTTTCGTTTATTTTGAAAAATGGAAAGTGGGGTGTTACAGTTTACCCTTTCTGGTCTTCCATTACTACCTCTTGGGAGGAGTGCCTCTACTGAGTCCTCGGGGAAATGGTCGCCAGAGTCGACAGCTCTCTAGATCAACACCCTGAAATGCGCAAGACGCGCACGCCAGAATAACTCCCAAGAAAACCTCGTCTGGATGTGAATTTCGTGAACACCAAACGTACCAAGATGGCGCGTAGGTCCCACTACTTTCCACCCTAGTCTTAGGTGTATACTCAAGCCTGGGTATTGGGCTTATCTCACCACACAGAAGAATTCCCAAACAGAACAAACAAATAACAAACAAATCAGACAAAAATCGATAAATAAATCAAAGTAGGCTAAACCCACTAGGAACCAGATTCTCCCCAGCAGAGTCGCCATTTTTCTGTAGCGGAAAAATCGTGAGTGTAAGCTATTGATTAACTTAACTCAAAAAGCAAGAGTCGCTACCGCACTTTTATTTTATCGAAAAAGGAATGGAAAAAGAGTGAACAAAACCTACACAAGCTCTACAACAAGAATAAGTGAACAGAGTCTAGGTAAAGGGGTTGGTTATGTTAAGGGAAGGTGTTAGCACCCAAAACGTCTATAGTACTCTATAAGAACCCTTTGAAATATCTACGTTTTTTGGTATGAAAAAGTTTGTTTGAAAAGTGATTGAGGAGATGAGAAAAGAAGTTGTTTTTAAGATTTTTGTGTTTGGAGAGACTTGTCGTCTCATGCCTACGTACCCACGAAGTGCAATGTAGGATCAAAACCTCGTAGTTCGTGGTACAAAGAATGAAATTTGTTTGTTTTGGTTAATTTTAAGTGGAAAGACAAGTCGTCATTTCCAAGCGAATAATTCCGCTTAAAGAGATGAATCATTTCTAAACTTATGAAAAAGTTAAAGGAAAAAGTGCACAAGGGCACAAAAGAGAGTTTGATGAGTTTGGAGTTTTTTAAAGTCTTTTGAAAAAGGTGTCAATATGCTTATGTAGTTTAGCATTTGTTAAGAAATGAAAAGAAAATAGTATAATCACTTGACAAAGTCAAGGTTTGATTATGAAAGAGGTGATAGTTTGAAATCAAGAAGGTTTTAAAAAAGGGAGAGAGTTTTGAAAATTGAAGAATGGGTGGAGAAGAAGTGACTATCCTAAAGCATAAAGTAAAAGCTAAGGATGAGAATAGTCTAACCACACAAGCAAGCTTCATAGTCTTCAAACCATAATTCCAAAGCAAAGGGAGAAGGTCCTAGTTCTAAGTCCAAGGATCCAAGAATAGCATTGAAGTCCAAGGTCTAGGTGCAAAACTCCATGTCCATTGCATAGGATAGTAACCATAGTCCAAGATTAGAAGCACAAGTTTTTTAGAGGTTTTGGCCTTTATTAATGTTTTTAGTCCAAGTGGACAAAGAGAAAAAGGCGGAAACATAAACATGTGTCCAACGGACAAAAGAAAAATTGCGGAAGCATAAACATGATATGAAATGATAATAATGGAGCATAAAATTAAAAGAGAGATAGGGAGCGAGAAGGAATTGTAAACAAAGTTAGTACAATAGTATTGTTAGTAAGTTAGTGATTAGTTGTTAAAGTAAGTGATCAATAATGATTGAATGATGCACTTAGGTCAAGGTTAATGAAAACTCATTAGAGGATTGATAAGACCAAAGCCTCCTAACAACAAGTTTCATAAGTATTGAACCAAAAGACAAATAATCAACCATCCTTGATTGTTTTCCGATACGGGACATATGTTGCGCTATGTTAAGCAATCGCCGAGTAATTTACGAAGTAATTACCCTACAATGAGACCGGTCAATAGATCTTTGTGTTAATGCATGCTAGATGGACGATATGTAGATCGTCATCCGAAAGCAATACCGCACGAAAAGAAAATAGGTAACGATCTCGTCTTGATCAAGAATTCAACAAAGAAGTTCTAAGATCCATAAGACTTTCATCGATCAAAATAAAAGAGAAATAGATGAAGAGAAAAATGGATCTAACAATTATGATCCACACAACCAACAATTAACCAAAATGAAAATACAAGAAAATAAAATCAAAAATATTTTTAATGATTTTTTCAAGAAAGTTTTCTAAACAAAATTAAAAAAAAACAGTAGTAAATCCAAATTTAAAATAAAAGTATTAAAAATAAATTATATAAAAAAAATTTAAAGAGAAAGTTAAAGAAAATAAAAGAAATTAAAAAAAAGAAGAAGAAAAGGGAGGTGAATAGAAGAAAAGATGGTGGTGATATTGATTTCTAACGGGCCAATGCCCAAATCATTTGTAAAATAAAAAAAGAAAAAGAAAGGTGAGACTCTTAAAACCAAATAATAAGGAATCAAAAACATAAATGAGTTTCATCATATTCCTCTCCAACCTCACATGGTCGCGGTTACTGTAGCTTCCATGGCCAATAATTTACAGCTTCAATAAATTAAAGCGGCAGGACTTGAAACAAGTACGGTTGTGATCGAAATCGAATGTTCTACGCAACGGTAAAAACAATTCAAAGAATCGCAGCAAACGGTAACGGATCGAAACGCCGGAAATGTCTCGAACTACCTTTAAAGCTTCAAGTAAGTGTTCAAATCTTTTTCTTCTGGTTTCTCTGCACGAATCGTGGCTGTTGTTGATGAAGATGAGTTGCAAATTGTTGTTGAATCATGATGAGACTTGTTGCGGATGTGAGTTGCGGAATCGTTGCGAAAGTTGTGTTCGCGTTGTTCAGAATTGTTGTGTATGTGTAATTGTGGTTTTGAATGAATTAAAGTTGCAGGTGAAGATTTGAATGGTGTTGGAAAATTGGAAGGTTTTTGAAAGTTTATTGAGATGTAATTATTGTGAATTTTCTGCAAGTTGTATGAAGAATATGGATGGTTGATTGAATAGGTTTGAAGAAGATGAATCCGGTTTGTGATTGAAAGAAGGAATAGGAGGTGATTGAAGCTTTGATTTCAATTTGGTAGAAACTCTTTGGCTTTCAAAGCTTGAGATTGGAGTGAAATTAAGGCTGTATATATAGGAGAATTTGAGGGATGATTTTGGAATTTGAATGGAAAAGTTTTGATTCACTCGCTGCAGTTTACAATTCATGTCGTTTTGATTTTGTAGCATTTTGGTTCAGTATGATTTGCGTTTTGATCTTTTGCTTGATGTCGTTTTGCACGTAAGCTTCATATGGTTTCATTGCACAATCATTTTATTGCTTTTCATTTTACATGTGCTGTTGCGTTTGCTTTGAATTTGGCTGCGTTTTGAGTGGTAGTCGCAGCTTTTGGCTTTGGAGTTGTACGAGTCGTTTTGGAATGAAGGCTTGGTATGCATTGTTTCAGGTGGCTCGCTGCGGAATGGGGGCTTGGAAGCTTGTGAAGCTTATGGCTTTTATATATGACGGTAGCAGCTTGGTGGCTGAAGCTTGCGCATGTGAGAAGTAGCTTGGGGAGATTGGTGGCTTGCGATCGTAGCTAGCACGTGACGTGGATTGCTTGGCTTGGAAGTTCATTTCTTTGTTTCATGAGGGTCAAACTTCTTATGGGGTAGTAACATTGGCCTTATTTTTTTTATTTTTTTGTAAATGGTTGTAACAAAAAGATAATGGGCTTTGTAATATTGTTCATGGGTTTTTTTTTGTAGATTAACGATAATGAAGAGTGTTTTTTTTTTTTTGGAATATGGATTTGGCATAGAATTTTGGACATTGAATGGATTTTGGTTTATTGGATTTTAAGAAGAATGAATATGATGGATTTATTTGGACTTGATTAAAATTGGATTAAAAAAATGGAAATATTTATGGACACTTAAATGGATATTGGTTTATTGGATTTAAAATTGGTTAGAACTAAAAAAAAGGAATTTTATGGAAGTGGATAATTGAAAATGAAGATTGGATATGAACTTGGTTTAGGAAGAAAAATGGATAATTGGATAGATGAGATTGAAAAATGGTTTTAGATTTCTAGAAAGTGGATAATGAATAAAGTGGAAATGGATAAGAAATGGAAATTGGAAAGAATTTGATATTAAAAGGTGAGTTATGGATTTTTAGATGGATATTTGGAAATGGAACGAATTATTGAAAATGGATTTGAATCTGAGAAAAATTGATATGGAAGGGTAATCCTGATTTTTAGCCCAAAGCTAATCTTAACTTTTTTGTTCACAAGCCTTTGATACAATATGCAACACAGCTACCACTGAACCTCAACAGAACAACAACCATTTGAATCTGTTTGAACTTGTCTGAATCAGTTATCTGGGAAAATAAATCCACAGATGAACACAGTTGAACATTAAACTGATGAACTCAGATGAACTGATGAATGTCACCACAAAACAACTTGACAGTCGCTGCTTTGAGGAATAGCCCACTGAAACAGATATCTTGCACTTGGAACAAATGCTTGATAGTTTGACCAAGATTAGGTCAAACATCCATCTGAACTGAATCATAACTGAATAACCACACTCAATTTGAAATTATGCCTTTGCTTTGACAAACCTGTAAAACCTTAAACACACAGAGAGAGAAATAAGCAAACTGCAATATTTTTGGTATTTTGGTTAGAGGTTAGTAAGCAGAAGTAAATAATAAAGCAAGTAGGAATACATAGATGCCCGGGAGAAACAAAGATTGTGATCTTGCTTGTGGTATGAGATGTAAATGAAATGTGCGAAATCTTAGGGGTAAAAATTAGGGTTCAACAGGAACGTCTTCGGAATTTCTTTTGATTCTCTCATTTCCTGCCACTACATCCCCATCTGAGACCGAATCACAGGATAGGATTGAACCACCAGAGTATCTAAATTCCTTCTCACCAGACTGGGTGGAAACCAACATACTGTCATCAAATGCTCCTTCTGATGTTTTATGGAGTTTTGTATCAAAAGAAGTATGGAGCAATTTGGAATAGTAAGAAGGTTCGTAAGGGATCTTCACATTCTCATAAATCTCCTGTACAGACTTCTTTTTTCTTAATGGCTTTTTTGATATCTTTCCAGGCGTCCTGTGGTCCAACAAACAAGTAATATTGGGCCCCACCACAGAAACCACACTTGTGTCCTTGTATGGGCCCACAACCTTTACATTCATAAAGCTATTTTTCTCAGCACAAAGCCTATCTACACACATTGTTCCTTTAGCCGTGTCATCTATTCTGATAATCTCTCTCCTTTTAGCCCTATTCTTTTCCATTTGTCCCATCGAAGTTTCTTGAGCCTCAACAACATTAAATGCAGACTCCTCAAACATCTTTTCAGGACTGAGTCTAGCAGTTTTATTACCTTCAAAAACCAACTTTTTAGTCTTGTTACTTGTAGTATTCTCTTTAGCAGAAAAAGAATGATTACTTTTACACTTTTTGCCTGCCTCCTGATTTGTAGACCTGAACCTATCAGTAGATATCCTGCTTGCACGATCTCCCATACCTTCGACTCCATTGCTGGAAGCTTCAATCTCATCCGAATCTTCATCCTTAGAGTGTCTATCAAGTGTATCATCTTCTTCATCAGTTTCATCCTCAGTTTCTTCCACTGATGACTCGTCTGAATCCACCAAGCCATGTCTCTTATGATCCTTGAAAACAATACGTTTGGGGCCATGGTTATCTTCCACTAGTTTTATCACAAAAACCAAATCATTAACTTCAACGCTTATAACTTCATTGAGGTTACTTGTATATTTTATTTTTATCAAGGTTCTAGCTACATCAAACTTTGAATGAGACTCAGTTTCTTCATCACAGCAAATAAATTCTCCGATTCTACTAGCAATATATTTGAAAAAATCGTTTCTCCAAACGTGACATGGGATGCCAAAGCATTTGACCCATGTAAGTATTTCTTTGTCAACCTCAGCTGGAGACCATCCTCTGATATCCTCAAGCCAGTTTTGTAGCCAAGTTTCCTCTTTCTTCACCAGCGATGATATTGCATTCTCTTCCAAATCTTCTAAGAGGCACAAATTGGCACCCATTGGAGTCACTCTAATATTGAAAAAGCCTTCTTTATGAAAGATATCCTGGATGTTGTACGAATTTCCAGATTTCTTCATCACGCCAACATATGCTTTCTCAAAACACTTGATCTCTTCATCTTTTGTCTTGAATAGTAGACCACCCCAGTTGGGATATGACTTCCCAGTTTCAAACTCTTTATCCACACCCTCATGTTTTCTGTTTGAATTTCTTCGATCATAATCTCCTCTAGTAACATCCACATATGATCTTCCTTTTCTTACATTAGACCCATAAAATTTGTTTTGTCCTTCCTTATTGTGCTCTTCCCCCTTGTGAATATATCTAGGTTCTCTACTTTCTATCACCCTCTTTCTGTCAAATCTAGGGATGTTCATATATAACTTCATTCCCTTAATTTGGATGTTATCTAAACTGATCGCCATTGTTCTCTCATTTTCCACCTTCCTAAATCTGACGAAGCCGTATCTTTTTCCTCTCTTATCCAGCTTAGCAGGGATGAAAACCTCATGCACAAGACCAAAATCCATGAAAATTTTCGCCATTTCCCTAGCATTATATCCTTCAGGGATTTCGGTGAAAAAGAAAGAAGAGATGGTCTCGTTCTCTCCTAAGTGTTTACCCGATCTGTCTTTCCAGACAGAAAACCTCATGTTCTTGTTCTTGCTACTCACCACTTTCCACTCCATTGAATTAATTTCAAAGACTTCTGTCAAAACTTCCAATAATATCCAACCTTGCTAGAGAAAGTTTGTCAACTGCCAAGGCCCCTAGCCCTAAGGCTAGGAGTTTAAGCCAAAAACAGTATCCAAACAATAAACCCAGAAAGATTGATATCACAACTTTGAAATATGAATGTTAAACTGACAAAGAAAAAATTTCATCCTCAGAGCATTCTAGCAGAGTGAAAGTTGAAAAAAAATTACTTCTGATAATATATTAAATTTAATAGACGTGAGCGAGGTGGGAGTTGGTGTCGGACGAGTATTAACATCCTTTGCCCCGAATCCATTTTAATAATTTAAAATTGGATTTTTCCTATATCCACACAAATCCTTAATTAAGTCGACTTTTTTCTATTAAATTCAGGATGGAGACGCGGACGGGGCCATATTTATTTGTCTATGACTAGATGTAGATGTTTGGAAACATGTGGTCCTTTTCCATATTTATTTGTCATGCCTAGAAGTAGATGTTTGGGAATATGTGGTCCTTTCCTCTAAAATATTTTTAGCATTAGTCTTTTCAGTTTGTTTTATATTGTCACAACTAAAATTTTTTTATCATTAGTCTTTTCAATTTGTTTTCTATTGTCACAACTAAATTCAGGCAATCTGTTCCTTTCAAAACTTGTGCATATTCTAGGGGTGGACAATCGGTCGGTTACGGTCGGTTTCGGGCCCAAAACTTAAATCCGACGTAAACCACGGTTTAATTTTTGTGGCCTATTTTTGACCGATAAAATTTCGGTTTTCGTCGGATTCGGTTAAGTCGGTTTGGCGGTTAAGTCGGATCGGTTTAGTCGGTTTAATATTTATTAAAAAAAATTTATAAAAATGATTTTTTTAATTTTTGTATAAAAAATATTAAATTTTTAGAATAAAACTATTTTTTTAATAAAAATTATTATTACAGAATAATATTTTTAATATTATTTGACATTAATTTTGATCATTATCATACTTTAACTGATAAACTAAATAATATACAAAATTTTATATCACATATCTTGTATTTTTGGGAGTATACAATGCGATCATCAATTTATAAAAATGATAGTATCATGCAATATTATGAATCTCATTTTTATAGTGAATCATTCATATAGTAATAAAAAAAAATAAAAAAATATATTAATTAAGTTCGGTCGGTTTCGGTTTTCGTCGGATCCAAAATTAGCATCCGGGCCTGACCGAAGCAAACCTATAATATCCAAATTAAACAACCGAATCAACCCGACACCCGATCCGACCCAATTCATTTGCACAAAAAAGACAACAAATCGGTCGGTTTCAATCGATCGGTTCAAATTTGTCCACCCTTCATTTGTCACTTTACCTTTAACACAGAAAAACAATTATTAATAGTTTTGTAGTTACTGCATTCATATAACGTTTGGGAGAAGGACCACATGTTCCTAAACATTAGGTCAAAAGTCGCTTTCTAAAACTAAAAGTTTATACTAGAAATATGACTAACTTCAGTTCTCACCACATTTTTTTATTGTTATATTATATTCATAATAAAATAGTGGTGAACACTTCTCAAGCTACCGAATTGTCAATTTATTAGAATTAAAGTTTAATAAAATAAGATGTTTTATTAAGATATTATATATGTTTCGTAGATAAATTTTACTCTCTCTGTCTTATAATGAATGATTCAGTTAATTTTTCACATAAATTAAAAAAAATGAATAAATGGATCATATTTTTACTTAAGTACCTTTATAATGTATTAGGAATGATGAAAGTAATATTAATTAGAGAGTAAAATAAAAAAAATTGTATTAAAAATTGAAATAAATCATATATTTTGAGACACTATTTTATTTTAAATAGATCACTCATTATAGAACGGAGAGTGTATATTGCTTAACAAATAAAATTAATGACGTTTTTCTATTCATCGAGGAGTCTTTAATAATTTTTTTTTATAAATAAAAGTATAATTACAAAGACTTTGTGTAAGACTCCAACTCGGAAAAACTAATTGAAATATAAAACTAATATTTATCAAACAAATAAAACTTTATTTCTAAAACTCTTAACTTTAAATTTAAAGTAGTTTCTATCTCTAAAACAAACCGGATCAAACACACTTTAAATAATTAAATTATTTTTAAAATGATTGTCCTAAAATAACTAATTTGTATCATTTTAAATAACATATTAATTTTTTATATTTACATATATTTTCGTCGTATCGTTTTCAATTTAATATTTTTATTGTATAAATATTTATATTTCTTTCATGAATAAAAAAAAGATTATAAAATATAAACTAAAAATGAAAAATGAATTCAACATATTAATTATATTAAATAATATATTACATTGTTGAAAAGATCAAAGTGTTAGAACAATGTTTGGTTCTGCAATAATACCTCTGAGTTTTGATGATAACAAACAAGTATGTTTGTATGAACAATTTTGGTATTCTAATATTTGTTATTTTTGAGAATTTAACAAACAGGTTCTGCTTCTGATAAATAGCGTGGCTAAGTTATGAGAAGAGAATTGTTCCGCTTCTGCGCTACATTTGTTCCGCTGAATAGTAGCATTTGCTTCAGAAGACTCTGAAGCTGTATGACTCTGATACGATGTCTAAAGAAAACAAGTTCTGAAGATCTGAAGACAGAAGTTCTGATGAAAAGGTCCAGATGTTGAAGACTTATGCTTCTTAGACAAACGGGTTCTGAAGACCAAGTGCTGAAAACTCTGAAGATGTAGCTCTGGAGACTCTGAAGACTTGAAGCTCTTAAGACCCAAGTTACGTTTTCCCTTCTTCTAACTCATGCTCTCAGAAGCCTCTGAAGTCAGGAAGTTGAGAAGACTAAGCAACGTGGTACAACAGTACAACGGTACGATGAGGACGCTTTGCTCCACTCCGAATAGGGCGGACGCAAATGTACTATTTGTCCCCCACGTTCTTTCAAGCCGCTATAATTCTGAAATGTCAGAAATATCCTTCAACGGTCATATCACATGCATGGCTATATAAAGGCTTGAAGACTTCAAGAATGGAGGTTAATCTTCATTGCTTATACGCTCTATTGTTCATATCATTCTTAAGTCATTTTGTTCTTAAATCTGTTTACATATCAGCTTGTGTAGAAGCAATTTTCTGTAAACAAATTATTTTTCAAACAGTTGTTTGATTTCCTTAAGAGACCGGTTAGGTCAGGATTCTTGAGAAGTCTAGGACTAATGTGTCTTAGAGATTGTTTCCTTGAGAGACCGGTTACGTCAGAATTCTTGAGAAGTCTAGGACTAGTGTGTCTTAGAGATTGTTGTTAGTCACTTGCAGTTTGGCTTGTGCATTGTATTAATCAATTTGATTAGTGGATTAAGACCTCGTTTGAGAGAGGCAAAATCACCTTGGCGGGTGGACTAGACTAGCTTGAGGGTTTCTCAAGTGAATAGTATAAACATATTGTGTTCTTTCTTTTCAGTTTCTCTTGCTTTATTATCAAGAATTGAAGGTTATTTATAAAGGGGATTATTTTTAAAGAATCGTTTTTATTGTAAAACCCCAATTCAAACCCCCCCCCCTTTTTTGTGTTTTTCACACCTTCAATTGGCATCAGAGCTCCGGTTCTGAGAAGATAAAAAGTTTGAATTTTTATCAAGCACCTAACGGTGTTCAATACCAATCCAAAGTGTGAAAAACAATGGCTGTCGTAAATGGTTCTAATGTCACTTCTGATAATAATGAAAGAGACTCATATAGTGCACAACCTCCTATCTTTGATGGCGAGAAATTTGATTATTGGAAAGACAGAATCGAAAGTTACTTTCTGGGATTTGATTTGGATCTATGGGATCTAGTAGTTGATGGCTACAGTTATCCAGTAGACTCTGAAGGCAAAAAGATTGCCAGAAGCTCATTTTCAGAGGCTCAAAAGAAAACCTACAAGAATCATCACAGAGCGAGAATGATTATGCTAAATGCTATTTCATATACAGAGTATGAAAATATTACAGATAGAGAGACTGTGAAGTCTATCTTTGACTCTCTTTAGATGTTTCATGAAGGCAACACTCAAGTCAAGGAGACAAAAGCTCTGGCCCTAATCCAGAAGTATGAGGCCTTCGGAATAGAAGACAACGAATTTGTGGAAACTATGTTCTCAAGATTCCAGATGCTTGTTACAGGACTCAGAGTTCCAGACAAAGGTTATTCTACTGCTGATCATGTCAAGAAGATTATCAGGAGTCTGCCTATAAAATGGAGACCAATGGTAACTGCTTTGAAATGGGCAAAGGATCTGAACAACACGAGTCTTGAGTAACTGATTAGTTCTTTAAGAAGTCATGAGATAGAACTTCAAGAAGATGAACCTCAGAGAAGAGGTAAGTCTGTTGCTCTGAAGTCTAAGCCTGAAAAGACAAAGGCTTACCAAGCAAAGGAGAACTCAGAAGAATCTGAAGAAGATTCAGACGAAGATGAACTGTCTATCATATCAAGAAAGATAAATCAGTTGTGGAAACACAAACAGAGCAAGTTCAGAGGGCCAAGAAGAAAAGGTAGACCTGAGTCTACATCTGGTCAAAGGAGAGCTTCCGAAAAAGAAGTTACTTGTTACGAATGCAAGGAGCCTGGACATTATAAGAACGAGTGTCCAAAGCTCAAGAAAGATAGGAAACCTAAGAAGGTTTTCAAAGCTAAAAGGGTCTTATGGCAACATGGGATGATTCAGAGTCAGAAGAAGAAGATTCTGATGAAGAATATGCCAACGTGGCACTCATGGAAAAGACCAACATGAGCGAAGCCTTATCAGAGAATGAACCGACACTTGATGAAGAATCAGAATCTGATGATGACAAAGAGGTACTTTCTTCCTTATCTCGTTCTGAATTTGAATTAGGTTTATCAGAACTTATGAAAAGGTATCAACTTCTTCTAAGTAAACACAAAACTCTGAAAAAGACTTTTGTGGCTGTTTCTGAGAACTCTACTAAGAGCCAGCCAAATATTTCTGATTTAAATGAAAAAAAAATTCTTTAGAAAAATTTAATGCTGCTCTAAAAAGTAAAGTCTCTAAGCTAGAAGAAGAGATTACTTCTAACATATTTGTTACTGATAAAGTAATCAGATATGATAGAGCTTTTCAGCACTTCCTTGCTAAAAGCATAGATAGAAGCAAGATGGCTTCAATGATCTAAGGAGTTAGCAGAAACGGAAGTAGAGGTCTGGGATATTCAGGACCATCAAAACCATTTGATGAGACTCTGAGTATCAAACTAAAACCTCTGTCTGAACATTTTGTGCCTGCTGGTACCGAACTGAAATGTTCAGAACTAGAAGGTTCTGATTCTGTTGCACCACAAACACAGACACAGAAGGAAACTTCTAAGCCTAAATGTCATGCATAAATTCGACTTAATTATCCTGTTGCACAGAAATCCAAAGGTGTCAGAACCTCTGGAAAGACTAACAAGAAAGGACCCAGAAAATGGGTACCTATGAGTGAGATAATCTATGTTCCAGACATCCTTGATGGCACCACTGAAACACCAGTCATGGTACCTGGACAGTGGATGCTTGCGACACATGACGGGAGAAAGGCATGTGTTCCAATATTTGGAACTTAAGTCTGGAGGTGTCATTGGTTTCGGAGGAAACCAGAAGGGAAAGATCATTGGCTCTGGAACTGTTGGTAATGGTAAACTTCCTTCCATCAACAACATTCTTTTAGTTCAGGGTCTAATGAATAACTTATTGTCAATTAGCCAACTTAGTAACAATGGTTATGGCATCATCTTTAATCAAACGTCATGTAAGGCTGTTAGTCAGAAAGATGGGTCAGTTCTGTTCAATGGTAAGAGGAAAAATAATACTTACAAAATCAAACTATCAGATTTGAAAAATGAGAATGTAAAATGTCTTATGTCCGTTAATGAAAAGCAATGGGTCTGACACAGACGTCTGGGTCATGTTAGCTTGAGAAGAATTTCTCAGGTGAACAAGCTAGGACTTGTCAGGGGCTTGCCCAATCTGAAGTATTCTTCAGATGCTCTTTGTGAAGCATGTCAGAAAGGCAAGTTTTCAAAAACTTCCTTTAAAGCAAAAAGGATTGTTTCTACCTCTAAACCATTAGAACTTCTTCAATTGACTTATTTGGACTAATGAAAACTGCTTCAGTCAATGGAAAGAAATATGGACTAGTCATCGTTGATGATTACAGTCGTTGGACATGGGTAAAATTCTTAAGACGTAAGGATGAGTCACATTCTGTGTTTGCTTCCTTCTGCGCCCAAGTGCAAAATGAAAAGAATTGCAAAATTGTCAGAATCAGAAGTGATTGTGGTGGAGAATTTGAAAACAAAGATTTTGAAAAACTTTTTTATTCTTATGGCATATCCCATGATTTCTCCTGTCCTAGAACTCCATAACAAAATGGGGTTGTAGAAAGAAAGAATAGGACATTGCAAGAAATGGCTTGCACCATGATCCAAGAAGCTGACATGGCTAAGCACTTTTGGGCAGAGGAAATTAACACATCATGTTATATTCAAAATAGAATCTCAATAAGACCTATTTTGGGTAAGACTCCTTATGAATTGTGGAAGAATAGAAAGCCCAACATTTCTTATTTTCATCCTTTTGGATGTGTCTGCTTTATGTTGAACACTAAAGAGAATCTGGGCAAGTTTGATTCCAAAGCACAGAAGTGTCAGTTGTTAGGATATTCTGAACGCTCAAAAGGCTACAGAGTCTATAACACAGAATCACGAATTGTGGAAGAATAAATTCATGTCAGATTCGATGATAAGCTTGACTCTGAAAAGTCCAAGCTAGTTGAAAAGTTTGCAGATTTGGAGATCAGTTTTTCAGAACCTAAGGAAAAGGCAGAAGAAATCAAAGACTCAGAAGCTCCTACTTCTGATATTGTTGTTGCTCCCACTGATCCTCCACACAAAAGAAAAGCAGATTTGCAACGTCACACCCTGAAGAATTGATTCTGGGAAGTAAGGACGCTCCTATCAGAACCAAATCAGCCTTCAAACCTTCTGAAGAAACACTTTTGGGTTTGATGTCTTTGATCGAGCCAACATCTGTTGATGAAGCTCTACTGGACAAAGACTGGATTCTGGCGATGGAAGAAGAACTTAACCAGTTTTCAAAGAATGATGTTTGGGATCTTGTTCAGAAGCCTAAAGGTGTCCACGTTATTGGAACTAAATGGGTATTCAGAAATAAGCTCAATGAGAAGGGTGAGGTTGTCAGAAACAAGGCACGACTGGTTGCACAAGGTTATAGTCAACAAGAGGGAATAAAATATACATAAACCTTTGCTCCAGTCACCAGGTTAGAAGCCATACGCCTATTAATTTCCTTTTCTGAAAATCATAACATCATCTTATATCAGAAGGATGTTAAGAGTGCATTTTTGAATGGTTATATTTCAGAAGAAGTTTATGTCAAACAACCTCCTGGATTTGAAAATTCCGAGAAGTTAGATTTTGTTTTTAAACTTAAAAAATCTCTCTATGGTCTAAAACATGCTCCCAGAGCTTGGTATGACAGATTGAGTAATTTTCTTTTAGAAAATAACTTCACCAGAGGCAAGGTTGACACCACTCTCTTCTGTAAAATGTTCAAAAATGATATGCTTATAGTTCAGATTTACGTTGATGATATTATTTTTGGTTATCCTAATCCCTCTCTTTGTGAAGAGTTTTCTAAGCTAATGCAGGCAGAATTTGAGATGAGTCTGATGGGTGAATTGAAGTTCTTTCTGGGAATTCAAATTGACCAAAAATCAGAGGCTACTTACATTCATCAAAGTAAGTACACCAAAGAACTTCTGAAGAAATTCAACATGATGGTTTGTACACCAGATAAGACTCTAATGCATCCAACATGTATTCTGGAAAAGGAAGAGGTAAGTGGAAAGGTTTATCAGAAGATCTATCGTGGTATGATAGGCTCTCTTCTATACTTAACTGCTTCTAGACCTGATATTATTTTCAGTGTTCATTTGTGTGCTAGATTTCAATCATATCCTAAAGAATCTCATTTAACTGCTGTTAAAAGAATTCTAAGGTGTTTGAAAGGAACTACTAACCTTGGCTTGATGTATGAGAAAACATCAGAGTATTCTCTTTCTGGTTATTGTGATGGAGATTACGCAGGAGACAAATTGGAAAGAAAAATCACCTCTGGAAACTGTCAGTTTCTCGGGAAGAATCTGATCTCATGGTCAAGCAAGAGGCAATCAACAATTGCTCTCTCAACATCAGAAGCAGAGTATATATTCGCGTCTCTATGCAGTACGCAGATGCTGTGGATGAAGAACCAGCTAGAAGATTATCAGATACATGAGAGTAACATTCCTATCTTTTGTGATAATACTGCTGCTATCTGTTTAAGTAAGAATCCAATCTTACATTCTAGGGCAAAACACATAGAAATTAAACATCATTTTATTAGAGACTATGTTTAGAAGGGAATCTTATGTTTAAAATTTATAGATACAGACCATCAATGGGCTGATATTTTTACAAAACCCTTGGCTGAAGATCGATTTCTATTTATTCTGAAGCATCTAAAAATGGACTACTATCTAGAGTAAGATTTCATCAGAATCAGATGTGTTTAGTCAGAGTCTGAAGAAATCAGATTTTTATTTAAACTAAGAAGCATTTGTTTTTAACCTTAGTCATCAGAAGATGCTTTTGTCAGAAGTGTCTCTGATCAGACGCAAACCTTTTGGTTTTCTAGACTCTGAGGATATCAAAACGTGTCACTTAATTAAAAGGTGATTAACGTGTGTAACCGTTGTTACATCTTAAATCACTACATCTACTTAGAGTACACGATGAGCAGTATTTTTCTTGGAATTGGTTAAATCATGATTACGTTCATTTATTAATCCCCATTATTGTGCTTAATTCTTCACGTCTACAAACCTTCACTCCACTCACACGTTATATACCTGCTCACACCACTTCACTCCACTTTACACTTTAGAAACCCTAAAACCTCTTTTTCTCCAAAACGCTTTTTGTGCTTTCTTCTTCTTCAAAGTGGTTAAACTCTGAGTTCAAAAGGATCTCAAATTTCTCGGAAGCCTCCAAAGTTGCTACAGTTTAACTGGTCAAGGATAAAGAAGAAGAGAAAGAAAGGATAAGGAAATTCAAGCTTCTTGCTGCAAAGCAAAAAGAAGCTGAAGAAAAAGCCGTTGAAGCAGCAAGGCTTCTAGCAGAAGAATATACTAGAAATGTTAAAGATGTCAGGTTGGCACAAGAAGCTAAAGATGCATAGAAAGCTAAGCAAGCCGCTCTAGTTACTTCCTCCTTTGAACCTGCTTTTGTGCGTTTGAAATGTGCAATTGAAGAAATCAAAGAAGATCATCAAGCAATGAAAGAAGAACAAAATATCTTCTAAGAAAGCATTGTTGAATAGAAGGTTGTCAACACCTCTCTTCAGGATATGCTTCAACTGATTCTGAACAAGCTGTCTACAAATCCTTCATCCTCTGGAACTTAGGCACTTAGGCCTTTCTTTTTCCTTTTGGCTCTGAAACTTAGGATTCTATTTTGTTTTGATCTTCTGATCTTTTTGTTTTAATGGAATTTCAACTTTTTGATTTTTACAAAAAGAGGGAGAAGTATAATGAACGTGATAATTTGATTCTCATAATCAATTTCTGAAAAATAAGTTGCTTACATTCTAACCAATAAACTTTTGTTTCTGTTAGATTTGTCTTCTTGTTTTCATATGGAATCTGAATGTTTTTGGCTCTGATATTTCAAGATCTTGGTACAATTGACTTCTGGAAACTGAATCAAGACTCTAAAGATCTCAATATCTGACCTATTGCAACCAGGGAGAGTTCACCCAGAAGGTTCACAAGTCAGGATATTTGATCTTCATCCAGTCTGAGATTCAGGGGGAGATTCTCATCTGAAGGATAAGTATTCCTTAACCTTCTTATTTCTGCAATAATACCTCTGAGTTTTGATGATAACAAACAAGTATGTTTGTATGAATAATTTTGGTATTCTAATGTTTGTTATTTTTTAGAATTTAACAAACAGGTTCTGCTTCTGATAAATAGCGTGGCTAAGTTATTAGAAGAGAATTGTTCTGCTTCTACGCTACATTTGTTCTGCTGAATAGTAGCATTTGCTTCAGAAGACTCTGAAGTTGTATGACACTGATACGATGTCTAAAGAAAACAAGTTCTAAAGATCTGAAGACAGAAGTTCTGATGAATAAGTCCAGATGCTGAAGACTTATGCTTCTTAGACATACGGGTTCTAAAGACCAAGTGCTGAAGACTCTGAAGATGTAGCTTTGCAGACTCTAAAGACTTGAAGCTCTTCAGACCCAAGTTACGCTTTCCCTTTGTCTAACTCATGCTCTCAGAAGCCTTTGAAGTCAGGAAGTTGAGAAGACTAAGCAACGTGGTACAACAGTACAACAGTACGATGAGGACGCTTTGCTCCACTTCGGATAGGGCGGACGCAAATGTACTATTTGTCCCCCACGTTCTTTCAAGCCGCCATAATTCTGAAATGTCAGAAATATCCTTCAACGGTCATATCACATGCATGGCTATATAAAGGCTTGAAGACTTCAAAAATGGAGGCTAATCTTCACTGCTTATACACTCTATTGTTCATATCATTCTTAAGTCATTTTGTTCTTAAATCTGTTTACATATCAGCTTGTGTAGAAGCAATTTTCTGTAAATAAATTATTTTTCAAACAGTTGTTTGATTTCCTTAAGAGATCGGTTAGGTCAGGATTCTTGAGAAGTCTAGGACTAGTGTGTCTTAGAGATTGTTTCCTTCAGAGACCGGTTATGTCAGAATTCTTGAGAAGTCTAGGACTAGTGTGTCTTAGAGATTGTTGTTAGTCACTTGCAGTTTGGCTTATGCATTGTATTAATTAGTTTGATTAGTGGATTAAAACCTCGTTTGAGAGAGGCAAAATTACCTTGGCGGGTGTACTACACTAGCTTGAGGGTTTCTCAAGTGAACTAGTATAAACATACTGTGTTCTTTCTTTTCAGTTTCTCTTGCTTTATTATCAAGAAGTGAAGGTTATTTGTAAAGGGGATTATTTTTAAAGAATCGTTTTTATTGTAAAAACCCAATTCAAACCCCCTTTTTCTTGTGTTTTTCACACCTTCACAAAGATGATTATAAAAGTAATGTTTTGTACATAGAGTTTATAAGACTATAAGCTAATTAACTTGCTATAAATTTTAACTAACAAATGAATCTTTTCTGGCCTGCTCACATGGCCAACGCTTGTCAAAATTAATGACATTGATATATGCGTGTTGTTTGGATGTATTGGTCTTTTGCTTCTTTCCTCTTTGTTGAACAGATGTTACATCTAGGATACAATGCAAAGATTTATGTATGTGTCGAGATTTTGTAAGGTCGCCACTTATAGTCATTAGTTTTTCGTGTACATTGTGGTACCTCATCTTTAGGTAGACAAGGGATACAACGGTGTACAAAGCTGCTAAGAAAGGTTTCTCCAACATGCAGTTGTAGACATTTTTACAAGGAACCACAAAAAACAGAAAATCTACTTCTGGACATCTTTTCCTTATCTGAAGATAACCATAAGCTATATAAAACTCTAAGGGCGAGTTAGTGTTTCATTAAAAACTTATAAGTCGGAAACTGTACAGGGTTATAGTTTTTCCTTTTCAAGCCCAACTTCTCAAAGAATTCGGTGTACTTGATGTCCCATGAACTTCCTTCATAAATGAAAATCTTCAATACATAAAAATAGACCACGATCGCCGTGATCACCAATAGGAATATCTCATTAGAGATACCACCTACCTTTTCACTTTATTTAAACCCCAAGATGGGCCTCTCCAGCTTCTCAATAGTATATACATCTCCCTTTTTTTATCTATTGTCATTAGTTTTGCAATCTACATCTTCACGTTTCTTTTGACGGTGTCTTCGGGCGTGGAAAACCTCAAGGTATGAAAGCAATAAAGTTGTAACTTCCGGTGACAAATGCTATGAATGATCATTTTTCTATGCGAACTTTATCTTCTCTTCATTGTTATCCTTGCCCTTACTGACACTATATGGCCTGAATTATTTTCTTAGGTGGCGTCTCGCCTTAGCTGGGAGATCGCTTCTTTCACAATGAATTGATTCATCTTCTAGATATTTTGGGGAAAACTATGTCTCTTTTGTAGTCATCATTCTTCTCACCCTCTTGTGTGTATTTACCCAATCTCCTATTTTAAATGATATCCTTTATGTTGCCATTAATAGGATACATTCATCGATTTTATGCTAATGACTCTTATAGAAATGATAAAATTCTGACCTGTCTGTCCTTGCTAATTCTTTTATGGGATGGGTTTATCTTACCCCAATTTGTTTAATTTCCGTGTTGACATATTCGTGTAAGATATTTTCTATTGAAGTATTAAGGGGTATATACGACGAGAATCTAGCATGTGGTCCTGTATGTATATCTCTGTCTTCATTTTTCCCAATGCATGTTGTCTTTTTGTCTACCACATATCGTGTTACTTGATCCTTTGATTCTTTCCATATTCTCGGCCAATAGCTTCTCCTTGTAGTTTATATAGGGTTGGGATCGGAGAGGAGGTCACCCATGTTTCCCACGCCCTTTAACCCTATCTTTTCGCAGAACATATTGTTTCTCCTCAGTCCCTTTTAAAAGATCCAGCATTTTAGATTTTTATTGGATCCTTTGACTTCCACAACCACTTTAGTGAATTGTCAATATATCCCTTGAGGGTTTTTTTCTTGTTTTGGTGGGCCCCTTGATGGATATCATTTTTCGGTGATGTTGACATGTTATGAATTGTCGTGTGAACTCATTACGCAATTTTCTCCAAGAATTGATGAAATGGTCCTCCAAGGTTTTGAACCACGTCATGGCGGCTATTTTGAGAGTTAACAAAAACAACTTTCATATTACAACAATATGGCATGGTGATAGTCGAGCATAGTGTCCACATGCTCTACGTGTTCGTTTAGATCCCTAGTTCCATTGTAATTGTACTGCTTTGTGGGTTTCTCGAGGGACTTATGAATCATGCAGTCAACAATGTGCTTGCGAATGGATTTTTTAGATGGCGATAGAGAGATTAGTGGGAAGTGCCTTTCTCATTTCTAATCTAAGAGTCTTCGAAAGGGGATCACATGGTATGATAGTCTTTATGAAGAGTGTGGCTAGAATTCTCGCCCTCAAGCAATAGTGATGTGAGTTATATACATGAAAGTGGCAACACTTTAGTGTTTTAGGGGACCTTCTTTGTTGTGATGTGGCATCACCGAGAATGTGGAACAAGAAATTAATAGTAAGCTGGTGAAGTCCACCGAGGAAGATCTCTCGCACAATGGTGGAGGTCTCTGATTGACAGAGAAAAAGGTGTGATTGCAAGGTTATCACTCGAACACCCTAGTCAATGTAGTTAGAGATGAGAAACTTGTGTGTGTGTGTGTGTGTGTGTGTGTGTGTGTGTGTGTGTGTGTGTAATGAGTTGTACCTTGTTGTGATGCAAAGTCACACTTATATATGAACAACAATTATAGTTGCCTCCAGTGAATGACACGCTTTATGCGGGGGATCTTTGGATGGATTTCAATGGTTGAGATGAGTGCAATGTCTGGCTTCAGTGCAAACCTTCTAAAGAAAGCACACATGTTCGTCTGTTTGAGTGAATAAAGCTTTGGATTGAGTTTTCATATTAGGTCGATTTTATTGGACCGATAAGCCGATCTAGAACATATATTTTTAACTAATCAACATTTTTTTTATTAGAATAGAGACAAAGAGGTGCACATAAATATTTTTATATAGATAATATTTATATTAGGAAGATCCCAAATCTCAAATTGCTTAGAGATAGAGCTTGAAATTTTTTATATAGAGTGACACCCCTCACCTTACAAGTCAATTTTGTAATGATTAGTTAGGTCAAACTCTAATATAATATCAAAGCTTATCAATCAAATTATGAACCATTAACTATTTATATCCACGCACCAAGTCCAATAGAGTGTTAGGTGTGAGAGACAAATTGAGAAGTTATCAAATCAGAATTCAGTTAGAGATAAAGCTTGAAAAGACTTTATGTAGAGTGATACTATTCACCTTATAAATTAGTTTGGTAAGGATGGGTTAGATCAAATATTAACTATGATTTTTAATGAAATCAATTTTAACTCTTAAAAACTATTAAACATGTGAATAAAAATATTTATAAAAATACACCTTTCCTCAATAAATTGTTAGATAATGGTTGTACGATAAATGGATCAAGACTAGAATTGTGCATGTGAACACTTTGCTAATAGTATTTCAAGCACTCTCAAAGTTTCTTAAAGTGTACGCGTAGGAATACCCAAGATAATTCAGCCTATCTTTGAGTTTGCATAAGACATATGAAAACTCGAATGTAGGGAAGAGAGAAACTGAAATTTGACTAAAGAGGTGAGTTTTTGGCCATGTACTTTTCCTATCTCATGAATTTATCCTGAAAGAAACTCCAACTCTCACTTTAAGATAGAACCATCTTGAAATTCACATAGGTGAAGTTCATAATGTATCTACTTTACTTGAGATACAAATTCTCAATTTTGAACTTCATTAAGAGTTTGAAAAACTCAATCCTCCAAAAGCAATAGTCAAAATTATTACACAATGTATCACAAACATCCAAATAAATGACTTATTAACACCCATTGAATCTAAGGTTAATGTTTTCTCAATGTTATATTGAGTTACTACCGTTGTTGGAACTCTTACTCAAGGAGTTTCAATCCCATACCTCTCGAGGTAGTCTTTACTAAATCTATGGTCATGTGTTTTAGTAAATGGATCAGCTAAGTAATAGCTTGAATGTATATATGTGATTGAAATGATTCCATCCTTAATCAATTTTCTCACGAAGGAATGTCTAAGATATATGTTCCTAGACTTTCCATTATACACTTTGTTGTATGCTCTATCTAAAGTGGCTTGACTATCGTAATGTATCAACACCTTTGAAACTTTGTCTTTAGCTAATAGAACTTCCAACAAAAGTTCCCTTAATCATTAAACTTCTTGACCAGCGAAAGCAAGAGTCATGAACTCTGATTCCATGGTTGAAAGAGTGATACATGTTTTCTTCTTATTCTTCTAAAAAATTGCACCCCCAACTTGTGTAAATATCCACCCAATTGTAGATTTATGATCTCCAACACTCGATATCCAACTCGCATTGGTATACCCACCTAGCATGGTAGGAAACCTACCATAATTAAGGCCAATATCTTTTTTCAAAAGATAATCGAAAATCCTTGTGAAGGCCTTGTAATTCTCACCATTTGAGTTGCTAGTAAATATACTCATTTTATTAAATATAAATGTTATGTCGGGTCTGGTACATTTCATCAAATACATTAGTCAACCAATTTCACTTATATATTTCAATTGAGCCACAACTCTTCTATCATTCTTTTTTAAGCTTGACACTAGGATCAAATGGAGTATTCATTTCCTTGAAACGTAAGTGTTTGAACTTATCAAGCATTTTCTCAACATAGTATATTTGACTAAGTTCATAACCCTCACCATTTTTAGCTTGATCCCCTAATTAGTGTCAACTAGTCCAATATTTTTCATCCTGAATTTGGAAGTTAGAAATTTCTTTGTTTCTAAAATTATATTCATCTTGATTGATAATGATCAACATGTCATCAACATAGAGACAAAGGAATATCACAATGTTTTCACACACATTTATGTACAGATATTTTTCACAAAAATTAGGAACAAATCCATTTAAAGTATGACAAAGTCAAAATTTTGATGTCATTGTTTTGGTTCATGTTTTAATCCATACAAGGATTTGACAAGCTTGCACACCTTTTATTCATTTTCAAGAAGCACATAACCTTCCAGTTGCTCCACATAAATTTCCTCATTGAGATCTCCATTTAGGAATTCCGTTTTGGCATCCATTTGGTGAACTATAAGGTTATGCAAACAATACTCTAATTTTTGTTGTCCTTGCTACCAGTGCATATGTGTCAAAATAATCAACACCTTCCTTTTGTCTAAAACCATTGGCTATTAATCTAGCCTTGTAGGTTTTTATTGTACCATCACTATGATACTTCCTTCTAAACACCCACTTGCATCCAATAGGTCTTGATCCCTTAGGGAGATCGATAGCTCTCAAGTGTGGTTTAACATTATTGAATCCATTTTGTCTTGGATAACGTCCTTCCAAAAAGAGGAGTCCCATGAAGCTGCTGTTTCCTTATACATCTTGAGAATAATATAATTTTTACGAACAAAATTTTCACTATTTCTTTCTACAAGATAAAAGGAAATAAGTTAAGAATCAATTATGTTTGGTTCTAGATCCTTAGCTTTTTAGACTCTCTTACTTATCCTAAGCTCGTGTTATGATTCAACAATTCGTGAAGAGCTTTTTGGCAGTGTTTCAACAATCTGTAGAGAGCCTTCCTCGCGAGGCTCTCCATCTGTGGGAAATTCTGATTCCTTATCTTTCATAATAAGATTATGAAAGAATTCCATATCTCGGATTAAATGATTAGATTATACTCTAAATTCAAAAGTCTATATACTCTATTTTTAGGTGTCTATCCTACAAAAGCACAATTGATCCCTTGAGGATTCAACTTAGTTCTTTTAGGATCCATGTTCTTATATTAAGTCACACACACCCACACTCTAAAATAACTGATATTTGGCAATCTACTTTTTCATACCTCATGGAGAAATACTAGTTTTCTTTAAAGGAGTTCTATTCATTGTATCATAAGCATATGGAAAAGCTTCACCCGATAAATTAAATAACAATTCATAATGCATTAACATGGCATTTATCATTTCTTGATATGTCTGATTCTTTCTTATGGCTAGACCATTTTGTTATGGTGTACAAGGTGTAAAACGTTCATGTATAATATTATACTCTTCATAATATGCATCAGTTTCAATAGAAAAGTATTCACCGCTCTTGAAATTCTAGCACGCAGATACCAGATGTTGAGATAGATGTCACAATACTGGGATCAAGACGGTTTAAACACTCACAAATACGCAGAAAAATAAATGACAGAAAGATAAATAACACCAGTAGTTCTTACCCCGATTCGGTGCAACGTCACCTACATCTGGGGGCGATCAAGCCAGGAAGGAAATTCACTATGACAATATTAGTTCAAAGTTAAACTCCTCCGTTTACAACTTATCACCTAATCACTACCTTGTGCAACTTCTACCTAGACACCCTCTAGATATGAGATCCCCCTCTCACTTCCTATTAGTCACAAACCAGTGACAATTCAACAACAACCCAAAATAGAAGTACCAACACTTCCAAGTACAATACTTAGTTTTACTTAAAAGCTTTAACTAAGAACAATACACTCTTGCTTAAAAGCTTATGAGTGAACAATTAACAATTAACAATCAGTCAACTTAATGCATCAAAACTGATACAAGAGTGACATACAAAGAAAACACACTAAACCCTAGAGAACCACCAAGACACGACTAATCCTAATTCTTCAAATCCACGCCTTCTTTAGGTTTAGAAAAACCCTTTAAATAAACATCATATCTGCATGGGCTTGGGTCTCAAAATAAAACGCAAATCACCAGGAATCTGCTTTAAATCAATTGCATAATATCCTGCACAATAATAGGAACAATAACATAAAGTTTCCTAAAAAGGCTCAACGATCCTTTTTAAGAAATACAATCAAATTTATCACAAGAAGTTCCCAAAGTATCCTGCCTTGGACAACAATAACGTGAATTAAAACACACTCAAAACTCACACTTAAAATACCGAAACAGTTATGCCCTAACTTTCTGGTATAACATGTCCTGACACATGTCACAACATCATAATGAACATGTTGTCTGACTCTCAAAGCAGAACATATGGCTTAACATCTCGCTGACAACATGTTTTACCAAAATGTTGCCAATCCAAAAACCACAGAACTTACAATCTCCCTTTTTGACAAATTTTGGCTAAAACAACCTTAGAACAAATCAGGAGTATATACAGCGGAATCACAAACAACACAAGCTACATAAAAGCATGTAAGCTTTGTACAGACTGCAACTTTGCAACAACAGATTTGACAGGTTCATAACTTCCTCTGCCACACATAGACAATACTCCCTCTCAAGGGGAAAAGCCAAATCACAACAAAAGAAATAAATATGTATTATCCAAGTTCACACATCACAAAAAAACACAATGTCAAGACATCTAGTCTAACATTACAGAACCAGTAGCAAGACCACGACTCACTGCAGAGAAAAATAAATTCTCCCAGACAAGACACACCATTACTCCTTATCAAAAAGGACATTCTGAACTATCTCAAAGACACATGCAGCTAGAAGATCCTTCTTTAAACTACAAGCATGACTAACACTTATGCTCCCCCTCAATAGTTGCATATACCAAGCAACCACAAAGCACACTAAAACATGACATGATGTCATGACATCTGATCCAACATCAGAAACAACAAACATACTAACACTTTACCCCCCATTTTTAGCCAAAAATTGACAAAAAAAAAAGAGTAAATGTAAAAAAAAAGAGTAAATGTAAAAAAAATAAATATAAATAGAAGCACACACTAGCAATGGCAACAAACAACTCTAATGGAAACACAAAGATTGGAAGCTTTGTGTTTAAGCTGCCATTTTCACTGTTTTTCTTCGATCTTGTGCAAAGCCACTCACAAAAAAACTCACGAACACTCGTGTTTCTTAATCCCTCAGAATCAAGAAATATGATTCTGTTTCGATTTCAAACTTCAATGCATTGTGAATTTCAGAATTGAAATCAATCAAAAACGTCTCACGTACACTCGCGTTTTCCATTCTGCATCTGAACCGGAACTCTATATACTAATTGCTGAAGCACAAGGTTGAAGATGAAGAAGATGAGAGAGAGAGAGAGAGAGAGAGAGAGAGAGAGAGAGAGAGAGAGAGAGATTCTATAACTAACTTTCTTACACAAAAGAAAAATAGTTTCAATGAAATGATTCTTCTAACTGAATGTAAATTCAGTTTATGTATAAATTTAGAATCTGAAATGAAATTCAGATGCAAACCAAATTATCTCTAAACTCACAAGATACCTAAATGAAATGCAACTAACTACTTGAATTTGTATTACACTTTAATAGTTATATCCCCTCATTTTTGTGCAAAACCAAAGGTATAGGTTGGATATATTTTTTTAAAAAGTTAAACATTGTGCTCATATGACATATAATTAAATTTTTGGTTGGTCGATGTGAAATTTATCATAAAAAGTATAATTTGTAGTAGTTATCAATTTTAGTTTAGTGTAATTTGGAATTTTCTCTGAAATTGGCGTTGAGTTCCTTCTCATTACAAACACGTGTAATTGGTATGGGATTCCTGCTCTGTACAAACATGTGTAATTGGTGTGGAGTTCCTACTTTGTATAAACATGAGCATCTTCAATAGATAAACATTTTTTGGTTACTGCTGTTATATTTTGTGGACTCAAATTCTCACATTGCATTTAAGCAATATTTAAAAAATTTTAACTATTTTTACTCAAATAGTAATTATAAATAAGCTACATATATATTTTACTCTATCAATTTATATTATTTTATTTGCATTACATTACATTGTATCCTACTTTTGGATATGCTCTAAACATGTCTTATAATAGAATGTACTTTTCTTTAATAAATTTGCTTTTTCAGAAAATACAACTTTACATAATAAACATTAAAGTGAGTTAACTTGCTCATTTACTCAATTACAAATTTCTCTTATTATCATTTAAACACATCAATCATCACGTATTAATTTCTTTATTACAACACAAATGTTATTGAGATTTAAATTATATATTAGTTTGAAACTATATCTCATATTTTATATTAAAATATTTAAGAAATATAATTGAACTTCAAAAAGTTGAGTACGATGTACATTTTTGTCCAAACTCACAGATCAACATCTTAAAGATACAGATTGAGACAATTTTCAAGTACGGGTTAAACGTGAACCACCTATCAAAATTCCCACGATAGAATTCGCCGTACTACAAACAAAGACTAAGCCAAACGCGCATGCTATGCTACAACAGCCACATCGAAGATCACGTGGTGGTGGTGACATGTTCTCTCTCTTTTTTGGACTCATGGGACCATGCGCTGTGCCATGCCCATGACTAATACTATTCGTGTGTCTATAAACTAAAACAAAAATCTGATATTTTACACGGTCTGTTAATCATAATGATTAGATATTAAAAAGAATTTAACTTTTATTTTAATTATTCTTAAAATAGAATAATATTAATTTGTGCTTTTAGGGCACAAGTTAAAAACTAAATAAAGAAAAATTGTCTTGGAAATTGTGCATTAATTTTAATAAAAGTATAAAATTAATTGTTTAATTGTTATTTTCAATACAAAATTACTATAAATAGGTCTCTTAACTTGTGTCTGTTAAATGTAATTCATAGTGTCGAAGTCGAATCATTCTAGTGTCGAATAGCTTTGTGTCGAGTTGTCTCGACAGATTCGTTTTAGATTTGATTTGATTGGATTCAGATATGATTTAGATTAGATTTAATATTTTGGGCTTTAGAGTTTTGGGCCTTTGCAAATCTATATATATAAATAGGAAGTATCCTTGCATTGTAATCATAACATTGTATAGCATTCACAGTTGCAGTTAGCAGTGAAAATACAATAGTAACAGAAATCCCACGGTTAGTGGGTAAAACATTTCTCCAAATATTTCTCTCTCTTTCTCTCTTTTCTTTCTTTCTTGCTGTTCTTGTTCTTCATATTCTTCATTGTCATTACGTATTGTGTGGTTTGTTATCAATCTTGAGATCAAGATTGAAAGAGGAATTACCATAGGTTGTGGTTGAATTCCAACATCTGGTATCTAGAGCTCCGATTGCGATTCAAGGAAGAAAAACGTGATGGCTATGAATCATTCAAATGGGCACTTTTCGGCGACCCTACCAATTCTCAAGAAATATAATTATGAGAATTGGTGCAAGCAGATCAAGGTGATTTTCTGTTATCAAGATCTTTGGGATCTTGTAAAGGAATGAGTAACACCGCTTGCAGAAAACGCGACGGATCAAGAAAAGGCTACACACAAAGAATTGAAGAAGAAAGATTATAAAGCGTTGTTTATAATCCATCAATGTGTTGATCCAGATAACTTTGAAAAAGTTAGCGATGCAGAATCAGCAAAGGAAGCATGAGAGATTCTTGAAAAGTCGTTTGGAGGCGCAGAAAAGGTGAAAGAGGTGAGGTTACAAACTCACAAGAGAACCTATGAGTTGCTTCAGATGGAAGACAACGAAAGTATTACAGATTTCTTCACCAGAGTTACAAAGCTGGTGAATTAAATCAAGGTATGTGGAGAGGTGTTGACATCAAGATCAGTTGTTGCAAAGATCTTGAGGTCATTGGCTCCAAAGTTCGACCACGTGGTAGTTGCCATAGAAGAGTCGAAAGACTTGTCAGTATTGACGAAGGAAGAGCTTCAAGGGACGCTTAAGTCTCATGAACAAAGGATAGCTGAGAGAGCTGTAGGAAAGTCGAAGAGTGATATGGCTTTGCAGGCGCAGTCAGAAAAGGAAAGGAAAGGTAAAGGAAACTGTAATGGCAACAAAGGAGGAAACCAGTCGAATCAGAAGAAACCTTGGAACCAAGGCAACCAAAGAGGTGGTGCTGCAGGTAGAAGAAAAGGTGGTGATCGAAAATCTGACAAAAGTCACATTCAATGTTTCAATTGTCAGAAGTATGACCATTATGTTAGTAACTGTCCAGAAAAGAAGAAAAATCAAGAAACTGATGCAAATCTGGCGAAGCATGAAGAAGAAGAGACGTTGCTGATGGTCACAACAAAAGATGAAGAAAGATTCCAAGATCAGTGGTACTTGGACTCAGGATGCTCATCACACATGACTGGGAGGAAATATTGGTTTTTCAACATGATGCTATCGTCGAAGAACACAGTGAAGTTTGCAAATGACAACACTCTAGCAGCTGAAGGTGTTGGTGATGTTCTGATTATGAGGAAAGATGGTAAAAGGTCAACAATTTCCAATGTGTTATACATTCTAGGCATGAAGAGTAATTTGCTCAGTATAGGGCAGCTAGTCGAAAAGAACTACAAGGTAGTTGTCAAAGACAAGATGATGAGAGTTCTCGACACAGGTGGTAGGTTGATCTTGAAGGCTCCAATGTCTCAGAATAGGACCTTCAAGATCGAACTCAAGGTGATGGAGCACAAGTGTCTAGCAACAGCAGCCAGCAGAGATGAGTGGTTATGGCATTTTTGACTAGGCCATCTCAACTTCAATGACATCAGAGAGCTGAAGAAAAGAAATATGGTTTCAGGATTACCAGAAATTGACATTCCAAGTGAAGTCTGTGAAGAGTCTGTTCAGTCGAAACAACACAAGAATAGCTTCAGCAAGGATGCAGGAAGGAAGTCGAAGGCAATTCTTGAAGTCATATACTCTGATGTATGTGGTCCAATCCAGGTGGATTTGATTGGTGGCAACAGATACTTTGTCACGTTTATAGATAATTACAGTCGAAAGTTGTGAACTTACCTCATCAAGAAGAAAAGTGATGTGATTGAGGTATTTTCCAGATTCAAATCCATGGTCAAAAGACAGAGTGGTCGAAAAGTGAAAATTCCGAGGATAGATGGTGGTGAAGAGTATGTGTCGAAAGAGTTCGATACATTATGTGAAAAAGAAGGGATTGTGCATGAGGTGGTGCCACCCTATACACCACAGCAAAATGGAGTTGCAGAACGAAAGAACAAAACCATCATGAATATGGTGAGAAGTATGTTGAATGGAAAGCATCTACCCAAAGAATTATGGGGAGAAGCAATTTCGACAGCAACGTATATTTTAAACAGATGTCCGACGAAGAAGCTTGAAGGAATCACACCAGAGGAATGTTGGTCTGGTGTCAAGCCAAGCCTCAGTCACTTGAAGGTGTTTGGATCTATAGCACATAGACATGTGCCAGATCAGTTGAGAAGGAAACTTGATGACAAGTCGAATCAGATGATCTTGATAGGATATCATTCGACTGGAGGTTACAAGTTGTTCGACCCAGTGAATAAGCAAGTAGTGATCAGCAAGGACGTGATCATAGATGAGCTTAAAGAATGGGATTGGACAGAGAATGCCAAGAAGGATTCAGTGAGAATCTCTTGTGAAGAACCAGCCACTGAAGTCGAAAGAGAAGTTTGACAGGAACCAGTCGCAGATGAAGCAGGTTCAAGCAGACCTCGACGAACAAGACACATGCCTGCAAGGTTGCAAGAATGTGTAGGTACATCAGATGATTTGGTCGATGAAGAGGGTGAGCTGGTACATTATGCTTTCTATGCAGATGTCGAACCAGTCAATGCAGCTGAGGCATTGAAAGATTCGAAGTGGGTGAAAGCAATGAATGAAGAGTTAGAGTCCATCGAAGTCAACAACACATGGTCACTTGTCGAATTGCCTCAAGGCAAGAAGGCAATTGATGTGAAATGGGTTTACAAGGTGAAGGTGAATCCTAGAGGAGAAATAATTTGACACAAGGCAAAACTTATGGCGAAAGGATTTCTTCAGAAGGAAGGAATCGACTTTGATGAAGTGTTTGCACCTGTTGCTAGGATCGAAACAATCAGGTTGGTTGTTGGTCTAGTAAATGTGAACAATTGGCACACATGTCAGATGGACGTGAAGTGTGCATTCCTTAATGGTCCCCTAGATGAAGAAGTTTATGTCGCACAACCAGCTGGGTATGTGAAACGAGGCGAAGAAGGAAAGGTGTACAGGCTGCATAAAGCCCTGTATGGACTTAAGCAAGCTCCAAGAGCTTGGAATAAGAAAATCGACAGCTTCTTAAGGGAGAAGGAATTTGTGAAGTGTACAACTGAGCATGGAGTGTATGTAAGGAGAAGCAATAATAAATTGCTTATACTATGCCTCTATGTTGATGATTTGTTGATAACAGGTAGTTGCAAGAAGCAGATCGAAGATTTCAAACATGACCTGAGCGAGGAGTTTGAAATGTTAGACTTGGGAAATCTCTCATATTTCCTTGGCATCGAATTCTACAAGACTAGTAGAGGTTTGATGATGTACCAAAGATGATATGCAGGCGAAATCCTCAAGAGATTTGAGATGCAAGATTGCAACCCAACTTCGACTCCAGTTGAGACCAGATTACAACTGTCGAAGGATCCAAATGAAGATGATGTCGACCTAACCCAATACAGAAGACTCATTGGGTTACTTAGATACCTTTATCGCACAAGGCCTGACTTAGCATACAGTGTGGGTATGGTAAGTAGATTCATGCAGAAGCCAAAGGTATCATACCTAACAGCGACGAAGAGGATACTTAGGTATCTAAAAGGGACTCTCGACTATGGCATTTTGTTTCCTGCAACTGATGAAGGAAGAGAATACAAGTTAGTGGGATACACCGACTCTAGTTGGTGTAGTGATGCTGAGGATAGAAAATCCACAGCTGGATATGTGTTTATGTTAGGTGGTGCACTAGTTGCTTGGAGTTCGAGAAATGAGCCAGTAGTGGCATTGTCATCATGCGAAGCAGAGTATATAGCTGCTTCTCTTTGTGCATGTCAAGCAACTTGGATGGTGAACTTGGTCAAAGAGATTATAGGGAAGAATCATGGAGCAATTACCATGAAGATCGACATCATGTCAGCTATCAACTTGGCGAAGAATCCAATAGCTCATGGTCGAAGCAAGCGCATCGAAATGAGGTTCCATTATCTTCGAGAGCAGGTAGCAGAAGGGAAGATGAATTTGGAATACTGCAGAACTGAGAATCAGATTGCAGATATCATGACGAAGGAAGTGCAGGTTGAAGTGTTCAAGAAGCTAAGGACTATGATGAATGTTGATAGTTTAGACACTATGAATTAGGTGGTGTGTTAAATGTAATTCATAGTGTCGAAGTCGAATCATTCTAGTGTCGAATAGCTTTGTGTCGAGTTGTCTCGACAGATTCGTTTTAGATTTGATTTGATTGGATTCAGATATGATTTAGATTAGATTTGATATTTTGGGCTTTAAAGTTTTGGGCATTTGCAAATCTATATCTAAAAATAGGAAGTATCCTTGCATTGTAATCATAACATTGTATAGCATTCACAGTTGCGGTTAGCAGTGAAAATACAATAGTAACAAAAATCCCACGGTTAGTGGGTAAAACATTTCTCCAAATATTTCTCTCTCTCTTTTCTTTCTTTCTTGCTGTTCTTGTTCTTCATATTCTTCATTGTCATTACGTATTGTGTGGTTTGTTATCAATCTTGAGATCAAGATTGAAAGAGGAATTACCATAGGTTGTGGTTAAATTCCAACAGTGCCCCAAGGACACAAGTTAGCATTACCCAATAAAATAATACTAACGGATGATGGTGATGAACTGACAGTGTAAAATTTTTTACACTGACAGTGTATAGTAATTAATCTCATAAATTTTTACCTTTGAAATAATTTTTTTATTTAATATTAAATTAAACTAGGCTTAAATAGTCCATTGATCCCTGTAAGTTAGCGAACTTTTGAGTTTAATCCCCTCTAATTTTTTTTTTATAGTTTGAATCTCTATATCTCAAATTTTGCGTGCGTTTTAGTTTCAAAAACAAAAATTCGATGCAAAAGGTGAGATATAAGAACTCAAACTAAAAAAATAAATTATATGGACTAAACTCAAAAACTCGCTAATTTACTAAGATCAAAAATGCATTTAAGCTATTAAACTAAAATACATTCATAGTGTAAACAAAATTTTAGTCACTTGTAAATTAATATAAACAGACGATGGTGATAAATTGATCCTATAAATTTTTTTAATATTCTATATTTTTCAATATAGATTAACTTTTTCAATGTAGATTAATGAGACGAAAAAAATTGATAGTAATTAATTTTTTTAATATTTTTCAATATAGATTAACGAGACGAATTTTTTTTTAACTAATTCATAAGTGGGATGTCTATGCAAGTCAGTGGGATGTCTCTTGGTTTGGTGTAATTGCTTATCTTATTTTGAATTGGGTGTTGTTCTGGTCTTTTTCTTTTTCTTAAGCTATGTTTTTGATGGTTTTGCTTTTGGTAGCTGTGCTGATATAGCAGATCAAGTTGTATTTTTACTGAAAGGTCATGTGTATTTTTTAGTTGGGTTGGGAGTTTCTTGCTGTTGTATTTGGGTACTTGTTTGTAACACTCTGTACGGTTGGCATTACTTATGCCTTATCTTTCAATCCATTTTGCTTTTTCAAAAAAAAATTCATAAGTGCAGAAAACTACAATATGACGTACTCGTAGCAAAAAAATAACGTCACACACCACTCTAATTTCAATCCAACACTAATATTTATACAGTATATTTTTACACTCCTTCATCCATTATTATTTTAATGGCAAATATATCAATATATTAATATTTGAAAAGAGAAAAAGTCTACACAAACAAATTCATATATATTATGAGCTTATAATACAAACAATATAGCTAATGTCGTCCCAAATATTTTTAGGTTATGTTATATTCTTAAAATTATATATTTTTGTCTTATCATAGGAGTTTTTATACTAACATATTTGGTCTTTTAAACCGACTCGTTTAATTTTATGGTTTAGATATCGATTTTTATTTTTTATTTTATTTATAAAAACAAGATATGTAATGCGTTTCAAACCTAGAAGGAAAAAGCTCTTAAATGAAATTTATGAGAATTTAAAAATTCCCTTTTCCATCCTATGCTGCATATCTCTTAATGATTCAGATGACAACTAAGGAAATTCACTATCAGAAGGACAATTGAAGATGTTCCAACAAAAGTGTGACAAACTATCAAAGATCTGAGAATTAAAGGGGAGGAGGAGGAGTTATTTGAAGGAATCATTAGAAATATGGAGACGAGGGACATGAAAAGATGTGAAGCAAAAATGGTGGCAGCTATTAGGTTCCATGAATATTGCCATTTTCAACGTTAGAAGGTGCGACAATTCAATAAAAAGAAGGAAAATAAAGGAGATTCTATCAAATGGAAATACTGATATTTGCTTTATACAATAGACCAAGATTCAAAAGATGGGAGACGGTATGGTTCATATAGTTTGTGGGGAAAGATGGAATGCCAATGATTTGTTGTAGATTCCATTAGACAATCTGGTGGAATTTTAACAATATGAAGGAACGAAGCATTTTTTTTCAGTGTTTAGGGGTAAAGGATTTATGGGATTGAATGTACATTAGAAAGGTATGAATTGTTACCTTGTCAATGTGTATGCTTCGTGTAGTATAGCGGATAAACGACTTATGTGGTTAGAGTTGATAGAGTGGAAAGCAAAATGTCCTGCTGGTAGGGGTGGTAAAGCGGACTGTCTACCCTATTTAAACCCGTCCCATTTAAGCCCGTCCAAAAGCAGTGTGGGGAGAGGGGGGAGGGGTGGGCCAACTTAAGTGTCTGAGCTCAAAAGTAAAGTCCGCCCTGTTTACTATTGAGTTAACGGGTTGGCGGGCCGGCTCGTTAAACTTTTATTTTTTTTAGTTTAATTTACTAATTTATTTACAACTTTTTTAATAATTTACTACTACTTTATTTGCAATTTGATTTACTACTTTATCTACAATTTAATTTACTACTTTGTTTACGAACTTTTATATTTGATTGATTTTTTATTTCATTTGTCATTTACCTTTCAAATGATAATACACAATTTTAAGAGTCATTATATGATAAAATATATAAAAAATTGTAGTATTTTACAAAATAATAATAAAAAAAAAGTTTACTATTTCATTACGTCTTAATTTTTTAATTCCTATCTCATAAATTATTGAGCTTCATGGTTGCAACTTGCGTCCACCATCCATGTAAGTGAAACAACATGGAAAAAGTTTTTCAATTCATGGTAACGTTAGACGTAAGTATTCAAATTTTAATTTTTATCAATAAGGAAAAAAAGTTAGTGGATTGGCCTCCACGATACATTGTTCAATTTTAATTCAAAGTAAAAAAAAGTTTTAACAAAAAGCCGCTGGCAAAACCTGCCTTGCCCCGCCCCGCCCCATTTTTAAAGCGAGTTAGGTGGGGCGGGCCAACTTAAGGCACCGAGCCGAAAAACCTCGGCCCGGACCGCCAAAAATGGCTAGTCAAACAAGCCGGTCCAGCGGGTCTGACTCGTTTTGCCACCCCTACTTGCTGGGGAGTGGATGGTGGGGGGACTTCAATTCTATTAAATCAGAGGAGGAAAGGAGGGGTAGAGGATGGTCCTGCTACGCTGAGATGAATGAGTTTGCCTCTTTTATTTATATAATGGAATTAATTGATCTTCCATATGTGGGAAATAAGTTCACTTGGTTTAATTTGAATGGTAGTTTTAAAATTCGACTTGATAGATTTCTTGTTTCTTTGGGGTTAATCAATAAGTGGAACATTATGGCTTAACAAGTTGGGGATATGAACATTTCTGATCACAGACTGATGTGGATCAAGGCAAACAATGTCAATTAGGGACCAAAACCTTTTAAGGTATTTAACTATTGGTATGAGCATTCCAAATTTCTAGAATTTGTGAAGAAATAATGAAATTCCTATCATGTGGAAGGTAGTGTTGCCCAGGTGATAAAAGAAAATTCAAATCTCTAAGGGATAACTTGAGGTGCTGGAATAAGAAGGTTTTTGGTTGGGTTGACCTTGAGATTGATGAAGGGGTGAATACACTAAATGATATTGAAGGTGATATGGAGAGGGATTGTGGGCAAACTTCAGTAATAGATATGTTGAAGAGAAGTGTGGCTCAGGAGGATATTTGGGACAACCTACACTTGAAAGAAAGCATGCTTTAACAAAAATCAAGATTAAAATGGGTGAAGGAAGGTGATCTTAATACCAAATACTTCCACTCGATGCTCAAATGCAGAACTAGAAGGAATTCAGTTACATCAATCCAAGTTAGCTCTGAAAGGGTAGAAGATGTAGGTCTTGTCAAGGGCCAATAAGGAACACTTTGAATCAAGGTTCTCTAAAAATTTCATCCAGAGGCCAAACCTTGATTGGTCAGAGCTCTCTAAACTAACTGGTGAGGAGAGTTCAGGGTTGGAAGAAATGTTTTCTACAAAGGAAATCAAAGGGGTGGTGTTCGATTGTGAAGGTAACAAAAGTCTAGGGCCAGACGAATTCAACATGGAATTTTTGAAGAGATGTTGGGAAGTTGTTGGATGTGTTGTGGTGAAGTGTATCCAAGAGTTTCATTCTTCTTCAACATTACCTAAAGCTATGTTATCCTCTTTTATTGCCTTGATCCCCAAATGTGAAAACCCCCAAGGTTTGGATTAATACAAACCTATTTCCCCCATAGGGTGTGTGTATAAAGTAATTTCTAAAGTACTAGCTGCACATTTGAGATGTGTTATTCACAGGCCGATCTCTAAGACTCAAACAACCTTCATACTGGGTAGATAATTGCTTGATGGTGTTGCGGTGATTAATGAGTTGCTAGACTTTGCCAAAAGGAGGAAAAAGAGTTGTCTTCTATTCAAGGTTTATTTCGCTCAGGCATATGACTGTGTTGATTGGAAATTTCTACAGAAAATGATGGTGGCTATGGGGTTTGGGCGCAAGTGGATGGATGGAGGAGAGTTCTCTAGTTATATGCCAGTATTGGTGAATGGGAGTCCAAATGAAGATTTCAAGGTGTTAACGGGGTTGAGACTAGGAGATCTCTCGTCTTTTTTTTTGTTTTCCATTGTGGTTGAAGGACTTGCTGCATTGGTCAGAAGGGTTGTAAGCTTGGATATTCTAAGAGGATTCAAAATCAATGATGAAGTATTATATAGTTTGCTGCAATTTGATGATGAAATGTTCCTTGTGTGTGACGGGTCTTGGTCTAACTTCTGGGCACTAAAATCCATACTAAGAGGGTTTGAAATGGCATTGGGCTTGAAAATTAATACTTGGAAGAGTTTTTTGTATGGGGTTGGGTTCGAGGAATCTTTTATGAATGCTGCTGCAGGTTTCTTGGCATGTAAGACGGATGCTCTCCCATTCAAATTCCTAGGTCTCACTGTGAGTGGAAACCATAAAAGGGTGTCCTTTTGGAAACCGGTCACCTCATGCTTTAAGGCTAGGCTTTCACCATGGAATGGTAGGTTGCTATCTATTAGGGGCAGAGTCACTCTCATTAATTCTGTACTGATGAATTTTATTATACATCATCTTTCCTTCTTCAAAGTCCCTGCCAAGGTGATCCAGGATATCACTTCAAATCATAGGAACTTCTTGTGGTATGGCTCAATGGAGAAAAGAAGCATGGCTTGTGTAAGTTGGAAGACTGTGTGTAAGCTTAAGGTGAATGATGGGCTTGAGATCAAAGAAATTGGCTTATTCAATAGGGCATTGCTAACAAAGTGGTTATGGAGGTTTACTAAGGAGAGACATGCAATTTGGACTGGGATTTTGGTTCATAAGTATGGGGACATTGTTAGAAGACTATTATCCAAAGATGTGCCAATATCAAATTGTCTAGAATCACTTTAGTGGAGGGACCCGATGGAGTTTGGAGACTTATTGGAGGCGGGTGGCTTTGTTAAGTTGGTAACGTGTAGGCTAGAAGATGGAGTCTTCATTCCTTTTTGGTCTGTTAGGTGGATTGTCTATACAACTTTGATGGAACTTTTTCCTGCTATGTTTGTTGTGTTTGATAGGAAGCAAGGGGTGGTGAGGGATATGGGGGTTTGAGAGGGGGCTATTTAGAAACGAAGGTTATGTTTCAATAATCTGGAGGTGAACAACATACTTAGGGAGGAGTTTAATGAACTAATGCAACTGTTGTGTAAAGTCTACCCCAACAAGGATGGTTTTGATATTATTTTGTGGCCTCATGGGCCTTCCAACTTATTATCGGTCAAGTCTTATTATAATAAGTTACTGCAGGATGTGGGCGTAAATGTGATGGATCCTGCATCAGAAACAGCTTTAGCTATATTGTGGAAAACCAAGATTCCAATGAAAGTGAAGGTATTTGGTTGGAGATTGATCATAGATAGACTTGCAATGCGAAGCAACCTTGCTATGAGAGGTATCATTACTAATTAACATTATAAGGTGTGCATCTTCTGTTTTAATTCTGATGAAGATATCCATCTTGTCTTTATTATATGCCCTCTAATCAAATTGGTGTGGAAAAAAATTATGGGTTGGGTTGGTGCACTACTACAAAACGCGCAAACAACAACGCCCAAGTCACCACAGTTCTTCCAAAAATCGTGGTGATATCTCTAAACTCAGGCGCTAACTTTATATTATATTTTTTAATTAAAAATTTATAGGGTATAATAACGGTTGTAAGTATAACCGATACGATATAATCAATCTTTCATGGGTTCGAACCTCAGCTATGGCAAAAAAAAATTTCATTTAAGGTTAAGGCGCTCCTTTCTTTTTTTTTTTTTTTTTTTTTAAATAAGGGATATCACTACGGTTATTATGGGTAACCGTCGTGTTATAGTTTGCTATTATTTTAAAATATAAAATATAATTACGGTTATAGTTTTAAATCGTAATGAAAATTGATATTTTTTAATATATAAACGAAACTATCTGTTGCCCAGTTCATAACTGCTGTTTCTCTCTAAAGAAAACCCTAACACAACCCTTTCCTCTCATGAATCTTAACCAATACTGTTACAAGTGAATGGAGAAAAGAAGCTTAAAAGATATCTGACGGGAGCAACATCCGACGCAAACTCCTACGACGGCGAAGATGGTATGTTCTCCTGCTCTCTTCTTTCTACTCTTCTTCTGGATGTTGCTGATGTTTAGAATTTAGAATTATTATTTTAGGGTTTGGTTTTAGGATGTTGTGGAAAACATTATGTTATTGATGTTTTAGGGTTAAGTTTGATTTTTGTTGTGTTTCCTTGTAGATACATGGTGATGAAGGTGGTAGCAAGCGTATGGTGGTAGCAAGCGTATACTATGGTGAAGTTTCATATGGTTTTTGTTGCCATGAAGAAAAATATAAGAAGTATGAAGTTATTGTATAAAATTCATCCACCTTATATTTCTTCTTCATGGCTTCACAAACTAGATGAACTTGATATATCTTGATTTGTTACAGTTCCACAATTATTTTCAATAAGAGGCGCGTTATTGACTCAATGTATCTTGATTTGTTACAGTCTCACTTGGGGTTTTGTTGCTTAAATAATGTATATTTTTTTATTGTGTTGCATGGATTTGTTGTATGTTGTTGTTGTTAACAAATGTTCTCAAAACAAGAACAAAACATTGCTAAGTCACAAGATAGAGGCTTCTTGTGACTTATCAATGTTTTGTTCTTTAAATTCTTATACAGGTTGACAAGTTTAGTTTATTATATACTATGTATATTGTTTGTTTCACTTACCTTTTAATGAAAATGCAATCATTTATATTGACATAAAAACTTATATCCTGAAAATTAAGATGTATTTGAAAACCAACCTATATCAATCAATGTTTTTCGAATCGCATCCGTCTCATTCAGCACATTTTATGTTCCTTAACACATAATATATGGTTCAATGGTCTGTTTACTTCAATTCATCGCTATAATTTACAATCGCGTTGATTAGCGACGATGATGAGGTAAACTATAATAAAAGATATTGATGCATTGAAGGAATTAGACCATTGAACCGTATATGTGTTAAAGAACATAAAATGTGCAAAATGAAACGGATTCAATTTGAAAAAAATGGTGTGTTTAAGTTGGTTTTCAAGAATAGTTTAATTTTCAGATTATATATTTCTTTGCCAATTTGAGTGGTTGTATTTCTTTAAATAGGTGTATGGTAAACCAAGCCATATACATTGGTATATAATAAACTATAGGTACTTTCCACGACGGTTGTCTACATTAACCATGATCTATTGTAATTTATTTGTTGTTGCTGGGTTTCGAACCCAGTACCTTATGTATCACAATGGTTGTTAAGTGTAACTGTTGTGATATACCGCGCGCTTTCCAGAATACAACAACGGTCCCAGGGTCGTGATTATAAATAGCGCATTTACTACAACACTCTACATAACAACGCCTTGATCTGCGTTATTATATGTATTTTTCAACCGTTGTTAAAGGGGTTTTTTGTAGTAGTGGTGTCTCTTGGATTAATGAAGAGACTTGTTGTAATCATTTGTTGGCTTGGTTTTTTAGGATGTGTGGGAGATGTTCAAAAAAATATAGTTGTGTTATTTGGTTTGCAGTTTGCTGGTGCATTTAGTGGTCTAGGAATAAGATTATTTTCAACAATGAAATTTGTGATCCCATCGTAATTGTGCAGAGAATCATAATCTTCTCGTGGTGGTGGCTGTCAATTAATTCAAACCATAGAATTAGATGTAATTATTATGAATGGTTTAAATTTCCTATTGACTACCCGTATGAGTTTCTATTTTATGGTGGTAGTGTAAATCTTGTACATTGGGTTGGAGTACCCCTAGTACTCCCTGTTGAATGAATTGTGCGTATAAAAAAAAGATCAATGTACTACGCTTTTAAATTTCAACACCTATATAAATTGTTAATTATTTGGTTTTTTACATTAAAATCCTCACATTTACTAATAAAATAATGCAACCTCCTCATTAATTTATCAAACTTATGGAATTTTACTTCATTTTCTCTTTTTTTGTTCTCTCTTTCATCACTTCCTCTCTTCTTTCTTTAACCATTTTCGTTCCTCGCCCTTTTCTCTTCATTTTCTGCGTTTTTCAACTACAAGGTTGAATCTAAAATGTTTCTTTCAATCTTCAATCTTTCGTTTCCTTTAGTTATAGTTTCCTAATCATTTTGAACAACTTCAATATTCCGTTTGTTGCGGTGAGAATCGGATATCAAGCTATTAATTAACTTGAATTACACATCTTTGAAATCCACCACCGAGCTTTGATTTATCCAAAGGAAAGGGTAAAGATTGAAGAAAACCCTAATTGCACTATGTGAAGACACAACTAAGAGATCTATGGTTCGGGGGTTGGTTATACCTAGGGAAGGTGTTAGCATTCTAGATATCTGTAGTACTCTACATGAACCTCTTGTTTGTATTTGTGTTATGTTATGTTTGCTTGCTAAGGGAACTGCTAAGGGAAAAGGTAAAGACCAAAGTGCTAAAGGTAAAGACCTAAGGGTATAAACACTAAGTATGCTCACCAAGACATCGCATCTCGTGCCTATGTATCCTAATAAGGATGGAATCAGAGCATTCGTAGCTCACCTCAACGGGAGTGAGGAACTCTTGATAGTGATCAAGGTTCCAAGAGGGAATGAGTATTCATGATCATGATACTCACATAGAGTTAAAGAACTCTCTAGGTCTAAGTTGTAAGGCAAATTGGCTCGACAAGATATCGCATCCCGTGCCTACGTATCCTGACTAGGAAAGAGGATTCAGAGCCTCCGTAGTTCGCCTCAACGGGGGTAAGGAACTCTCGATAATGATCAAGGTTCCAAGGGGAATGAGTATTCATGATCATGATACTCACATAGAGTTAAAAAAACTCTCTAATTCTAAGTTGTAAGGACTAACCTAAAAGTTGACTTTAAACAAAGTCAAAAGGGGAAGATGAGTACACATCATAATGGTACCCGCATGGAGTTCAAAAACATCCAAACCTAACTCTAAGTTATGAAACAAAATGACTCTCATAAGGACAAGAAAGAAGAGTAAGTATCTATAATGATAGTACTTACATAGGGTTCAAAAACCCTAACCTAAAACTAGGTTAAAGAGGGAAGAAAGGCTCTAATGAGGCCAAGGGTGATGATCCTAAAGAGGTCATAGACAAGAAAGAGGGAAGGACTAAACCAACCAAGAAGATGACTTATGAGTCAACAGGATAACTTTCCTTTGGAATGAGGGACAAACTACTTGTAATAACAAGTGTTGGAATGAGAAGCTTTAAAATAAAGATGATAACAATCAAAGTATCAAAGCCAAATGATTCAAATGTAATGACAAATTAAGAATGGCAGCAATTACATCACATCATGCTCAACATGTAAAAATATTCATGAACAAAGTCAAACACACATTGACACAGGTATCAAATGAACCAAGTAAGGTATAAACTCATGTCAAGCATCAAAAGTATCATGAAAGCAGCCATCAAGTAATCAAGAACATGTATCAAGCAAATAGTAAGAGATGGAAAAATCTAACCAAAAAGATAGTACATGACAAGCATTCCTCTCTCTTGGACTGGTGAGCATCAGCAAACCAAGAACTAGCCAAACATCAGATGAAAGCAAAACATCCTAGCCAAGTCTTCATGAGGACCAAGAACCAAATATGAACTTCATGTATCTGATGACTTTACTATCAAAGTGTCAACACCTGCATACAGAAAATTTCCCAATACAGACAAAGCAACACAGACGGACCAAGGACTCCAAATTTCAACTCCAAGAGCATAGGGCAAAGGGTCCTAAATCTAAGTCCACAGTCCAAAGCTCGAGATAGTAATCACAGTCCACCAATTAAGTTTTTTATTGTTTTGATAATTATTAGTGTGTTTTGAATGAGGTAAGAACAAAGAAAATGTTAGATGAACAAGTATGAATATGATAAATATGACAAGAATAATATTTGACAGAAAATAAAATCAAGAATATATTGACTGAAAGTAAAGTTAATAGTTAGTGATTAATTAATCGGATGAATCGGGTCCAATGTAGTGCTAAACCATCGTAGCACGATCTATAAGGAAGATCATTCTATAGGAGGCCACACAAGAATAATGTTTGTGTTAAGACATGATGGAGAAATGATATTGAGGATCATTCTCCAAAGAAATCGTGCCACACGAAAAGAAAAGGTGACAATCTCATCTTAATCACAAACTTGCGTCGATTAATCAAAGGTAACCTATCACGATCCCAAAGTATAGAAAGTGATCTCGATGATCACTCACTACAAATTTGAAATAATGAAGGTTAATTGCTTCAATAATCAACATTCGTGAATAAAAAGACTTCATCGATCGAGAAAAGAGAAAATAGAAGATGATAATGCAAAAATAAAGTAAAAATCAAAATGGAATCGAAATGGTCTCGTCTTAATCAAGATTTAATCGAGAAATCGATAATCTATGATATTTTACTTTCATTGACCAACAAAAATAGAAAATGGCCTCATATTAATCAAGATTTTTATTGATTTGAATAAATTAACCAATCATGATTTTTTGTTATATCATTAGCCCAAAATTTGGAACGAAGGAAATAAAATCGAAAATAAAAGAAAATGAGACAAAAAAATGATATCAATCACGAATCAACAAAGCCATCAAACCTCATTAAAATATAATAATAATAAAAAACCTTTTTAATCTTTTAAAAGAAAATAAATAAATAGAATGAGAAAACAATTTAAAAAAAGTGTGCCATGGAAGAAGGATGTGGGTGAGGTGCATAGAAATGGTGGTGTAAGTTTGAAAAACAACACGGGCTTCAAGCCCATTAACTCAAACGAAAAAGCAAAATAAAAATAAATAATAAAAAGAGGAAATTAATGTCATCAGATGGCCACGTTCAGAATATAAAAAGGTTAAACCACAATTTTGTCAAAAGAACATGGTACGATCGAAGCAGAAATCTGATTCGAAATCGTTTAACAAGGCCATGGAGAAAATAGCGACATCAAAACGGTTCAAAACGGCTCAGAAGCTACCGATTCATCGTCGCGTTTCATCACTTGTTAAAAGAAGAAAGGCGAAACAACCACAACAGTATTCAACATTTGACGAAACCTCACGACTCTCACTCGATCCACCTCGATCAAGGTTTGTAAGGATTCGTTTAAGTTCTCTCCTTCTTCATCTTGCTTCTACTTCATCTCTGTCTTTCTGGTTTCTATTTGATTATGTGAGTGGTGGTGATTCGGTTGATTTGGGGTGGGTGTTTATGTTGGGTTATTGTTGTGAGATGTTGAGGATTGAGAGGTATGTGAAATGGGAGGGAAAGGTTGAAGGTTTGTTAATTGTGGTTTTTGAAAAAGAAGAAGATTGAGTCTTTTATGAAAAAGAAGAAGATTGAGTCATTTTTTGAAAAAGAATAAGATTGAGTCGTTTTATAAAAGAAATTGTGTCGAGTCCAGGTGAGAGTGTTTTCAAGTTCACGTTTTTTGTCTGTTTTTATTAATTCTCCTTACGTTTTGCTCTTACGAATTGGGTGACGTATCGTGTGTTGTTGGTTTTGGCAAGTTGTTTTGTGTAGTGTCTAAATCGATCTGGCTAGCAGAGTGGTCGTACGAAGGTTTAGCAGGTTGTTTAGTGTAGTGTCTAAATCGTTGTGGCTAGCAGAGTGGTTGTGGCTTGGCGCAGGAGGTGTATTGGTTTGTGCGTGATAATGGTCTGCTGAGCTGCTGTTGTTCTTTATGCAGGTTTGTGGAGTTGTGGGCCATGTTGGTACGGTTGGTTTTGAGGGCAGAGGTAGCAGGCTGTCCCTTGGTGGGGTCTGCTTCAATTTGTTTTGGTTGTTCGTTGTGTGGGAAGCAAAAGGTGATGGTAGCAATTGAAGTGACCAAGACTTTAGCATGTGGTTGGGATTGAAGGTTATTAGCTCGAGTTGTGGCTCAAAGAAAAATTTCACACTTTGTCCTAGGTACAAGAAAATAGTTAAATGTGTGCATCCTCATTCAAAGTTGTCGTGGCATTTATGACTTATGTAACATATGGTTGTGTTTGTTGAAATTTATTGTATTGGATTTGGCTTGGCAATTGTTATTGTTTTTTGTACATTTTCATGTGGCAATAAACTCTTGGACCCTTGACTGTAATGGCCTTGTAATTTTTCTCTTTTGTTTTGGAATACTATACATGGACTTGTACAATATGGAATTTGGAATTGGGCTTTTAAATATAAATGGAATTGAAACTTGAAATGGATGTGAAACTTTGAATTTTGGATTTGAAATCTTTAAATTGAATTGAACTTGATTGAAACTCGAATTTTAAAATGAACTTGTGAATTAACTTGAATTAGGATAGGAACGAGAATGAGACTCGAATTTTAAATTGAAACATAGGCTTGAAACTTAGCATGAACTTGAAATTGAAATGGAATATTGAAATGAGCTTGAATTAACATTGGAAATATGGAGTGAAACTTAGTTGGAAATAGAATTGAAAGCAAATGGACATTTGAAAAAATGTTTAAAATGGATAATGGATTGAAAAGTGAAATTGGATTGGATTGAAAATGGTTTTGAATCAACTGGATATTAACAAGAAATGGTTGTCTGGATATTTGGACATGAAATGGAGATTTGGTTTTGAAATGGAGTTGACGACTGGTTATTGTAAATGAAGCTAGATTTTGTAACACACCACCAAACTTGAAGAACATCAAAACCTTATATTCATCTCGAAATGATCTTGATTGTAAAACAACCTGGCGAATCCTCATACCAACGGTGAGAAACCTAACCAACCAAACAGTACTTGCACACGCATTGAACCTGCTAGCCTCAGGACGCTCAACTAAACGACACTGGCTCATCTTAAACATAAAGGGTGAGAAATCCTAATCCTTGTGTCTTAAGTGTACACTGGTGAAATATCGATTTGATTGAAAATTAAAATCCTAATTCAGAATCTCTGTCACAACCTGGTAACCTGATATTGAAACATCATCTGCTTGACCAAGATCAGGTCAAACTTTTACAGAATCTCAAACCACGCTGCACACACCCTTGACCTGGCGACCTTGCCTGATAATCGATTCAGTCTTGCAAGACCCGAGCCTCGAAGAACTTGTGATGAAACCATATTGCACTTGATTATTGAGGAAGGGAGATCTCTTGAAGGTATGAGAACTTGCTTGGTTGATGATTCATCCAAAACTTTGATTGATTAGTCCTTTAAGCCTTTTGAATAGAGCAAACCCTAATTCACAAGAAACAAGACAAAGCCTGACAAATTGGTTAGCTATGCAATATGAATGACCTAGAATGATATGCAAAAGATGATGATATCTAAAGGGGTAAAATTTGGGGTATGACAGTTGCCCCTATTTAAATATCTTCACCTGATGACATGAGTGATGATAATCCTCGTGGAATCATGGTGAAAGATATTTAAATATAGCAAACCGAAAATTTTTCCCTTAGATGCAATGCTATGCTAAGGACAGACAAAACTACACAAATGCTGACATGCCATGAACTTCTAATATGATAATATGATGCTATGATGATGCAAGATGCAAACAAAGCAGGCAACACAAAGGTAAACAGGTCAACAAACCAAAGGTAAAAACTCACTAGGGAAGACCAAAAAGACACTGGGGAAAAGGAACAAACTGGAGATGTCTAAAGTGATCGAGTACCAGATTCAAATGTGACTGGATACCACTTTAGAAGCAAAGATCCTCACTGGAGATAGAATCAAAACAGATGGTCCCATTGGGGAACAGTTTGAACAAAAGGTTGACTTCTAATAGGAAAATCAAACAAAATGATTTCCTGGAAATTCCACCGACTGAAGAGTTCAAACAGGATTTTCAAGAAACGCCAGGAAAGAGACAGGGAAAACACAACTCAGTGCACGCCCAAAGAATTGGACTTAGACATACAAGCAAAGGTAAAAACTGACTCTTGACAGGTCTATGCTGGTACCTACTGGATTTTCAAGGGAATGTCGGTTATAACCAAACTTTCGGTATCAAACAAAGTTAAATAGGAGTGCCAATAATGATTGGACTTTGACAAATGATGCCAGTAATCACTGGACTTTGGGTACCAATAATGATTGGATTTTAAAACAATGCCAGTAATCACTGGACTTCAGGTTCATATATGACCTAAAAGAAGAAGAACGTGGTAATATTTGGAGTCTTCTTATGAGAAGATTATCCTCAAAACAAAATAAATGAATCTTCTTAAGAAAAGGATTATCCACAAAAAGGGTTATAACGATTCTTTATGAAGAAATCAATCAAAACGAACATTATTGGAGTTTTCAAATAAGAATAACATCCAAACTTCTAGAAATTCTCTAGGATGAAGATTCATATGTGACCTTCCAAGAGCCATTAGGAAAAATACAGGGTAATTAAACTCTTATGTATGTGCCAACAATAATTTGGGCTTAGTTCGAAAGCAAAGGTTATGACCAGCTTCTAACGAAAAAATGTCAGTCATGGCTGGACTTGAAGAGAGAAAGACAGATATAACTAACCAATTATGATTGGTTTTGTACAACGCCAGCAATCACTAGACTTCAGATACCAATAATGATTGGATTTTAAAACAATGCCAATAATCACTGGACTTTGGGTACCAATAATGATTAGATTTTCAACAATGCCAGTAATCACTAGACTTTGGGTACTAATAATGATTGGATTTTCAAACAATGCCAGTAATCACTGGACTTTGGGATACCAATAATGATTGGATTTTGAAAGAGAAAAGACAGTTATGATTGACCAATTATGATTGGATTTTGGGGAAAAAATACAGTTAAGACTGACCAATTATGATTGGATTTGAAACAAAAAATACAGTTAGGACTAACCAATTATGATTGGATTTGAAACAGAAAAAAATACAGTTAAGACTGACCAATTATGATTAGATTTTGACAATGCCGGTAATCACTGGACTTTAAAGAGAATTGGTAATAACCGAGGACTCCAAAACTAACAATAATTGGAGTTCAAATAATGCCAGTAATTACTGGACTTCCGGGATATTGGTAATAACCAGACAAAATGATATTGAAAGCAGCAAACTTAAAGGTGTCAATGAGGATTGAACTTGCAAACAATGGTACTAGTAATAACTACACCTCACAAGAATACTGGTAATAACCAGATAAACAAATATTAAGAGGACTAGTAGCAACTAGAAATCAAAAGGGGAATACTGGTGATAACCAGACAAGTAGCACCAATAAAGACTGGACTTGTGACGAATGTCAACAATAATTGGAGATTCACCGGAGATGGCTAGTAAAGACTAAACTTCTTGGGGATACAGATAACAACCACAGTTCAACAAAATGCCAGTAATAACCGGACTTAGACAGGAGATTGGTGACAACCAACAATCTCAAAAGAGGTGCCACTTACGACTGAGTCTAGGAAAGAAATCGGTGACAACCACTGGTCTTAACAAAGATTCCAGTCATGACTGGACTTTACTGGGGATCTCACCAAAGAGATGCAGTGGTTGCTTTATGAGCAAAATTTCTCAAATAAAGAGAAAAACCATCAGAGTCTTCATTAATCTTTCAACATAGAGAGCCATTTGATAGAAGTGAACTAGACAATGGATTTATCGAGGAATTATCTCTTACAATAAAATCCTTGTGGTGAGGGTAATTCAAATAAAGAGAAACCGTTTGTAAAGTCTTTGACAAAATCCTTCTGACAAACCTCGACGGGAGTACTGATTGTAATTACAACAGGTTAAATAACACCAAGGACGGATAAACTTCTTGGACGAGACTGCCATTTATCGCCATACAAAACAAGCTTCTCCAAGAGATTATCGCTTGTTGAGTATGAATTCCAAGGAGATGTTGTTACGACAACACTGCTGGAGAAAATATTTTCTCTTCAATAAGGATCTGTAAAAGATTTTTCATGCCAGACACCGTGCAAAATAAATGCACGTTCCAACTAGGTTCGGCGACCTAATTTAGCTCATAAGCAACACCCGCCAGGGACCAAAGTTCAATCTAGGAACAAGCTAGAAAGAAATGATCAAACAAGACTCCAACCATTGAGGAATGAACTCAATTGGGGTTTATCTTATCCAAACATGGAAAAGATGACTGAAGCAACCATCATCTACGAGAATCAAGCTCTGTGGGGAATTCCAGAAAGGATTGGCACTTTATGCCTAAAGGTGATGACCCTATTGGAAAGAATAGACAAACCCAGTCACTTGGGGAACAAACGCCAAAGTGAACCAAAACAGGTAAACACCAGAAAGGTAGCAAAAATGCCCGGATGCCATGCACATGTATGAATGCTTGTATGCCATATTTATACTTATGCTGACAAAACAGACAAGAGGAAGCACATCGGAGATGAAATAAACATCTCGACGGGGATACCCAACCAACCTCACCAGATTGGACCATCACTAGGGATGAACATGTAGAAATAGCAGCTTTTACTTCAAGGTCACAACCTTCTCTGGGGAAAGAGTATTCCACTCAGGGTATAACATCATGACTTCGCTTGAGGGATTGCCATCATGAGCTTGATTTCCTTGTTGGAGGAGGAGATCGATGGGAGTTGCCAAGATCAACTGAAGTAACAACTTACTGGGGAGCTGGCAAAGGATGTCACAAGAACTAAGTAGTTATGCACTCTAACTTGCATAATGATTATCACAATGAGCAACAACTTTTGCAATAAATAATCTTCAAGTCTTCTCTGCCCCAAATTACATGGTTTGTGAGGAGAAAATACCAAGAGGATTTTACAGAAGAATTGATATACGAGATGCTTCAATATCTTCAAACTCTTGGAGAGATTCATGAATCTCGACGTAATTGCCCTAGATTAACTGCATTTGTACAACAAAGTCCTCGAACTTGTCTGTCAGACTGTGGGAGTAACAACTGGGAAACAAACTTGTCCCATGCTAGGTGGTTGATATGTGAAGTAGATGCCCCAGACTAACTAATCTTTGAGAGATTTGTCTAATCTCGACCTGATTTCCCTTGATTAACTGGTCTTCGAGAGATTTACCGAATCTCGACCTGACTGCTTCTGATTAACTATATTCATAATACAAAGTCCTCAGACTGCGGTAGTAACAACTGGGGAACAAACTTGCCCCTGTTGGTGGGTCATTGAAGTCCAAACTTGTCATAAGATGACCTCAAGAAGGCCTACCCCAATATTTTGAACTTTGAAGAGTTCTGCCCCTGATTCACCAACTCTTGGGATGGTTGATTAACAAATCCTCCCACTTGGTTGCCCCAGACTGAGCTTCCTTTATCAAGTCAAATTCCCTATATGGCTGCATTTGTTGGGATCCCTTTTGATCGTGAAGGCTGATCAGATCCTGTGATGGGTCACAAAGAACGTCTGTGATGCTGGGTGTGAGAAGAGGAAGGGGGTGTGCCTGCAAGGCACTCCGACGGTCAAGTAAGAAAGGGTCAGAGAAAAAGGGGCAAGTACAAAATATGAGTTCTTAGGATGATTATTCGATACCTGGCCCTCTCAAGTGAGAGGGTTTATATAATGCCCCCAGCGCGTGGCCAACGGTCCCTATTTTCAGGGCGTAATAACCGTTTCCCAAAGAATAGGTAACTGCCAAAAACTAGCCGTTATGACGGGCAGAGTGTTCGAAACTAGCCGTTGCCACGGGCAAGGGCGTAGTTCCGGGCACAGGCGTCGTGGTTGTTCCTGGATGACTGGGCCATACGTAACGGGCAGAAATGCCAGGGAGGAGCGAGTGATCCTGAGATTCATCCGTCCATATGTGCCCGGCAGAGGGGCAAAAAAGTAAATGCTACCCTCTGTAGCTCCTCAAAATTTTCCCTCATATTTCTAACTCTACTTGGCTTATGTGTCATTACATTTGCATCGTCATTTGTGCATTTTGCATGGTTCTTTCGGGCATGGGATCAAGGTATTCTCCAGCAGCTCACGGAGTCTTCAATTTCGGTATCATTTTCAACAATGTTCAGGGCCAAGCATGATAGCTTTCAAAGTCTTTTTGAGCATTTATTTTGCTCATTAGATGATTTAATGATCAGAAACCCTGGCAGTCAGTTTTTGATTAGTTATTCGGCATCAGACATTATTAATTCAGCAGGATATTCTGAGGTGTCAGCAAGAATTTGTGTTTCATTCCAAGTATTACTCAGTAGCAATGCCAAGTTTTGGGTTTCAGAGGCTTAATGGTTTCAAAACAACTGTCAGAAGTCCCTTTTCCAAGTTTCCCTCCAAAAGGCGCCAAAATTCAAATTTTGCACTGTGTAACCGGTTACAACGTATCTGATAACTGATTACCCTTTGGTTTTTCTGCGCATTTCTTCAATTTTTGAATTGAGTAACCGGTTAGCAGATATGCTGTAACCGGTTACTCTAGGCAAAATTTGAAAAAATTTAGTTTGCATCATTTGTGATTATGTGCTTGGTATGTGCACGTGTGGGGAGGATCTAGAATTGATTATTTCATCATTTTCCACCCAAAATTCAAATTCCTTCCAACATTTTCCACTCTAATTCCTCATTTCCTTTCCTAATCCATTTTTCACCCCAATTTCCACCCACTAAACCTCACTCCAAACCCAAACTTAACTCCTAACCTAGGGGTTATTTAAATCAATTCATTCCAAACCTCACAAGAACCTTGAATTTTTTTCACTCTCAATTTTCAGAATTCTCTTTCAATCCTCTCTCACATTTTCACTTTCAACCTCCATTTTCAACCACACTCAAAGCTCTTCCATAGAGATTAACAAGTTCTTCATTGGAACTTGTTAATTCTTGAGCTAAAGCCACTTATCACCACTTCATTGCTGCATTTCATTGGTGATTTTTGTTTGGATCTAGATCTGGAATTTCAGAAGTGATTATTGAAAGTGATTTTGGAGTTTTTTTTTGCTTACTGCTTGGATTTTCAACTTTTGAGTGCAAGGAGCTTGTGGATCTTGGATTTCTCTACTTGGATTCATCAAATTCTGTTTACAACACTTACCAAAGCAAATCTCAGCTTTGTAGGTTGGTTAATCTCAGATCCACACTCATTTTAGCTTAATTGCAACTTATACAATGTAGATCCATGATTTTTTTTGTGTTTTGATCATTTTGTTTGATTTTGATTGTGGATGTTGATGATTACTGGATCTAAATGATGTTTGAATACTGTGTTTGAACTTAATTTTCGTGCATAGTTGATTACATGATCATTGGACATGATTACATGAGTGATTTGCTGCTGAAGAGTGCTTTTGAAACTGATTTTTTTAACTACTGTCCCAGAGTATCCGGTTAGCAGTTATGCTGTAACCGGTTACACTGTGTATTTTCAGTGCAATTGGAGCAATTTTGAACTGTGTAACCGGTTAGCAGTTATGCTGTAACCGGTTACCACTGAAGTAGAACTTGATTTTCTTGCATTTTCTTGGTTGTTTGAGATCTTTTTCATGTCTAAACTTTATGGATTGATATGATGATGATTTGTGGATCATTCTTGAGCTGTTACACCTCACACATTTGCATAAACACAATTTTCTGACACGCGACTCTTGGATTTGTATCGTTTATGAACATGTTTGTGGTGTTGGATTCGTGATGCGATGAACACGTTACACACACATTCGAATCATGTTAATTCTTGGTTAATGCTCAACTTGCTGGACACATGATGCATGATTGATGTTTGTCTCCTTGGTTGCTTGAGCATGACTTGTTTTGCCCAATGTGTAAATCATACAATTATGTTGAGTGTGGTTTATTCTTGAGTGGTTAGCATGATCATGCTTGTTCATCCTTGATGTTTGCAACCTATATGCTTGATTTGCCTTGCTATGCATGTTCATTTGCAATCATCTCTTGTTTGGATGCATGCTGCCCTGTTTTTACAGCTGCTGTTCTAAGTTTGTTCATGTGCTGTCTATTGTTCACACTTGCTGCTTGCTGCCTTTTACACCTATTTTGTGCTGAATATGTGTGTTGTTGAAAGCTGTCTTGCTTGTGTGCTGTCTTTAACTGTTGTGCAGGTGCAGAGGCGCTGTTGTAGCTGCTGCTTGTTTGTTTTATTCACCTTTTCTTCTTCATCTCTTTCACTCTTTCTCTTCCATTGAATCTCAAGACTTGTTTAAGTCTTGGATTCACTCCCTTAGAGCTACCTAGTCCAACTTAATTTTCGATTAAGCTTGGAGTAGGATTAGCATTAGGTTTTCCTTTGCATGCTAACTTAGGTAGACGTTTCCCTTTCAAACTCAACTATAGGGCCATCTTTGCATGACAACATTAGGAACTTTAGTTTCCCCTTAGTCTTTTCTTCTCCTTTGAGTCTTCTCTTCTCATCTCATAACACTTCAAAAACACTTAATAAAGTTAACGCGTATTGCGCATGAGCCTCGCATGTGGGAAGTGAGGAATGAAAGGTTTCCTCTCATTTTTCTAGAGTGTTTAGTGGACGTTCCATTTTGGAACGATTTGCTAAGCATTCGTTCCTACATCATAGACTTCGGTGCAATCCAAGTTATGAACTAACTTCAATCCACTTCTGTCTAAAAAACACAAAAACAAACTCAAACCTTTTCATCCTTCGGGATCGTTCAGTTTCAAACCATCATTTTCAGAAAAGGGCACGTTACTTCTGTCTCGTCGCAAACAGGCATCGACCTTAACTGCCGGACGCGAATTTGACGTCGGTCATAAAGAACACTAACCGACCTCGTTAGGTCGAACTACGACTGCTCTGATTTCCTCTCTCTGGTTAAATTGAGGATACATAGGCACAAGACGGCAATGTCTTGGCGAGCAACCTGCCCCCTTAGTTCGTGTCCGAACTACGTTGACTCTGACTTTCCCGCTCCCGAGGGAATACGTAGGCGTAGGACGTCGATGTCCTATCGACTCACTTCTGTTTTTATTTTCTTCCTCATTTCTTCGTTCTTCTCCGCTCTCGTTCCTTCTCCTTTCCAGTAGCAGTGAGGTTCCAGACGACGACACCCTTTGATCGAGACAGCAAGCGTGGATCCCATCGAGTACGATGGACGCGTGGGGGTGCTAATACCTTCCTCTCGTATAACCGACTCCCTTACCCGTTTCTCTTGGTCATGAGACCATGCTTTTTCCTTCCCTTCAGGTTTACGCAGTGTTTCTTTTCCCTCTCTTGGAATAAATACACATTGCTGGCGATTCTGTTTCCGCTCCACTTTCGCGTTTGTACTTGGATGAAAATCCCGGGAGCGACAGCTGGCGACTCTGCTGGGGATCTGGTTGACCTCTTGCTAGTCCATCCCTTTTTGCGAGTCAATCCTAGCGCTTTATTTTTGCTGTATATTACTGTGTGTTACTGTTTTACTATTTTTACCGCATTTATTGCGTTGCATTTCATTATTGTGCTGAACTGTACTGTGCTGTGCTGGTTTTCTGTTTGGCAGGTTGGGATTCTTTGAGAGATAAGCCCAATACATAGGCTTGAGCATACACTTAGGACTAGAGTGGAAAGTAGTGGGACCTACGCGCCGTCTTGGTGCGTTTGGTGGTCACGAAATTCACATCCAGACGAGGCTATCATGGGAGATATTCTGACGTGCGTGTCTTGCGCATTTCGGGGTGTTGACCTAGAGAGCTGTCGACTCTGATGACCATTTCTTCGAGGACTCAGCAACGCCTCTCCTCCTGACATGTGATAATGGCAGACCAGAAATGGCAAACCCATTACACTTGTCGATCCGAGGACCCAATGCTGGGAACTTGCATAGGATGACCTTATTTTTGGGGGAATCAGTGGACGACCTCTTTGTTTGGCGATAGTATTATACCCTGAGGGATGAATGTACTATTGCTTCTCAAATCGAGAATCTGAGACTGAGGATCCCATTTTCTAGAACCCACATGTGAGAAGGGATGGGTGTTTGCAGGTCTGCAGGTAACCGAAACCTTCTACCCGCCCGATTTTCTGGATTTCTCGTCAGTGTATAGTTATTTACCTGGTTTTCTGGTTATCTCCGTGGGCCGATGTTCTGGAATTCTGGTTTTCTGGGTTATGATTCTTGTTCAGTTAACAACACAGCACATGTCCAGAGCAGTGATACCTTGATCCCATGTTTGCATTTGCATCATTTATTGCATTCTAACATGTTTACCATTTTCCAGGACATGCATCTTACCCTTGATTCCGGTTGTTGAGGTGTTCTCGTCATGGATGCTTAGAGGAAGAAGAATGTAGCGTACACGTTCCCAGATCTGACTCTGAAGTTGATTCACAAGATGATTAGTATGACTGACCCTGAGATCCGCGCCAAGTTCAAGGAGGAATATGGGAAGATATTGAAGGTTGTCCGAAATATTTCGCAAGAAGAGCATGATGCCATTCACACGCTCCTTCAGTTCTATGACCCCCCTTTGCGTTGCTTCATTTTTCCAGATTATGTATTGGCTCCAACCTTAGAGGAGTTCTTATTTATTTTGGGAATCTCTGTCAAGCCGAGGATACCTTTCTTCTCTGAAGAACAGCCAGGACTGGAAGAGATGACGGCTGCTATTCACATTAGGGAATCCATTCTGAGTGACAATGTTATTGACAAACAAGGGTTTAAAGGCCTCCCTTTGAAGTTTCTGTTTGACCAAGCCAGCTCGTATGCTAAGGAGAGAAATTGGTCTGCTTTCAATGCTATTTTAGCTCTTTGCATTTATGGGATTGTCCTATTCCCCAACATCCCTGAGCTTGTTGACATGCATGCAATTCGGATTTTCATCTTGAGAAATCCTGTGCCTACCCTTCTTGGTGACGTGTATCATTCAGTCCACTACAAGAACGAAAAGAGACGAGGAAAGACTGTAAGTTGCTGCGCGCCGCTCCTATCTACATGGTTTTTTAGCCATCTCCCTAAAGATGGGGCTTTGGTTGATGCAAGGGATTCTATGAAGTGGTCTAAGAAGTTGATGGGATTGACTGCTGACAACATCGTTTGGTTTAATCACAGTTTGCTAGGGATCCAGCTCATTTTCAACTGCGGAGGATTCCCAAATGTACCCTTAATAGGGAGGAAAGGCTGAATTAATTATAACCCTTCCCTCGCTATCAGACAATTTGGGTATGCATTAAAGACTCCCCCTGAGGAATGAGATATCAGAGAATCCTTGTTTTTCAATGGCACTGCAGACCAAGAGATGGTAAGGAAAGTCATGAACGCTTGGAAGCAAGTTTTTAGGAGAGGAAAGACTTTCTTTGGGAAGTGTAACAACCAAGCTTTCTCTCCGTATGTGGAGTAGGTCCGGAAAAGGGCAGAAGAGGAGCTTCTTCCTTTCCAAATAGAGTCGCCTTTGTACCCTCTGTTGATTGTGCCATCAACCATAGTGAAGATAGAGAAGTATAACAAATTGTGGGCTGAAAAAGAGAAACTTCGAGAGGAGAACAACGAGCTACACAAATAAATCTACCAGCTGAAGCACGAGCGAGGTGAAGCTATTCATATTGCCAAGTTGAAAACAAAGTTGCTCGCTGAGAAAGAAAAGGAGTTGGCCTATGAAATCACAGCTAGACGGAAGGTAGGACAAGCCTTAAAGGGTGTTAGCAGGGTTTTGAAGTCAAAAAAGGAAGACTTGGCCAGAGCTTCACTAAGAATTCACAGGTTCAACCCTTATCGGAATACAGCAATCGCAACCAACAAGCAGAAAGAGGATAAGTATTTGGAGCAGATTAAGAGTCTGAAGTTGAAGCTCAGGAAGAAAGACGAGGAGATCTTATTAGGGACGTTCCAAAGACACGCAGTTGAGGAACGAATGAATGAGGCCATAGCAACCATAGAAGAGCTGAGGATACGAGCTAAAGTGAAGAGGCCTAGGGGTGAAGGCTCTAGCTTAGGCAGTGGGTGATACTCTGTAGTTGGCTCTTTCTTTGTTGTATTTTGGGTTACCACCAGAATTTTTGGCTGGGATCTTTGTTCATCTTGCTTCAAACTTATTATGTTATCTTGGGTTGTAATCTCTGACAGTGATTTTCTCTAATATATGAGAAGAAGTTTTATTCCATCTTGTCTTTAAACTGGAATCAAGGGGTGGATCGCCCTGCAAATATCCAAACATGTTTGCCTTTGCATTTGCATAATCATAATCATTTTTGCATAACAGGTACTCGTCCCAGGGAGTTTCTAACCTTTATTTGGTTGCAAGCAGAATAGCTGATCTCAATATTCATCGCTACGCGACTCGACAAAATCAAGCCAGAATCATGGAACAAGTGCAGATAGAACTCGCTGAAATGAAAACCAGTATGGAGAAGTTCATGAACCTTATGCAGGGCATAGCCCAGGGGCAGCAAGATTTGAGAACTGCAGTTCAAAGGTTGGAAGTGGCAATCCCCAATGTTAATCCTCCTGGCGGTGTTCCTGGTGGCGTTGGCCATATTAATCACCAGCATATGGAGGACCATCAAGATGATCAGTTCTCTATGTTGAATGCTGACGTGGGGGCTCATAATGATGGTAATGACAGAAGGTATGAAGAGTTGGCTGAGAAGGTAAGAGCCATGGAATGTCAAAACTCCATGGGAATTAATGTTGCTGACATGGGGCTGGTGCAAGGGGTGAGGATCCCTCCAAAGTTTAAGCCTCCAACCATTGACAAGTATAATGGCAGTACCTATCCTAGGACTCACATTCAGGTGTATTTCAGGAAGATCTCTGCATATTCTGACGATGAAAAGCTGTGGATGTACTTCTTTCAGGATAGCCTGTCAGGAGCTTCATTGGAATGGTACATGAAGCTGGAAAGAGCTTATATCAGGAACTGGAGGGACTTGGGCGATGCTTTCTTGAAATAGTATCAGTATAACATTGACATGGCCCCCAATCGTACCAAATTGCAGAATATGACAGAGGATCCGAAGAAAGGTTTCAAACAGTACGCCCAGAGGTGGCGCGAGCTAGCAGTCCGAGTACAACCCCCGTTGATGGAAAGGGAAATGACTGATATGTTTATGAATACTTTACAGGGCCCATATGTAGAGCGCTTGGCTGGATGTCCGTCCACTGGGTTTTCTGACATTATAATTGCTGGAGAGAGAATTGAAAATCTACTGAAATCGGGGAAAATTCAAGATGGAAGTGGGGCAGGCTCTTCCAATGCAAAGAGGTTTTATGGGAGTGGCTCGAAGAAACATGAAGGTGAAACTAGTGCTGCTTATGGACAGGGGGGCAAAGGTAAAGGACGTCAGGGCTCGTACCATCAAGCTGCAGCTGTAACTATTTCGGTTCCAGCTGCCGAATCTCAGCCACAATCTCAAGGACAATACCAACCGAGGCAGAGAATGAGTGATCGCCACTTTGACACTTTACCTATGACATATGCCCAGATGTTGCAGAATTTGATCCGCTTAAAGTTGGTACAGTTGAGAATGCTGGCACCACCAACAGGCGGGCTACCTTATGGCTATGATGCAAATGTGAAGTGTGAATTTCATTCGGGTGCGCCCGACCACCATATAGAGAATTGCAAAGCTTTTAAGCACATAGTTCAGGACCTGGTTGAGTCAAAAGCTATCAACTTCGCTCCTAATCCTAATGTGATTCAAAACCCCATGCCCCCGCATGGCAGACCAAAGGTCAATGTAACAGAAGAAGGCAGAGCCCTGAACTTGGTGACAGATGTTAATCAGGTCAAGACTCCTTTGGAAGTGGTGAAAGGGCGTTTGTTGAAAGGGGACGTGTTCCCTGGTTGTTTGGAAAATTGTTCAGAATGTTTGACTGCGGTGAACGACTGTGATGAATTGAGGAAGTGCCTTCAGATGATGATGGATGAGGGTCATTTACAGTTTGATCAGATGGGAATGAAGGATGATACGGTCTCAACAGTTACTATCTACTTTACTTCAGCAGAGATTCCTGTGCCGACACCTATACAGATCCCTGCACCTGAACAGGTGGCCCTCGTGACTATAACTATTCCAGGTCCTATGCCATACGAAAGTACAAAAGTGATCCCATGGCATTACGGAGCTGATGTTTATTATCAAGGGCAGAAACAGGAAGTGGAGGTTCCCAAGGAAACTAGTTCAAGCATGGGGAATGTAGGAGGAATGGGTGGTTTTACCCGTAGTGGAAGGCTCTTTACTCCCCAGACACTCTGAAACGATGATGCTGAAGCTTTGGCGAAAGGTAAGGGCAAGCAGGTAGTAAATGAAGAGCCCGTGCAGAGGGCAGAGCCTGGTAATTCCTTTGAAAAAGACGTTGAAGAGTTTATGAGGATTATCCGAAAGAGTAATTATAAAATAGTGGATCACCTGCATCAAAATCCCTCCAAGATTTCTATCTTGTCATTACTGTTATATTCCGAGGCACACCGTAACGCCTTGCTGAAGATTTTAAATATGGCATATGTTCCACAAGAGATATCAGTGAACCAACTCGAGGGTGTTATTGCCCATGTAAATGCCAGCAATGGGTTGGGGTTTACTGATTTTGATCTAACGCTGGAGGGAAGAAATCATAACAAAGCTCTCCATATCTCCATGGAGTGCAAAGGGGCGGTCTTGTCCCATGTGTTAGTAGATACGGGCTCGTTCTTGAATGTACTGTCGAAGAAAGCTTTAGCAAAACTGGATGTTGAAGGGGTTGTACTCTGACCGTGTGATTTAGTTGTGCACGCTTTTGACGGCTCCAAAAGATCAGTTTTTGGGGAGGTAGAGTTTCCTGTGAAGATCGGACCCCAGGTGTTTATTACGGTTTTCTATGTGATGGATATCCAGCCAGCCTATAGCTACTCGCTAGGGCGCCCATGGATACATGCTGCAGGGGCCATTTCATCAACACTCCATCAGAAGATAAAGTTTGTCGTGGAAGGTCAGGTTGTCACAGTATGCGGGGAAGAGGATATATTTGTCAGCCATCTATCATCGTTCAAATATGTGGAAATGGACGGTGAGATTCATGAAACTCTTTGTCAGGCATTCAAAACAGTGAATATTGAGAATGACCCTCCTTCCAGTGAAACAAGAGCATGGACTTCCATGGTTACTTACAAGCAGGCTCTTGACGTAGTACAGTCAGGCCATGCTGAAGGTTGGGGTCAGTTGATTGAGTTGCCTTTCAGGAAGACAAGTGTGGAATTGGTTATCAGCCTCCTCGAACTCCTCTGCCAAAAAGTCAAGAGCGGAAGGGACCTGTCTTTTTCTCTAGTGGGGGGATCATCAACTCTGGTCAAGTCTTTGCTACAACTGAAGACGAGGCGGACAACGACTATGACATGGACAATTTGGTGCGCCCATGTGTCCCGGGGCAGGAGCTGAATAATTGGATCTCTGAAGACCTCATCCAAGTCACTCTGTAGAAAGAGTAATTTTTTGTTTTTGTTTTTTTTCATGTTGCGTGCAAAATCCTAGGCTCTGCCCAAGGCCTAGTTATTTCATTGTAGGGCCATGTTTGTTTCATATGCAAGTTTATCATCAATAAGAGGATGTTTTTTTATTTCAAAAATTGTGTTCCCTGTCTTTCATTTTACTTCTTTTCATTTTATTTCAAATAAAAATGGCAATGTTTCCTTTCTTCATGGTTTGCTTTCTTTCTTTTCAAAAAAAGCTCTTTCTAAAATAAAGCATGAACCATCATTCATGCAGAAATAATCTTCCGGACTCTGTTGATAATGGTCCTGTTATGGCTCGAAATGACTTTGACAATCCAATTTACCAAGCTGAAGAGGGGGATGAGGAAGATTGTGAACTTCCCGAAGAATTGGCCAGATTATTGAAACAGGAGGAAAGAGCTATTCAACCTCATCAAGAATCTCTAGAAGTCATCAACCTTGGCACCGAGGATGCAAGAAAGGAAGTCAAAATAGGGACAAGCCTAGCAGAGAATGTGAAGAAAGAGTTGATTGATATGCTACGTGAATATGTTGATATATTTGCCTGGTCCTATCAAGATATGCCGGGGTTGGATACAGATATTATTGTGCACAGGTTGCCTCTCAAAGAAGGTTGCTCCCCCGTCAAACAGAAGCTCAGAAGAACTAAAATAGAAATGGCCATTAAGATCAAAGAGGAGGTGCAGAAATAGTTAGAGGCAGGTTTTTTGGCCGTCACCAGCTATCCACCATGGGTTACGAATATTGTCCCGGTACCTAAGAAAGATGGTAAGGTTCGGATGTGTGTTGACTACCGGGATTTAAGTCGAGCAAGTCCGAAAGATGATTTTCCATTACCTCACATTGATGTGTTGGTAGATAATACAGCTCAATTCTCGGTATTTTCCTTCATGGATGGCTTTTTCGGTTATAATCAGATTAAGATGGCACCGAAAGACATGGATAAAACAACGTTTATTACCCCATGGGGCAAGTTCTGCTATAAAGTGATGCCTTTTGGTTTAAAGAATGCAGGGGCAACTTATCAGCGTGCTATGGCGACACTCTTTCATGACATGATTCATAAAGAGATTGAGGTTTATGTTGACGATATGATTGCTAAGTCGCAGACTGAGGAAGAGCACTTGGTGAATCTGAAAAAGCTTTTTGAACGGTTAAGACAATTCAGACTGAGGTTGAACCCGAATAAGTGTACTTTCGGGGTGAGATCTGGTAAGCTGTTAGGCTTCATTGTCAGTGAAAGAGGAATCAAGGTTGATCCAGCAAAAGTAAAAGTAATACAAGATATGCCCGAGCCAAGAACAGAAAAGCAAGTTCGTGGTTTCTTAGGGAGGTTGAACTACATTGCTAGATTCATCTCTCATCTTACAGCCACTTGCGAGTTCATATTCAAATTGTTGAGGAAAGATCAGTCAATTCGTTGGAACAATGATTGCCAAAGGGCGTTTGATAAAATAAAAGAATATTTGCAAAAGCCTCCGATTCTCATGCCTCCAGTTCCAGGGAGACCACTGATAATGTATTTGTCGGTACGTGAAATTCAATGGGTTGTGTTCTCGGTCAACAAGACGAGACAGGTAGGAAAGAACATGCCATATACTACCTGAGCAAGAAATTCACAGATTGCGAGTCTAGATACTCAATGCTTGAGAAGACATGTTGTGCACTTGCATGGGCTGCTAAGCGATTGAGACAATATATACTGACTCATACAACCTTATTGATATCAAAGATGGATCCAGTCAAGTACATTTTTGAAAAGCCAGCTCTCACCGGAAGGGTTGCCCGTTGGTAGATGGTGTTGACAGAGTATGACATACAATATACTTCCCAAAAAGCCATAAAGGGTAGTATTCTGTCTGACTATCTTGCTGAGCAACCAATTGATGATTATCAGCCAATGAAGTTTAAGTTCCCTAATGAAGACATCATGTATTTGAAAATGAAAGATTGTGACGAGCCACCAGTTGATGTAGGGCCAGATCCTGATGACAAGTGGAAATTGATGTTTGGCGGGGCCAATAATGTGAATGGTAGTGGCGTTGGGGCAGTTCTCATAACTCCGAAAGGTTCCCATATACCTTTCACTGCCAGACTAACTTTTGATGTCACCAACAATGAAGCCGAATACGAAGCCTGCATCATGGGTATTGAAGAAGCCATTGATTTAAGGGTCAAGACCCTTTATGTATTTGGGGACTCCGCTCTAGTGATCAATCAAGTCAACGAAGATTGGCACACCCATCAACCCAATTTGATCCCTTACAGGGATTATACGAGAAGACTGTTGATTTTCTTCAAAATAGTAAAGTTGTATCATGTACCTCGTGATGAGAATCAAATGGCAGACGCTTTGGCAACGTTATCTTCTATGATTCAAGTGAATTGGTGGAATCATATACCCACAATTGATGTGATGCGACTTGATAGACCTGCTCATGTGTTTGTAGTCGATAAAACGACCGAGGATAAACCTTGGTATCATGATATCAAGCGTTTCTTGGAGAGTCAAGAGTATCCGGCCGGGGCATCCAATAATGACAAGAAGACTCTGAGAAGGTTAGCGGGCAGTTTCTTCTTGAATGAAGATGGCGTATTTTACAAAAGAAATTTTGATATGGTCTTGCTTAGATGCGTGGATAGACACGAAGCAGACATGTTAATGCTAGAAGTGCACGAAGGTTCTTTCGGTACCCATGCTGGTGGACATGCCATGGCAAAGAAATTGTTGCGAGCTGGTTATTACTGGATGACCATGGAGGCTGATTGTTTCAAATATGCTCGAAAATGCCACAAGTGCCAGATTTATGCTGATAAAGTGCATGTGCCACCAAATCCTTTAAACGTGATGAGTTCCCCTTGGCCCTTTGCCATGTGGGGCATTGATATGATTGGGAAGATTAAGCTCACCGCCTCTAATGGACATCGCTTTATTCTAGTGGCCATTGATTACTTCACCAAGTGGGTGGAAGCTGCTTCATTTACAAATGTCACCAAGCAGGTGGTTGTCCGGTTTATCAAGAAAGAGATTATTTGTCGTTACGGGATGCCCGAAAGGATCATCACTGATAATGGTTCTAATCTTAATAATAAAATGATGCAAGAGCTATGCCAGAGCTTCAAGATTGAACATCACAATTCTTCTCCGTACCGCCCAAAGATGAATGGTGTCGTCGAGGCAACCAATAAAAACATCAAGAAGATTGTGCAAAATATGGTCGTAACGTACAAGGATTGGCATGAAATGTTGCCTTTCGCTTTGCATGGTTACCGTACATCAGTACGTACGTCTACTGGGGCAACCCCGTTTTCTCTTGTGTATGGTATGGAAGCGGTCTTACCGGTTGAAGTTGAGATTCCTTCTTTGAGGGTCATGATGGATGTTTAGCTTGATGAGGCTGAATAGGTTCAAACGAGGTTCAATGAGTTGAGTCTCATAGAAGAGAGGAGATTGGCAGCAGTATGCCATGGGCAACTTATCAGAGAAGGATGAAGCGGGCATTCGATCAGAAAGTGCATCCTCGGAATTATCAGACGGGTGACTTGGTGTTGAAAAGGATTCTTCCTCCTAATACAGATCACAAGGGCAAGTGGACTCTGAATTATGAAAGACCATATGTTGTCAAGAAGGTTTTCTCGGGCGGAGCCTTGATGCTTACAACTATAGACGGTGAGGATTTTCCGTCGCCTGTGAACTCAGACGCAGTCAAAAAATACTTCGCATAAATAGACCCGCTGGACAGTAAAAAGAGAGTCCAGGCAAAAAAGGGCATCCCGGCGAACCAAAAAAAAAGAAGAGAGAAAAAGGTTCGGTCAAAAATTAGGGATAAAAAAAATGAGAACATCCGGTAAGTTGAAAACCCGAAAGGGCAACTTAGGCAAAAATGGGTATCCCGGTGGATTGAAAACCCGCGAAGGGCGATCCAGGAAAAAGAGGGATTTAAGCGAAAGGTTGCAATCTGAGTAATCTGTATGTCATCTCATTTCAACAAAGAGCATTTTTGAAGGATAGGAATCAGTCCAATCACTCTTCTCAGAAAGCGAAACACTTGGAGAGTCTGGAAGACATATGAGCCATAGCAGAATTGAAACTCAAGGAATGACCGGTTTCCACATTGCCATTAGGATAGTTTCTTTTTCTCTTTTAAGCAGTTACCTCTTTCTAGGAACTGCCTCCTGATGTAAATGCCTAGTTTCGGGCTTTTCAATCAATAAAATTTTCTTTATTAAGAATATCCATTGCTTGTGTTTTCTTTTACAGTTTGTTTTGATTGCAAAAAAACGTCTGAGTTTTTGATAAACATTGCATTTGATAACATCGAGGTTTTACAATGACATGCGTGCAAAAGAAAACAATTAAAATTGCTTTAAATACCAGGTGTTCTTGGGTGACGAATTCAAAACACAGGCTACCCTGGGGCATGTGTGCGCACCCTTTTGTTTGCAGGTGTTAATGTTCGCTGGTCAGCCCATCAATGGCACGTGATGCCTTCAGTGTCTTTTCCAGCAGGACTTAAATAATAGTTCTCCCCAAGCAGAAGTGTTTACCTCAAAAGAAAATTCCTTCCTTAAGGTTGTCATCCCCAGCAGGAACATTGGTTGATCACAGTCCCTCAGTAGGTATTTCTTTCCTCAGCAAGAGTTCGTCTGATCTCAACTCCCCAGCAACCAGGTCAGAAAGTTGTCATTTCCCCAGCGGAGTTCTATGGTTATAGTTCTTCCCCAAGCAGATTATTTTAGAAGATACATTCCCAGCAAGATCGTCATTCCTTTACAGTAATCTCAACAGGTTTCATCAGTTCAGAGCCCAGTTTAGGAGATCAGGTTACTTTGTTTCCCTCAGCATGAGTTGCGAACACGAGGACAATTCAGTTCGCTATCCCCAGCAGAGTGGACCTCTTTTTCCTCAGCATTTATCTTGTTGAGGGGCCTCCTTGCATTTTGCATGTAGTAATCATTGCATCCTCAAAAACGCGTAGCATTTCCATTTGAGATGGATCATTACGCCATGGAAAATTCAAACATAAGCATGTGAAGCATAAACCAGTTTTGATGCCTCGTGCGAGAGCCCAAAGCTATTTCTCTTCAATCACATTGACAAAGCCAGAAAGAATGCCTCGCCCATTCCCCAACAGACTTTTCAAAGCAGCACAAGGGTTTCAATACTTTCCTCCCCACCAGAGTCCTATTCCTCGGTTTGTAAATCTTTTGATCTTACATCTTAACCACGTTTTTCCGGAACCATTCCCGATAGGATTCCTTCATCCGTTCCCGACAGGAAAACCGGAACCATTCCCGATAGGATTCCTTCAGCCGTTCCCGACAGGCGACCTTTGAGTTTTAAACCTAACCGTTCCCGACAAGCCTATTTAGCATTCCAAACAGGTAACCCACAGGTTTTCAACTTCAGCCGTTCCCGACAGGCGGCCTTTTGAGTTTTAAACCTAGCTGTTCCCGACAGGCCCATTTACCGTTCCCGACAGGTAAGCCACAAGTTTTCAACTTCAGCCGTTCCCGACAGGAGACCTTTGAGTTTTAAACCTTGCCGTTCCCGACATGCCCATTTACCATTCCAGACAGATAACCCACAAGTTTTCAACTTCAGCCATTCCCGACAGGCGGCCTTTTGAGTTTTAAACCTAGTTGTTCCCAACTGGCCCATTTACCGTTCCCGACAGGTAACCCACAGGTTTTAGACTTCAGCCGTTCCCGACAGGCGGCCTTTTGAGTTTTAAACCTAGCCGTTCCCGACTGGCCCATTTACCGTTCCCGACAGGTAACCCACAGGTTTTAGACTTCAGCCGTTCCCGACAGGCGACCTTTTGAGTTTTAAACCTAGCCGTTCCCGACTGGCCCATTTACCGTTCCCGACAGGTAACCCACAGGTTTTAGACTTCAGCCGTTCCCGACAGGCGACCTTTTGAGTTTTAAACCTAGCCGTTCCCGACAGGCCTGTTTGTCGTTCCCGACAGACATACCTTAGGTTTTCAACTTCAGCCGTTCCCGACAGGCGACCTTTGAGTTTTAAACCTAGCCGTTCCCGACAGGCCCATTTACCGTTCCAGACAGGTAACCCACAGGTTTTCAACTTCAGCCGTTCCCGACAGGCCCATTTACCGTTCCAGACAGGTAACCCACGGGTTTTCAACTTCAGCCATTCCCGACAGGCGATCTTTGAGTTTAAACTTAACCGTTCCCGACAGACATACCACAAGTTTTAACTTCATCCGTTCCCGACAGGCATACCACAAGTTTTAACTTCATCCGTTCTCGACAGGATTCCTTTGGGTTTCAATTGTTCCAGACTTTTTTCCACCAATATTATCTCCATCATCACAATCGCTTCGTTGGTCATATATCTTTTCTCTATCACCCACAGAGTGCAAATTTTCCAGTTATTTTGTATTCAATCCCTATGTACCTTGAATTCCTGACAGCCGTTCGCTCTCATCCTTTCAGGTCCACAGTTGATTGAGTAGGGGCAGCTGTAGCACCTCAAAATTTGCCCTCATATTTTTAACTCTAACTAGCTTATGTGTCATTACATTTGCATCGTCATTTGTGCATTTTGCATGGTTCTTTCGGGCATGGGATCAAGGTATTCTCCAGTAGCTCACGGAGTCTTCAATTCCGGTATCATTTTCAACAATGTTCAGAGCCAAGCACGATAGCTTTCAAAGTCTTTTTGAGCATTTATCAGAAACCCTGGCAGTCAGTTTTTGATTAGTTATTCGGCATCAGGCATTATTAATTCAGCAGGATATTCTGAGGTGTCAGCAATAATTTGTGTTTCATTCCAAGTGTTACTCAGTAGCAATGCCAATTTTTGGGTTTCAGAGGCTTAATAGTTTCAAAACAACTGTCAGAAGTCCCTTTTCCAAGTTTCCCTCCAAAAGGCGCCAAAATTCAAAATTTGCATTGTGTAACCGGTTACAGCGTATCTGATAACCGGTTACCCTTTAGTTTTTCTGCGCATTTCTTCAGTTTTTGAACTGAGTAACCGGTTAGCAGATATGCTGTAACCGGTTACTCTGGGCAAAATTTGAAAAAATTTAGTTTGCATCATTTGTGATCATGTGCTTGGCATGTGCACGTGTGGGAAGGATCTAGAATTGATATTTTCATCATCTTCCACCCAAAATTCAAATTCCTTCCAACATTTTACACTCTAATTCCTCATTTCCTTTCCTAATCCATTTTTCACCCCAATGTCCACCCACTAAACCTCACTCCAAACCCAAACTTAACTCCTAACCTAGGGGTTATTTAAATCAATTCATTCCAAACCTCACAAGAACCTTGATTTTTTTTAACTCTCAATTTTCAGAATTCTCTTTCAATCCTCTCTCACATTTTCACTTTCAACCTCCATTTTCAACCACACTCAAAGCTCTTCCATAGAGATTAACAAGTTCTTCATTGGAACTTGTTAATTCTTGAAGTAAAGCCACTCATCACCACTTCATTGCTGCATTTCATTGGTGATTTTCGTTTGGATCTAGATCTGGAATTTCAGAAGTGATTATTGAAAGTGATTTTGGAGTTTTTTTTGCTTACTTCTTGGATTTTCAACTTTTAAGTGCAAGGAGCTTGTGGATCTTGGATTTCTCTACTTGGATTCATCAAATTCTATTTACAACACTTACCAAAGCAAATCTCAGCTTTGTAGGTTGGTTAATCTCAGATCCACACTCATTTTAGCTTAATTGCAACTTATACAATGTAGATCCATGATTTTTGTTGTGTTTTGATCATTTTGTTTGATTTTGATTGTGGATGTTGATGATTACTGGATCTAAATGATGTTTGAATACTGTGTTTGAACTTAATTTTCGTGCATTGTTGATTACATGATCATTGGACATGATTACATAAGTGATTTACTGCTGAAGAGTTCTTTTGAAACTGATTTTTTTCACTACTGTCCCAGAGTAACTGGTTAGCAGTTATGCTGTAACCGGTTACACTGTGTATTTTCAGCGCAATTGGAGCAATTTTGAACTGTGTAACCGGTTAGCAGTTATGCTGTAACCGATTACCACTAAAGCAGAACTTGATTTTCTTGCATTTTCTTGGTTGTTTGAGATCCTTTTCATGTCTAAACTTTATGGATTGATATGATGATGATTTGTGGATCATTTTTGAGCTGTTTCACCTCACACTATTGCATGAACACAATTTTCCGACACGCGACTCTTGGATTTGTATCGTTTATGAACATGTTTGTGGTGTTGCATTCTTGATGCGATGAACACGTTGCACACACATTCGAATCATGTTAATTCTTGGTTAATTCTCAACTTGTTGGACACATGATGCATGATTGATGTTTGTCTCCTTGGTTGCTTGAGCATGACTTGTTTTGCCCAATGTGTAAATCATACAATTATGTTGAGTGTGGTTTGTTCTTGAGTGGTTAGCATGATCATGCTTGTTCATCCTTGATGTTTACAACCTATATGCTTGATTTGCCTTGCTATGCATGTTCATTTGCAATCATCTCTTGTTTGGATGCATGCTGCCCTATTTTTACAGCTGCTGTTCTAAGTTTGTTCATGTGCTGTCTATTGTTCACACTTGCTACCTGCTGCCTTTTACACCTATTTTGTGCTGAATATGTGTGCTGTTGAAAGCCGTCTTGCTTGTGTGCTGTCTTTAACTACTGTGCAGGTGCAGAGGCGCTGTTGTAGCTGCTGCTTGTTTGTTTTATTCGCCTTTTCTTCTTCATCTCTTTCACTCTTTCTCTTCCCTTGAATCTCAAGACTTGTTTAAGTCTTGGATTCACTCCCTTAGATCTACCTAGTCCAATTTAATTTTCAATTAAGCTTAGAGTAGGATTAGCATTAGGTTTCCCTTTGCATGCTAACTTAGGTAGATGTTTCCCTTTCAAACTCAACTATAAGGCCATCTTTGCATGACAACATTAGGAACTTTAGTTTCCCCTTAGTGTTTTCTTCTCCTTTGAGTCTTCTCTTCTCATCTCATAACACTTCAAAAACACTTAATAAAGTTAACGCGTATTGCGCATGAGTCTCACATGTGGGAAGTGAGGAATGAGGGGTTTCCTCTCATTTTTCTAGAGTGTTTAGTGGACGTTCCATTTTGGAACGATTTGCTAAGCATTCGTTCCTACATCATAGACTTCGGTGCAATGCAAGTTATGAACTAACTTCAATCCACTTCTGTCTAAAAAACACAAAAACAAACTCAAACCTTTTCATCCTTCGGGATCGTTCAGTTTCAAACCATCATTTTTCAGAAAAGAGCACGTTACTTCCGTCTCGTCGCAAACAGGCATCGACCCTAACTGCCGGACGCGAATTTGACGTCGGTCATAAAGAACACTAACCGACCTCGTTAGGTCAAACTAGACTGCTATGATTTCCTCTATCTGGTTAGATTGAGGATAGGTAGGCACAAGACGGCGATGTCTTGGTGAGCAACCTCCCCCCTTAGTTCGTGTTCGAACTACGTTGATTCTGACTTTCCCGCTCCCGAGGGAATACGTAGGCATAGGACGTCGATGTCTTATCGAGTCACTTCTTTTTTTCTTTTCTTCCTTGTTTCTTCGTTCTTCTCCGCTCTCGTTCCTTCTCCTTTCCAGTAGCAGTGGGGTTCCAGACGACGACACCCTTTGATCGAGACAGCAAGCGTGGATCCCATCGAGTACGATGGACGCGTGGGGGTGCTAATACCTTTCTCTCGCGTAACCAACTCCCTTACCCGTTTCTCTTGGTCGCGAGACCATGCTTTTTCCTTCCCTTCAGGTTTACGCAGTGTTTCCTTTCCCTCTCTTGGGATAAATACACATTACTGGTGACTCTGTTTCCGCGTCACTTTCGCGTTTGTACTTGGGTGAAAATCCCAGGAGAGACACCCTCCCTCAATTGGACTTGGGCAATTGGGTCATTCTAGGAGTAGAAGTGGATTGGGCTATGCCTAGTCATTGGTCCAGTCAGGAACAGGAGCCCCCCAAGTCGTTGCTCCCGAGCATGGGAGTGATGACTTAAGGATAGCCTATAGCCCTGGGGAATTATGAAGGAATCGTCGTCGTGGTGCCCGAGAGATTTAGTGCCCGTAAGACACGTACCGTTGTTCGATCAGCCCAGCATGCGGGGAGACCAACGGTTAAAGGGAACTGAAATGATGGGCCACGTGTGCTTCGAGCCCTGTGCTGCATTAAATAGGCAATGATGGCTAAGCTAGGGTCATAATGACTCTACCCGCGCATGTTCGTGCACGTGCTCTCAGCCTGTATATAAGGAGAGGGGATCTGTTCATTTGAATTTTTGCTTCTCTCTTCTTTGTCTTTCTCAGATAACCTTGCCCGTCACCGCCGTCAACCGCCTTAAGTAGCTTCGAGCAACTTCTTCGAACCTCCACACTCTCTTCGACCACGTAAGTCACCTGATTTCTTCTTTTCTTCTAGCTTTTTTGCCTTTGTTTAGTTAGAATGTATGTGGTTAGGTTGACTTAGGTGAGATTGCGGTGTTTCTATGGCTACTGTTGGTGGTAGACGGCGGCGAGGCCATCTTCTGCTGCTGACGCGGTCGTCGGAACCCCTTAGAAACCTTAGAGTTAGGCCGTTTTGGTGCTATTGCAATGATGGCGCCGGTTAGTCAGGTGAAGTTACCCAGTTTTCTGAGGCTCTGATGAATTTTTTGACGAGAATATGAAGTTTCCGGTGGAGCTTCAAACGGAAACTGGGTAGTAGGCCTGGGAGATTCCCCAAATGCGCGGGAGGGGTTGCCCTCAGGCATCTCCTTGCGGGAGACTATAGAGTTATTTTATTTTAGGGCTTAGGTTGGGGACACCGTCCTCGGCCCGTTACGTGCCCTTTCACTTGACTAGCGGTGGAAGGGTGGATTTGATTTTGCGGTCGAATTCACTTTTGTCCTCTACTTTTCAGGTGATCGAGATGGCGCGCGAGCCTGAAAGAGAGATTCTTGTAGATTCGTCCGAGGAGAGCTCCTCGAAAAGTAGTGATTCTGAAGCTTCAACTACTCCCAGCGAAGTTGGGGAGGATATTGTTTCCGCGGAGGAGTGGACGGTCGCCGAGCCAGTCGAGCACGCATCCACCTTCGCGTCCTATACCGGGGATGTTTTTACGGACATAGGGCCAAAGGGGGAGTGGAAGGTGCATTTTCCCACTCAGGACGACCGTATCTGCACGGATTACGGGGAGAGGTTCTCGATGTACGAGTACGCTTTCAAGGAACTAGGGTTGAGGCTGCTCTTCACTGATTTTCAATGGTCCATCTTTGTTCACTTGGATCTCGCTCCAACACAATTGCACCCTAACTCGTTGGTGTTCATCCACGCCTTCGAGCTGACCTGTGAGTTCCTGAAGATAGGAACCACTTTGCCTTTGTTCTTCAACGTCTTTCACCTTTAGAGGAAGGTTACGGGGAGAAGATACGGTTGGGTGTCGCTGAAGCAACCTAGGAAGCTGTTTAAGCCCTTCTCGGAGTCTATCTGGACATTGAAAGAGAGGTTCTACGTGATTGAGCCTGTGTCCTTGGCGGCCCAAGATACCGCGTATGCCTAGGCAGTGTCGACCGACGAGGATGGCCAAGATATGTATGATGAGAATGGGAAACTGCTGGAGGACAGGGTGTTCAAGTTCCCTTTTTGCTGGAGTGGGAGCCACTTCACTCGGGAACTTGGCCATTATATTGCTCAACCGAACATGTTGGACGAGCAAGACTTGGTCGGCTATGAGATGTTGGATAGCTGTGTCAACTCCTTTAGGCTCGCTAATTGCTGGACGAAGAAGGGCGATCCGATCTTCGAGGACGATGGTAGTCAACGGGTGGAGTACCGTTATATCAATACGAAGGCGCTTTTGGAGTGCAAGACTCCTGCAGATGCTTTTAAACTGCTTAGTAGTTTTAACTTTTTGACTTGTCCGACTTGTATTTTCTTCGACATCTAATATGTTTGTTGTGTTTTTGCAGGTGAGATGCCTTCTGCTCACGAGAGAATGGTGAAGAATACCATGGCGAGGGGCAATCCTGGGACGGCCGCCTCGAAGTCTCGGTTTCCACACCGTGCTCCTCCTCCTCCTCATCCTACTGCGGGGAGTTCCTCGCCCGTTCCTGCCCAGGGATCCCCGCTACCTTTAGCCCCGAGGTTCAAGCGGACCAGAGCCAGTGAGACGGTGGACCTCAGTGGGGCACCTGAGAAGGGAAAGTTCGAGCTTCCCCCTTGCATCCTCGATAGGAAATTTTTTGAAGGAACATCCCTAGTGGTGCCTCGGGCAGAATCCCTTCAGCTGGAGGGTATGGATCGCCTGAGCAAGAGGGCACTGCTGGCGCAGGATGCCTTTGCGCTTGTCAGGGTCCTGGAGATGGCGGAGACATGTGCCGAGGGAGATTCCTCTGGTTCTGATCTTAAGAAGGCCCAGGCGACCATAGCATCCTTGGAAGAAACCGCGAGGAAGGCTAGGGAGGAGGCAAAGGCTGCCAATGATGCAAGGAAGAAGTCAGACGAGGAGGCTGCCAGGCATAGGGGGGAGAACGATACTCTGGCTGTGGAGAAGAAGGTTGCTGAGGAGGTGGTCGAACAAGTGAGGGATGCGGCTTCCCCGACTGAAGATGAGCCCGAGGATGTAAAGGCGTTGAAGGCGAGAGCCGAGCTTGTCGCTTGTCTTCTATGGGCAGAGGAAGATGTCATTGCCATTGGGGAAGAGTCATTCAAAAACGCTGTGGCCCAACTCCGGCTGGTGAACCCAGAGGCTCAGATCTCCACGGAGGATACCAACTTCTTGGGCCATGTAAAGGATGGCAAAATAGTCAATCCGGACTTCTTCGACATTGGCGAAGAGCACGCCCAACTTCTGAACGAGGAGAACCAGGGGCTCGAGTCTAACCCTGATTAGCCTGAGCAGATGCAGGAATGAAATTAGTTTTCTTTTTGTTGTATGTATCCGGCCTGCGTGCCGTGTGTTGATGTAATTTTATTTTGTTTGGGGGCGTGGTCCCCTTGTTTTGTAACATGCACATTTGTGGTCCTTGCGGCCACTTAAGTTAAATGTATTTTTCAGCCAGTGTGGTCGATTTTGTATGTTGTATACTTGCAAATGACTTTCTTTGATTATTTTTGTTAAGTGTTGTACTTTAGCTCGATGTACTTGTGTGCCCGCAAAAAGGGGCCACTTTGCATGGTATTGGGTTTTAGGGAATCGCTCGATGTAGATGTGTTCAGCAGTGAGGGGGACTATTCGAACGGCCTGGGAATTTCCGGGCAAGAAAGCGGAGCTCAGGTCGCGTTAGAGGCCTGAGTTCACGGCGTGAACCTCCCATCGCGAGCTTGGTGTTTTGCCTATAGTGGTACTTTGATGACGGCGGTGCTCGGTTGAGGGACCGCTATTGGGCAGGGACCCGACTCGTTCTTGAGCGGGGTCCTGCCTTTACTGGCATGCAACGCTTGTACCTAGGCGTGCATTATGGTCGGGATGTGTTGTTCGTCGTTTTGACAAAGCAAACCGACAGCTAGAGCCTTAGCTGTAGTATTGCTTTAGCTTCTCGGCGTTCCATGGTCGAGCAAGTTCTTCCCCGTTGAGATATTATAGGTAGTAAGCCCCATTCTCCATTTTTACCCGGACGCGATAGGGCCCCTCCCAATTAGCGGTGAGTTTGCCTTCGCGAGAGTCCTTGTGGTTCCTTCTCAAGACAAGGCTGCCCACTTGGAACTCCGCCGTATCACTTTGGCGTTGTGCCTGATTGCAATTTTTCTCTTAAATGAGGCTTCGCGTAGAGCTGCTTTGGACCAGACCTCTTCGACGAGGTCGAGCTCTTCCCTTAGTGACTCGTCGTTCATTTCTTTGTCCAGGGGTGACTCAGTCTACCTGGATGGTACGTGTACCTCTATGGGGATTACAACTTCGGTTCCATAGGCTAGGCGAAAGGGGGTTTCCCCTGTCGAAGAGTGTGGAATCGTACGGTACACCCACAGGACGCTGTGCAGCTCCTCGACCCAAGCTTTCTTTGTTTCGTCCAGCCTTCGCTTGAGACCTCGAAGGATTACTTGGTTTGCTGCTTCGGCTTGCCCGTTAGTCTGGGGATGTTTGATGGATGCGAAGTGTTGTTTCGTGCCCAACTGAGCGACGAAATCCTGGAACTTCCTGTCCGTGAACTGTGTCCCGTTGTCCGTGACTATTGGTTGGGGAATACCAAAACGTGCGAGGATGTTTTGTTTGTAGAAATATAATATGTTAAGGGTTGTTATTTTGGCCAGAGCTTCCGCTTCTATCCACTTTATGAAGTAATCAATGCCTACTATTAAGTATTTGTTCTGGTTCGATCCTACTATGAATGGCCCCAGGATGTCCAGGCCCCACCAGGCAAATGGCCATGGGGAGGACATAGCTCTGAGCTCGTTAGGCGGAGCTAGGTGCATGTCCCCGTGTCATTGGTATTTATCGCACTTCTTCACGTGCTCTTTAGCATCTTGCTGCATAGTTGACCAGTAGTACCCTGCTCGAAGGGCTTTCCGGGCGAGGGATATCCCTCCGAGATGTTGGGTGTTGATTCCTTCGTGAATTTTGCGTAGGACGTGGTCGACCATCTCCTCCTTGACACATTTGAGTAATGGGATGGAGAACCCTCACCTGTAGAGTTTGCCTTCGACCAGGACGTAGGAGCAGGCCCTGCGCCTGACTGTACTGGCCTATTTGGGGTCGGACGGAAGCTCGTCCCTAGTAAGGTAGTTATAAATAGGGGTCATCCAGCAGTTGCTGTCGTCGATTACCTGTACGTCGAGGGTCGGGGACGCCTTCTCGATACTGGGTCGAGGAAGTACCTCCTGGATGACGAACTTGTTTCCGCCCTTTTTCTTTGTTGTTGCTAGTTTAGATAACACGTCTGCTCAGACGTTATGCTCACGGGGAACATGCTTCACCTCTACTGCAGCGAACTTCTTCATCTTTTCTTTGACCAAGGCTAAGTACTCAGACAGGCTGTCGTTTTTGGCCTGGTATTCTCCTCGAACCTGGAGGGCTACGAGTTGTGAATCCGTGCAGATGACAAATTCTTCTGCCCCAAGGTCCTCGGCCAGGCTCAAGCTGGCGAGGAAGGCTTCGTACTCAGCCTGGTTATTAGATGTGGGGAAGGATAGGGTGAGGGATACCTCTACGATGATTCCCTCATCATTCTCCAATATGATGCTTGCCCCACTTCCTACCGAACTGGATGTCCCGTCGACAAAGATGGTCCACCTGCGGGCTTCGCAGGTGGGGGAAAATGCGAACGTCATTTCCACGACGAAGTCAGCCAAAGCTTGGGCTTTGAGGGATTTTCTGCTTTGGTACTGAATGTCGAATTCGGACAACTCTAACGACCATTTGAGCATTCTGCCGGCCATATCCGGTCACCCCAGTAGTTGCTTTACGGGCTGATTTTTCTGGACCACGATCGTGTGGGCCAGGAAGTAGTGCCTCAGTCTTCTGGCGGCATTGATGAGGGCCAGCGCTACCTTCTTTATCTGCTGGTATCTCAGCTCTGGTCCCTGCAATGCTTTGCTGGTGAAATATATGGGCTTTTGCCCGTCAGGTGTTTCGCGGATAAGAGCAGCGCTTACGGCCTGAGCTGCTACGGCGAGATATACATACAGGGTTTCGCCGTTGTCTGGTCGAGAGAGGACTGGTGGCTCTGACAGTGCTCATTTCAGATGGAGGAGAGCTTGGCCGCATTCCTCCGTCCATTCAAACGCTGCCTCTTTGCGGAGGAGTTTGAAGAATGGCAAAGCATGCTGGGCAGACTTAGCCACGAAACGAGACAAAGACACAAGCATCCCGTTGAGGAACTGGATGGATTTCTTCGAGTTGGGCATTGGAAATTTGGAGAATGCCCGATATTTGTCAGGGTTGGACTCGATTCCTGGTTCTGTCAGGTAGAAGCCGAGGAACTTGCCTGCCCGAACTCTGAACGTGCACTTCTCTGGGTTGAAACACTTCCGGTATTTCCTGGCTTGTTCGAAAACCTTTCTTAGATGGGTCGTGTGATCGGTTTCCTCGTGGGATTTTATGATCATACCATCCATGTAGACTTCGAGTATGTCGCCTATCTCTCCCTGGAAGACCTTGTTCATCATCCTCTGGTAGGTCGCACCGCCGTTCTTTAGGCCGAAAGACATTACGTTGTAGTAATAGTTGTCTGATTCGGTCATGAAGGCCGTGTATTTTTTATCGCTCATTGCCATTGGTATTTGATTATAGCCCGAATAGGTGTCAATGAATGATAATAGTTTAAAACCGGCAGAGTTATCAACAAGTTTGTCAATATTGGGGATGGAGTAGGCATCTTTCGGGCATGCCTTATTAAGATCGGTATAATCAACACACATTCGTCATTTGCCATTAGATTTTTTCACTAGTACAATGTTGGACAACCAAGTGGTGTACTTGGCTTCCGATATAAATTTTGCCTCGAAGAGGTCTTTTACAGCTTGTTCTACAACCTCTATTTTCTCCGGAGACTGCTTCCTCCTACGTTGTGCTACTGCTTTGACGACTGGGTCGATCGTGAGTTGATGGCAGGCGACGGAGGGATCTAAACCACGCATCTCCGCGGCACTCCAGGCGAACAAATCTACGATCTCTAGAAGGAAGGCTTTGATTTTCTTCCAAGGGATGTCAGGGAGATCGGTCCATATCCTTACTCCCGCTTTGGATCCTCGCCGAGCAAGACAAGCTCGAAATCCCCATCCAGGATATGGCGCATCAGATGGGAGTTGCTGGTCGAAGCGAATAAGCTGCTCGGGATGGCCTGGTCCTCTTTCTGGTCATCCTCGGTGAAGCGGCTGTCGAGGTCGACGGAGTCGACGCGAGGCAGTGGCTTGGCTTTCTCCGAGCTGCTGGGCAAGCTGGCTTGTTGGGGGTCTTCAGCTTGGAAGCGATGGCGCTGAGTCCCTTGGTGGCCGCTTCGAAGCACCTTCATTCAGTTTCGATGTCCCCGTGCAATGTGGCGACCATACCTTTCGAAGTGTAGTACTTCATTTTGAGGTGGACGGTGGAAGGCACAACCACCAGCTCGGCTAGCATTGGTCGTCCGAATATACACTGATAGAGAGACGGGCAGTCAATCACCAGAACTACACTTTAATGGATCTGGCTATTTCTGCAGATCCAAAGGTAATGATTAGCTCTACGTACCTCCAGGGTTTCGTGACCGACCCATTGAAACCCTGGAGGTCAGAACCCACATAGGGAGTGAGATGCGATCCGTCCAATTAGAGAGTCGAGAAAAGCTGAGAGTACATAGTATCGACCGAGCTGCCTTGGTCGACAAGGATCCTGCGGCATCAAAATTGGCCATCCGGGCTCGGACGAGCAGTGGGATACTTGAGTTCGGGGACCCTCCGAGGAGCTCTTCCTTGTAGAAGGAGATGGGGATTGATCCCTTCTGGGCCTTGTCGGGCATTGTCACTTTGCTGGAGCTCGTGCTGATCTGGTGGTTGAAATTTCTCTTCACGGAGCCCACGATGACTTTGTTGAAGCCCTCTCCGGAGATGACCATCGCGGAGGGGAAAATCTCTCATGGGCTGTGGGCCGCGAAGTACGCGGGAGCGCTGAGCTTGTCTGGAACGTAGAAATCCTCCGGTCGTGATATAGACATGGCGACTTGGAGGTTGGTTTCTTCTGAGGAAGACACCTCTTCCTCTACTTTCTTTGACTCCTGGGTGTCTTGTCGGGGAGCCTCTTTCTTTTTTGTAAACTGCTTCAGGTGGCCATCCCTGATCAGTATTTCTATAGCATCCTTCAAGTGGATGCAGTCTTCAGTGGTGTGGTCGTGACTCTTATGGAAACAGCAGTACTTTAATTTGTCGGCGTTGGGCTTGGCCGATATCTGCTTGGGGAACCAGACTCCCGCCTGCTTGAACTCCGAGTTGGCACACTCGGAGAGGATCTTTTCCCTGGAGACAGTCAGGGGAGTGTAGTCGTGGAACCGGCCAGAGGGTCCCTTGTTATCCCTGGAGTCCCGGAGACGATCTTCGCGCCTTCTCTCCCCCCGACTAGATGTCGAGGGATCGTCTCCCTTAGAGGCCCGGGCATTTTCCTAATGGTGGGATGCTCGAGCGAAGCTGGCCGCTTCCTTTTCCTCGTACTAAATGTACGACTGCGCCTTGAGGAGGAAGGCATCCAGGCTTCTAGGAGGTGCGAGGCCGACAGATTTAGAAAACTTTGAGTGTGGGCGGAGTCCCCGTTCGAGCAGAAATTTTTTCATGTCGTCGGTAGTGGGGACATGCACAACTTCTTTGTTAAACCTATCAATATATGCCCGGAGAGGTTCATCCTTCCCTTGGATTATGGCCTCAAGGGAAGCTTCGGTCTTGGGATGGCGGCGCGATGCCGTAAAGTGCCTGGAAAACATCCTGCCCAGCTGCTTCCATGAGGTGATGGACTCCACGGGCAGCTGTTTGTACCAAGTCATTGTCCCTTTCCAGAGCGTGGTCGGGAACAGGGGGCACTTGATGGCGCCCCGGACGCCACGGTAATCTAGCAGCGCATCAATGTTTTTGATGTGCTCATCGGGGTCAGTCATTCCGTCGTAAGTGCCTAAAGCTGGGGGTTTCTCCAAGCCTTTGGGAAGGCGTGTAGCCAATATTTTTTGGGACAATGGGCCGTGGGGCTCATCGTCGCTGCTGGAACTGGTCCGGGAAGGGGAGCGGATGACTTTCTCGTGACGGCGACTTCTTCGGAGCGAAGGTGTACCGGCCCGGCCCTTTGGCCTGACCGGGGGTGAACGTTGATGTCTCCGGGTTCTCTTGTGGCCCGGGGAAGATTGGTTTCGTGGGGAAACGTGATCGCACTTCCGAACAGCATGGGATATGGTTTTTGGCACCCCCGATGGTCGATTTCCTGCCGGGGTCGTGGACTCTTGGATCGTCGTCAATTCTTCCTTGGCGGGGGGGGGGGGGGGGGGGGGGGGATCTCGGACGGACATATTCTTCCAATGCCCCAATCCTCTCATTTTGTTGGAGGATCAAGAGGTTGGTCTTGTTGATCACTTCGAGGAGAGCCACCACGGCCGGATTGGCGTTGGGTGGAGCTGGAACGGGCTGGAGGGCCAGCACAGGCTGGTCGTCAATGCGGTCAGCAAGAGCAGGGGAGGGAGACGCGGTAGCCCCGTGCCTCAGGCGATGGGCGTCTCCTCCGAGGAGGGATGAGGAACCGTCAGCATCGATTTTATTGACGGGGAGGACAGAAAAATGGTGAGCACCTTTGACGTGATCTTGAGAGGCCATGATTGTAATCTTGGACGAAGAAAGTGTTTTGGTCTTGGAAACTGAGGTGGATGTTAAGACGGGGAAAACAAGGTTCCCACAGATGGCGTCACTGATCGTGAAGGCTGATCAGATCCTGTGATAGGCCACGAAGAACGTTTGTGATGCTAGGTGTGAGAAGAGGAGGGGGTGTACCTGCAAGGCACTCCGATGCTCAAGTAAGAAAGGGTCAGAGAAAAAGGGGCAAATACAGAGTATGAGTTCTTAGGATGATTATTTGATACCTGACCCTCTCAAGTAAGAGGGTTTATATAATTCCCCCAGCGCGTGGCCAACGGTCCCTATTTTCGGGGAGCAATAACCGTTTCCCGAAGAATAGGTAACTGCATAAAACTAGCCGTTATGACGGGCAGGAGTGCCCGAAACTAGCCGTTGCCACGGGCAAGGGCGTAGTTCCGGGTACAGGCATCGTAGTTGTTCCTGGATGACTGGGTCGTGCGTAACGGGCAGAAATTCCAGGGAGGAGCGAATGATCCTGAGATTCATCCGTCCATATGTGCCCCGCAGAGGGGCAGAAAAGTAAATGATGCCCTCCCTCAGTTGGACTTGGGCAATTGGGCCGTTCTAGGAGTAGAAGTGGATTGGGCCATGCCTAGTCATTGGTCCAGTCCGGAACACCTTTGATATTGAATTATCTTGCAAACCGTATTATTCATTCAAAATTGGCAATTTCAATGCAATATTCATGCAAGTTTTGAAATCAAAGTTTATTGATAAAGCACTGTGGAGTGATCAAATGATCAAAATGAAGTGGATCTAGTCATTTACGGAATGACAGATGAAGTGATCAACACAAACCATTAGCAAAGATAATTAGGAGTCAGGTTATCCATCCTTGCTATAGTATGCTTTCAAAACAATCTTACCTCAATTATAGGGCTGGCAATGAACCAAACCAACTCGAAAATAGTTCGAAATTCGATTCGAAAATTAAATCGTTGAACTAGGTTCATGAACCAAATTAGCTGAATATGAGCTAAAAACTAAGTTCGTTAACTAAATGATCTGAACTTGAACTATACATAGTTCGACTTGTTAGGTTCGTGAGTCAATTCGATTATATATGAGATAGATTATATTGTCTTTAAGAGTAGGTTTAAAAATTTGTTCTAAATCTTAGTCTCATATTTTCTTTTAATCTAACGATTTTAATTGATAATTTATATTCTCAAGTGAGTAAAATATTTCTACGAATAATTATACAAATAAAATTAACATCGTATAAATTCCAATCTTATAACTTTTATTTTATTTCTATATTTTTTATTTAAAAAATATTAATTTAAAATGTCAAATATATATATAAAAAATAGACTTTAAAAAATTACTTTTAAGTTTGTGAAATAAGCGAGTTGAACCTAAAAAGATAAACCTAACGAGTTGAACCGAGATATTCGTGAACTTCTAACAAGTCGAGTTTGACCTGAAAAAAAAGTTCGTGATGAACTCGAACTCGGCCAATTCTTAACGAGTCGAGTTTGAGCTGAAAAAAAAGTTCGTGATGAACTCGAACTCGAACTCGAACTCGGCTAATTCTTAACGAGTCGAACTAAGGCGAGTTCGACTCGACTCGACTCATTTCCAGCCCTACTCAATTAGGTCTTTTAAGGGTTGTAACGTGGCTTGGTTCACGACTCATGAAATAAAGGATAAAGGCTCAAAGTTTGTTTGTCCCCACCCCATCTCCATGATGAACTTCAATCCTACGCTCAGTTAACTCAAGCTATACATTCAGGTTCCTATAGGCTAGGAATTGAACTGATGATAGTTTGTGATGGTTCAAACACCTAGGGTAGTCACTACTCCCTTACAACATTTGGTTGTTTTTGCCATTGAGGACTTACAGAGTGAATGCTTTAAGGTCAACCTCTTCTGGGTTGTCATGCAAACCTTTTTATATAAGGCAATGGTCATAAGCTTCCCATCTTTCTTAGCTTTTTCCTTGAAAGGGACTCGGCTCATTTTTCAGGTAAGGATTTTTCAACGGTCCTTCCTTATTTATCACTTTGGGAACAACTTGCACAACATTTGTTCGTTTGATTTAAGAGGGTTGACAGGTGTCTTGCATAAAGCTCTTGCATTCGAATGCATAACCAAGTTAAACTGAGAACTACCCACCCCAAGGTTGAGATTTAAGGGTTTTTTATATTCTGAAGGAAAACAACTACTTCTAGGCTCAAAGTGGTTGACTAGGGATTAACTCCTTATCTCTCCAGTGTTTGGGGATTTGAAACAATGCCTTACATCATCGACAAAGTTTAATTGAAAGCATACCAACAACAGTTATGAGTATAACATTTCGTCATCCTCCCTAATCTTTGCTTAAACAGCAGTTTGATGAAGATAAGTGGATGGAAACAAGATAAATATTTTTGCTTTTATGAAAATAAAAGAAAATGAGTGGATACGAATGGACTGACCCAAAAGATGCATACACATTTCATTTATCTTGCCAATTTAATAAACAACAAAGCTTACAAGCAATCATGAAATCAAAAAGTAAGGAAAATACAACTGAAAATATCAAAAGACAGTCAGCTTTGGCAAATTGGCTTCATCAGACTTCAGTTTCCAGGTCTAAGCAGCGGGACATCTCCATTAGTGATTACTTGCTCCTTATGGTACAGAACCCTGAGAGGCTTCAAGGTCCTTTGTCTGGCCTGCTGACGTGGCTGATGGCGATCTGACCATTGACACTGAGAAGGTTCTTGAGTTGGAAGAACCACAGAAGATGGAGAAGTGATGACTTTTCTGGATGCAACAGGGTAAGAATGTCCCTCTTTATGCAAAATCTTCAAGACCCAGTTCATCTGACCTTTGAGGACTCTGACCTCCTCCTTCAAGGTTTCCTGACCTTTCACATTCTCGTTCATCGTCGCCATTTGTCCAGAGTGCGTGCTGGGTATCCCTCTAGAGATATAAGGAAAGGAAGACGAGACTCAAAGCTGAGAAATGCAAGCGAGATGTGAATGTGACGACGTGCACATGTAATGCAAATGCAAGCCAAATGGCTTCAAGGAACTCAAAAGCCAATTGCAAACATTTTGGAAAAGCTGAAAAGTTTCATTTTAAAAAACCATGATCTCTATTAATCTTGCAAAGGAATGAACGTCTGAATTCCTTGAAACCAAGTGGCTAATCATGAATGCGTGAACGTATGCAATGCATAAAACACATATATATAGATATTCATACATATGCTGACAAGCAAACAAGGGCCTAGTTTTGAAAATCACGTGCATGGAGCCATGGTTTACCCATCCAAAAAGGTGTGTACTATGGGTTATTGTATCTGTAGAACAGGGTTCTAAAAAGTTCCCAGAGTCGTCGATAAATCTTTTGGATATTATCGGCCTACACGACTACTCGTGCGGGTTAATAATATTCTCAAGTTAAACTCGTCTGAGTGTAGTATCGCATGACAACCATCACAGGTCTACACCTGGATAATCACTGCACTACGTCCTAAAAAGGCCAAGTGGGGTGAAAGGGTAACTAAAGGTCCTCAGTATCATGGGCTCCCAGGTCGGAAAGAGTGACATCAATACGACTACTCGCATCAGACATCAATAATCCCAAAGGGGCCTCCACTGAGCGTGGTCATCATATGCCAAACATGTTAGGACTACTCCCAACAACCTACTATTGATTACACCACAATCCTATCATATGTGTGCTCTCAAGTCTGGGTTAGGACTCATCTCACCACTCAAATGTAGCAACCCTGCCAAACAGAAAAACCCAAGCAGATACAGATATACAGATATGTACATATATACAAACAAGCAAAAACATATAAATAACACAAATAAAACAAGGTGGGCCAAACCCTCTGAATATGTCCCCAGTGAAGTCGCCATTCCTGTTGCGGTGAGAATCGGATATCAAGATATTAATTAACTTGAATCACATATCTTTGAAATTCACCACCGAGCTTTGATTTATCCAAATGAAAGGGTAAAGATCAAAGAAAACCCTAATTTCTCTATGTGAAGACACAACTAAGAGATCTAAGGTTCGGGGGTTGGTTATACCTAGGGAAGGTGTTAGCATCCTAGATATTTGTAGTACTCTATAGGAACCTCTTGTTTGTATTTGTTTTATGTTATGTTTGCTTGCTAAGGGAACTGCTAAGGGAAAAGGTAAAAACCTATGGTAAAGACCAAAGTGCTAAAGGTAAAGGCCTAAGGGTATAAACAATAAGTATGATCGCCAAGACGTTGCATCTCGTGCCTACGTATCCTAATAAGGATGGAATCAGAGCATTCGTAGCTCACCTCAACAGGGGTGAGGAACTCTTGATAGTGATCAAGGTTCCAAGAGGGAATGAGTGTTCATGATCATGATACTCACATAGAGTTAAAGAACTCTCTAGGTCTAAGTTGTAAGGCAAATTGGCTCGACAAGATATCGCATCCTGTGCCTACGTATCCTAACTAGGAAAGAGGAATCAGAGCCTCCGTAGTTCGCCTCAACGGGGGTAAGGAACTCTCGATAATGATCAAGGTTCCAAGGGGAACGAGTATTCATGATCATGATACTCACATAGAGTTCAAAAACTCTCTAATTCTAAGTTGTAAGGACTAACCTAAAAGTTGACTTTAAACAAAGTCAAAAGGGGAAGATGAGTACACATCATAATGGTACCCGCATGGAGTTCAAAAACTCCAAACCTAACTCTAAGTTATGAAACAAAATGGCTCTCATTAGGCTAAGAAAGAAGAGTAAGTATCTATAATGATAGTACTTACATAGGGTTCAAAAACCCTAACCTAAAACTAGGTTAAAGAGGGAAGAAAGGCTCTAATGAGGCCAAGGGTGATGATCCTAAAGAGGTCATGGACAAGAAAGATGGAAGGACTAAACCAACCAGGAAGATGACTTATGAGTCAACAGGATAACTTTCCTTTAGAATGAGGGACAAACTACTTGTAATAACAATTGTTGGAATGAGAAGCTTTAAGATGAACATGATAACAATCAAAGTAATAAAGCCAAATGATTCAAATGTAATGACAAATTAAGAATGGTAGCAATTACATCACATCATGCTCAACATGTACAAATGTTCAAGAACAAAGTCAAACACACATTGACACAAGTATCAAATGAACCAAGTAAGGTATAAACTCATGTCAAACATCACAAGTATCATGAAAGCAGCAATCAAGTAATCAAGAACATGTATCAAGCAAATAGTAAGAGATGGAAAGATCTGACCAAAAAGATAGTACATGACAAGCATTCCCCTCTCTTGGACTGGTGAGCATCAGCAAACCAAGAACTAGCCAAACATCAGATGAAAGTAAAACTTCCTAGCCAAGTCTTCATGAGGTCCAAGAACCAAATATGAACTTCATGTATCAGATGACTTTACTGTCAAAGTGTCAACACCTGCATACAGAATATTTCCCAATACAGACAAAGCAACACAGAAGAACCAAGGTCTCTAAATTTCAACTCCAAGAGCATAAGGCAAAGGGTCCTAAATCTAAGTCCACAGTCCAAAGCTCGAGATAGTAACCATAGTCCACCAATTAAGTCTTTTATTGTTTCGATAATTATTAGTGTGTTTTGAATAAGGTATGAACAAAGAGAGGGTTAGATGAACAAGTATGAATATGATAAATATGACAAGAATATGAACAAGAATAATAGTTGACAGAAAATAAAATCAAGAATATATTGACTGAAAGTAAAGTTAGTAGTTAGTGATCAATTAATCGGATGAATCGGGTCTAATGTAGTGCTAAACCATTGTGGCACGATCTATGAGGAAGATCATGCTATAGGAGGCCACACAAGAATAATGTTTGTGTTAAGACACGATGGAGAAATGATATTGAGGATCATTCTCCAAAGAAATCGTGCCACACGAAAAGAAAAGGTGACAATCCCTTCTTAATCACAAACTTGCGTCGATTAATCAAAGGTAACCTATCACGATCCCAAAGTATAGAAAGTGATCTCGATGATCATTCACTCCAGATTTGAAATAATGAAGGTTAATTGCTTCAATAACCAACACTCGTGAATAAAAAGACTTCATCGATCGAGAAAAGAGAAAATAGAAGATGATAATGCAAAAATAAAGTAAAAATAAAAATGGAATCGAAATGGTCTCGTCTTAATCAAGATTTAATCGAGAAATCGATAATATATGATATTTGAATTTCATTGACCAACAAAAATAGAAAATGGCTTCATATTAATCAAGATTTTATTGATTTGAATAAATCAACCAATCATGATTTTTTGTTATATCATTGGCCCAAAATTTGGAACAAAGGAAATAAAATCGAAAGTAAAAGAAAATGAGACAAAAAAATGATATCAATCATGAATCAACAAAGCCATCAAACCTCATTAAAATATATTAATAATAAAAAACCTTTTTAATCTTTTAAAAGAAAATAAATAAATAGAATGAGAAAATAATTTTAAAAAAGTGTACCATGGAAGAAGGATGTGGGTGAGGCGACTGTCGAACACGTGGCACGATATTTGATTGAAGCAGGCGAAATAGCAAATAATGAAAATTTGAAAGTGAAATATTTCCCAAATTCGCTCACAAAAACCGCTTTTCCTTGGTTCACCACACTACCTGCAAATTCGATACATACCTGGACCCAGTTGGAGAGATTGTTCCATGAATAATTCTACATGGGGCAAACAAAGATAAGTTTGAAGGAATTGGCTAGCGTCAAGAGAAAGTTCTCAGAGCCAATTGATGACTACTTGAATAGGTTTAGGTTGCTCAAAGCAAGGTGTTTTACACAGGTGCCTGAACATGAGTTAGTCGAAATGGCCGCGGGTGGCCTCGACTACTCAATTAGAAAGAAATTAGATACCCAGTACTTAAGAGACATGGCCCAATTGGCTGATAGGGTTAGACAGGTCGAACGACTAAAAGCCGAAAAAGCTAGGGCTAACAAGAATAAAAAAGAAAAGGTAGCCTATGTTGGAGTGTGTGAGGATGATGACGAAGACGAATCATTGAATTTCGACGAACATGAGGTCGATCGGTGGAATTAAAACTGGGTCTGCCATATGCTTGCAAAGTCTTGGCTCCATTGAATGGGAAAAACCCAATCGAATCGGAAAAGAACGACAAGTTCCCCAAAAGAACTTATATGTTTGACGTCACAAAGTGTGACGAAATATTTGATCTGTTAGTTAAGGATGGCCAAATGATAGTACCACTTGGTGCTAAAACGCCTCCTTTAGAACAGCAGAAAAAGAGAGGTTTTTGCAAATACCATAATTTTTTGGGTCATAAAACATCTCAATGTTTCCTTTTCAGGGATCTAGTACAAAATGCAATCAGAGAAGGAAGGCTCAAATTTGGGGACAAGTCGAAGCCTCAAATGAAGATCGATTCGAACCCTTTGCAAGTGGGGAATGCCCACTACGCTGAGCCATCCGTGGTAAACATGGTCGAAGTTGCTGAAGGCTTCGACAACAACATGAGTATGATCGAGGTTGCTCACGGCTTCGACAACAATGTGAACATGGTGGAGGTTACTGAGGATCCCGCCGACAAAAGTAACATGGTTGAAGTTAATGATCACTTCGTGAACCAGGCTATGATGGTTAAGGTCACTGAAGACCTTGATGAAAAGATTATTGAGAATTACATTGGCGAGGCCATTAACGGCGTCAACCACGAAGCTACTGAGGGTTTCGTCAGAATCAACAACGAAACCACCGAAGGTTTCGCTAAAACCAACAACGAAACTACTGATGGTTTCGTCCAAGTCAATAACAGGACCACTGACGGTTTCGTCCAGGTTAACAAAGGGGACTACTGAAGGTTCCTACAAACAGGCTGATGTTGGCCTCCTCCGGAGAACCATGGAGGATCCAAAGGAGAGGGTTGTCGGATTCATCAGCCAACAGGTTACCAAGGGTCTGCGTCCAAAGGTACCAACAATTGAAACCACTGAGGGTTTCAACCGTGTCGATAAAGATAACGAGGTTAATAAAGGCCTCAGTTTGAAGTTAAACAAATTAAGCATTGCCATAGAGACAACTGGCAATGTGAACATGGTGGAGGTGTCTCAGAATGTTTCGATGTAAGTCGACGAAGAGCATCGACGTGAGGAATACCACAAATTAGCATACCCTAAAGAAGAGGAGAACTTGGCAGATTTCATCCACAGATGCCAGAAAAAGAGGTCTGAAGTAATGCTCTGTCCTCATTGTAGTGCCGTCTTCGACAAAAAGGCAACACAGAACCTAGAAGGGGTGGAGAGGGCAAAAAGAAGGGGAAATTGGAAGCCTTCTCAACTAGCAAGAGGAGAAAGATTCGACCCCAGGAGAGGAGACCAAAATAGGCAGAAGTTAGGAGGAAGGTACCCTAACACATTCAAGCCTACGAATAAGGCTCCAGATGACAAATGGGTCAATCCAATCCGGCAAGCCCAAGGCCAAGGGAAGTGGAAAGATTTCAAAGTACAAAGGGGATCTTCCTTATCATATAGGAAAGAATTCCAAAAATCTAAGAGGATGACTTACCCATCTGAAAACTACAAGGGTAAGAAACCTATGACAAAATCACAATGGAGAAGGTATCAACGTTGAAAGAAAGCAGAAAGGGAGGCTGCAGGAATGGCTAAACCAGAAACCAGCAGTAATAATCAAGCCTCGAATCAGAAAGAGGAATCGAAGGATAGAAAGTCGTTCGTTGCTCCAGAACAAGTGTCCTCGAAGGAGGACGCAACTAGAGATGATGAAATAACAGATGATTTCAACTCAGAGTCGGAAGCATTTTTCGACGTGATGTGCAACATTGTGTCGGTACTCCCCAGGGAATATGACCAGATAATGGAAGTCGAAGATGAGGAAGAGACCATGGAAGTCGAAACAGCCAGGCACAGACCTGTTTGTTATTACATTATGAACAACGGATGCGTGGAAGAACAAAACGCATTCTTTGAAAGACTAGATGATTCGATGAGGAGTCACTTAAAACCCCTGTTCATTAAAGGAAAGGTGGGCAACATAGGGGTAAACAAGATTCTGGTTGAAGGAGCCGTGGAAGTCAATTTGATGCCGCACTACATGCTCAAGAAGATTGGAAAGGATGATTCCGACACCAAACCTCATAATATGGTGTTGTCGAATTACGAGGGTAAGGAGGGAACCACCATGGGAGTAATCCAGGTGGATCTAACAGTCGGGACCATCACAAGGCTGACAATGTTTATGGTAATTGCCTCGAAGGTAAATTACAACCTGCTGTTAGGCAGGGAATGGATACACGACATAGGAGCCGTACCTTCGTCGATGCACCAAAGAATAATAATATGGCGTACCGACGGGATTGTCGAGAATATAGAGGCAGACCAGAGCTACTTTCTGGCCGAAATAAATCAGGTTGATAGGCGAATCTTTGACAGAAATTTGGCTCATATTGCTCCTTGTAGTCCTGCAACGTTCGACATGATGCCAACAGACAACGCCTTCTGCTCCCTATACCTTCATCCCACCCACGGGTTTCAGTGGGATGGAGAGGTAATTGGTGAAGAGAATTATATTTTTGGAACCTCACACATCCATCCAACTGGCTGGGGGAGCGAATTTAGTGACAATGAGTGAGTCACTGGTTCTTGAGAAAATTGCGGCTTATATAGCCGAGAACAAGCTCAAAGCGGTCTTAGAGGCCGAAGTGAAGTATATGGCTGTCGAAGCCAACGAGATCGAAGCAGATCAACAAGGTCTGGGAAAGGACTTTGACCCAGATCCACCTGACAAAGATTTGGGAGAATTGCAAAACCAGAGGCTCGACGCGATCTATGATGACGAGCCTTTGGGATTTGAGAAGGATCCATTAGCAGCAGATGTCAAGATGATGGCACAGGATCCACTCGAAGAAATTGACTTGGGGTCGGGGGCAGAAAAAAGACCAACGTACATCAGTGCAAAGGTTAGTCCCTAACTCAAGGTCGAAATAGTCCAGTTGCTGAAGGAATTCAAGGATTGTTTCGCATGGGACTATGACAAAATGCCCGGTCTGGATAGGAATTTGGTCGAACTAAAGCTACCAATAAAGCCTGGGAGGAAACCTGTTAAGCAAACTCCAAGGCGATGCGCACCAGAGATCCTTTCAAAGATTAAAGAAGAAGTCGAAAGGCTCCTCAGATGCAGGTTCATCCGCACGACCAGGTATGTCAAATGGATTGCCAATATAGTTTCGGTGATAAAGAAAATTGGAAAACTAAGGGTATGCATAGATTTTCGAGACTTGAACTCTGCTACCCCAAAGGATGAATATCTTATGCCAGTGGCAAAAATGCTTGTCGATTCTGCCGAGGCCATGAGTACCTTAGTATGCTTGATGGGTACTCTGGTTACAATCAAATTTGTATTGCTGAGGAAGATGTTCCTAAAACAGTATTTCGATGCCCTGGAGCCTTAGGCACCTATGAATGGGTGGTGATGCCTTTTGGCTTAAAAAATGCTGGGGCAACATGCCAGCGAGCAATGAATTCGATCTTCCACGATTTCATTGAGACTTTCATGCAGATTTATATTGACGATATTGTTGTTAAGTCTGTTTTAGGAAAAGTCATATAAACCATCTTCGACAGTCCTTTGAAAGGATGAGGAAGTTTGGCTTGAAGATGAACCCTCTCAAATGTGCGTTTTGTGTGCAGACGGGAGATTTCCTAGGCTTTGTGGTCCACAAGAAAGGGATCGAGATAAATCAAAATAAGGGCAAGGCAATAATGGAGGCGAAAGCGCCATCTACAAAGAAGGAATTGCAGTCTCTACTTGGCAAGATTAACTTTCTTAGGAGGTTTATCTCCAACCTCAGTGGCAATATGCAAGCCTTTCCCCCTCTACTTCGACTAAAAAAAGAAGACTTCGAATGGGGGCAAGCCCAGCAGGATGCCTTCGACAAAATCAAGGAATACCTAACGCATCCTCCAATTTTGATGTCACCTTGTAGAAGTAGGAGTATGAGGCTGTACATATCTGCGTCGGACAAGACATTAGGGAGCATGTTGGCTCAAGAGGATAAGAAAGGCGTCGAAAGAGCCATTTATTACCTCAGTAGGGTCTTGAATGATGCGGAAACTAGATATAATGTAGTCAAAAAATTGTGTTTATGTTTATACTTTTCATGTATGAAATTGAAGCACTATATAAAACCAGTGGATATTTTCGTTTCTTGTCATTTCGATGTTATAAAATACATGTTATCCAAACCAATTTTAGACAGTTGAATTGGAAAGTGGGCGTTAGCATTAACTGAGTATTCTTTGACGCACTTTCCTTTAAAAGCTGTCAAAGGACAAGTGGTGCCTGATTTCATAGTCGACCATGCTATAAATGAAAAGTTTTTGGACTACATTGAACTAGAACCATGGAAGTTATACTTCGACGGCTCTAGTCATAAAAATGGAACTGGTATAGGAGTTCTAATTATTCCTCCTAATAAAATTTCAACAAAATTCAAGTATAAAGTCGAAGGCCTATGTTCAAATAATGAGGCAGAATATGAGGCTTTAATAGCCGGACTTGAAATTTTATTGGAATTGGGGGCAACACGAGTCAAAATAATGGGCGACTCAGAGTTAATCATAAAACAAATAACAAAGGAGTACAAATGTGTCAAAGAAAATTTGATCATGTACTTTGTAATAGCCAATCGACTCTTGAAAAGATCCGATATGGTAATGATTCGACATATCCCTCGAATAGAGAACCAGGAGGCAAATGACTTAGCACAAATTGCTTCTGGCTACAAAACATCAAAGGAAAGTCTGCAAAAGGCCATTGAAGTTAGGGGAAGAGTCGTGTCAGCCAGATTATCTCCATCAGATTTGGAAACAATAAAGCTAGGATACGTTGACGAAGAAAATTTTGAAATTTTAAACATAAATAGTTCGACAATTGAATACTAGAGGAAGCCCATAATAGAGTATCTACAAAATTCGACAGGAACAGTCGAACAAAAAATCAGGTATCGAGCTTTGAGTTATGTTATTTTGGGTAATGAATTATTTAAGAAAACTCCTGAGGGGATATTACTCAAGTGCCTGAGTGAATCTGAGGCATACATAGCCCTGTCGAATGTACACAGTGGGGCATGCGGTGCACATTAGGTAGGCCATAAAATGAAGTGGTTGTTGTTTCGACAAGGAATGCATTGGCCAACCATGTTGAAATATTACATCGAATTAGCGAAAGGATGTCAAGAATGCCAGATGCACGCAAGGATACAACACATTCCTGCAAGCGAGTTGCATTCTATAGTAAAGCCTTGGCCCTTTAGGGGTTGGGCTTTGGATTTGATTGGAGAAATTCGACCAGCATCATCAAAAAAATCAGAAGTTTATTTTGGCGGGTGTTAATTATTTCACAAAATGGATCGAAGCCATACCTTTAGTAAATATGGATCAAGAAACTGTGATCGAATTTATTCAAAAACACATTATTTATAGGTTCGGGATTCCAGAGACTATAACAACAGATCAAGGATCTGTTTTTACTGGTAAAAATATGCAAGCTTTTGCGAAAGAAACGGGGTTCAAACTTCTCACATTGACGCCTTACTATGCTCAAGCCAATGGACAAGTCGAAGCAGCAAATAAGGTTATAATTGGTTTGATAAAGAAACATGTGGGAAGAAAGCCAAAGAATTGGCACAAAATTTTGGACCAAATTCTGTGTGCATGTCGAACCTCTCCTAAGGAAGCTACAAATGCTACGCCTTTTCGATTAACATACGGTCATGATGTAGTTCTACCGGTCGAGATATATTTACAGTCGACAAGAATCCAAAGGCATCATGAGATTCCACCAGATTCATATTGGAATATGATGATAGATGAACTGGTGGATTTAGACGAAGAAAGCTTAAATGCGCTAGAATTATTAAAAAGGCAGAAAGAAAGGGGGGAAAATCCTACAATAAAAGAGTGAAAAGCAAGATATTTTCTATTGGTGATCTTGTTTGGAAAGTTATTCTTCCCATGGATCGAAAAGACAGGTTTATGGGGAAATGGTCCTCTAAATGGGAAGGACCCTTTCAAATTATTAAAGTGTTTTCAAACGGCGCATATGAAGTTGAAGAATTAGATAAAGATAAGCGAGTGCTAAAAATAAACGGGAAATATTTGAAAGAATATAAGCCTGCATTGTAAGAGGTAAAGATAGGAGTCGAATAATCATGCAAAGTAATAAAGGAAACAACCGACTTGGTGAATTAAAATTCTTTTCGCCAAACATATGGCATAAAGTCATTACAAAATTAGGCCTCAAAGGGCCAAATGAAATTACAAGTGCTTCAAACAGGGAAAGACTTCTCCAATTTCTCGAACTTGGACCTCTGAATCATAAGGCGACATTCGCAGAGGGCTTTACTAGTCGAAAGTTCTTCGATTTCTTTGCCAAGCTTTTGAGCTCTTTCGACGTGATGCATCCCAACTTCAAGCTCTTTGGCCATCTCTTCTTGGTTGAATTTTTGCAGTTCTTCTTTGCGCTTTTTAGCCTGAGAAATTTTGCCTTGAAGGATTGTGATTTGATTCTCCCATTTACGAATGTTTTAATCCCAGCTTATTGCCTCTTTCTTGTTCTGTTTAGAAGTCTTCTCTAGTTCAGTCACCTTGATGGTAGAATTTGAGGTAGCATCCCATTCAGCAAGTTGAGTACATTACTTATTTTCAAGTTTTTTCGAGTAATCTCGAAGTCGGTTAAAATCTGCCACCACAAGGTCAATCAGTGTGGTCAGATCTACAACAACGTCAGTCACTTCAGGGGGAGCTTCCAGAACATTGATTTGTTTTAAGATCTTTTTTAGGCTGAATTGGGCAGAGGAATCTTTCTCTAGGAGTTGAAACAAGTCTATGTTGAGGATTTTTTCTCGAATCTGGGTTAGCACTTCATCCATGGATTTTTCACCAGAAAGAGTCCCTGAGGTAGTCGAACCGCTGGTGGTGGTGTCATAGAAATTATAGCCTGTACTAAGCATAGCCTTCAGATACTCCAGTGGTTTTTGCACCTTCAAGTTTTCAAGTTTTTCATGAGATAAACTGGTCGAGTAGTGTTTGTTGAGGCATTTTTCGGACGATCATTAAGGTTTTCCTTGTCCCTTTTCCCTTCTTCACCAGCAGCAGCTTCTGGAATTGTTTGCCTTTCACCATCTTTTTCTTCTTCCTTTTCGTCATCAGCTTCAACATCCCCATCCTTCTCTTCATTATCATCTTTTGGGTTGATATGGGAGTTGTCTTCATAATCGTCTTCCATCGTGAGTTCTGCATTGGGAATCACAGTGTCCCCACCGACATCAACTAAAATATCTTCCTCAGGACCAGTTTCCTCTTCGATCACGTCAGGAGATGGGATTGTGGTGACGATCTTGGGAAGTTTCTCAGAAGCGTCGGTGGGGTGATTCACTTCAGTAGCAGACTCTTTGGTCGAATCCTTTGGGGAAAGTTTGGAGAGGCTTGTTGGTTTGTAGGTTGGATAGCTGCTTGTTTTGGGAAGAACTTGGACGAGAGGATTTCCATGAGTATCAACGATAACCTGAAAAAGTTAGTAAGTCAAATTTTATTGTGAGTGAAAGTGGCTGTAAACGAAGAAACTCGAAAAAGAGAACATACCTTTGGAATTTCAGTCTTAAGACTAGAATTTTCACTTTCTGTTGGGGCTGAAGTGGTTTGTTCGACAGGCTTTTAGTGAGGGGTAGGAGCCCTCATTTCCAATACTCTGGAAGCTGAAGGTTTGGGTTGTTGAATTTTCGACGATTTCTTCTTTTTCTTCAAAGGTTTAGCTTGGTCAGGCGAATTGTCACCATCGTCAGATTCAATAATGTGAAGCTCAGGTTCCACTTCTTTTTTTTTTTTTGTGTCGGAGGAGGTTTCTGATTTCCCTGCAAAAAGGATTTCGCTAATACATTTTAGATGGCGAAAATAAAAAATATATAACAATCAGGGAAAAGGAGAAACCATACCTTCGCCATGGGTTTCTTGGTTATGTCCTTTTGGTCTGCTTCGCCTTCTGCAGTTGACCTTTCGATGATAGCCGATTTCTTAGCAGGAATTTTTATAGCTAGGAAAAAGAGAGAAAAAAGGAAAAAGTTAAATATGAGCTAAGAAAAAGAAAACATATATAAATAAAAGGAAGTAGTGTTTAATATCTTTCCATTCCACCTTCATATATAGGAGATTCCACGCGAACGTGTTCTATGCCAATATGAAGGTGGCCTTTGAAATTGTCCAAAGTATACTTAGTCAGAACCACTCGCTTAGCACGTTTTTGGTAGTCTTGGCGAAGATTTTTCAAAAAATTCCCACAGACGAACCAGTCTGGAAATGGAATGCTAAAAGCCACACCAAATTCAGCAGGCGATAGAGGAGGGAACTTTGGTGGATAGAGATTAAAAGCTAACTTATAACATTGATCTGGTCGAATGTATGAAGGTAGTTTTAACTCATCCAGTTTCCTTGTAAATTTTTCTTTCAAAGTAACGGCTGCTTTGCTAATGGTTCGACTAAGTTCGTTGGGTCTATAGGTAGTTTGAAAGTACTTCTGGAATGCTTGAATTTCTTTGATGTGTCTTGAAGTACCTTTCTTTGATTTGTCCTGTACAAGGGCGAAAGCTTTGGTCAGTTGAAGAGTAAAAGAAGACACGTCGAAGAATTGTGAATTGTAGTAATCCCTCCACCAGTCATCAAACTCTTTAGTACAGAGGAAGCTGTGTTTGAAAGCCACCGGTTGGATTTTGACCATGTTGTAGTGTATCAGCGAACCTTTCTTTGAAAATAGAGGTTTGGGTTTTATTTGAATTAATCCAAACTGTCGAGAGACCAGATTGGGTTGGTAGTTGACAAGTGAGATTTTTAGTTTTGATGGGTTGATCCTGGAGGCTAGAAGCCTGGGGGTTAGAAAGGATTCCCAGACATTGAGAGATTCTGCCTCTTGTTCTTTCGACTCAGGGGGAAACTTCCTAGTGAACCATTCTGGTCCAACTTTTCTGCTTGCAAAAGGGGCCATATTAGGTGTGAAATTATGACGTTTGGTAAACATCATAACATAACCAGTGAATGTTTGCTGGAGGCTCAGACCTTCATCATTGGACGTCAGTAGTGCCAGCCTAGTTCCTTCGACCCTTCTATCTTTTAGAGCAGCTTCGTCTACAGGGTTTTTATTAGAAAGAGAAGCTTCGAAGGTGGATTTAGCCACAGTTGTAGGAGCCAGAATGGTCCCGACAACAGAAGACTTCCCTTCGTCTTAATGTTCTTCAGTAAAGTGACTCCTTCGCTAAGGGATTCATACAGGTTGGCTAGGATGATTTCGCTAAGGCATACTTTGTGTCCAGCATGGAGTTGATTTGCCATAATGATATATCTTTTCTCCACCTGGAGAGACCTGGAGCAGAAGACGCACCTCGACATCCAGAGAGCTAGGAAGGCCACATGTTCTTGGTTAGAAACTTCAGCAGTTTCATTGTCATGATAGTACGCGATGTAGAAGGTAAAGGCAGCTTTACTAATGTCGAAACCTATGAAATCGTCAGCTAGGAGGTTGGGATCATAATCCACCCTGAGAGGACTAACCAGTTATGGCAGCTATGTCGAAGAGGGTGGTGGTGATCATTCCACAAGAAAGGTGAAAGTTGTTGTAGGTACTATCCCAAAAGTAAAGGGAAGCTAAAAACATGGATGGACAATATCCAGGACTTACTTTCGACAGCTGGATAAGGTCGAAAATGCCCATGGTTTTCCAATCCTCAGATTTGGCTGCTTCTATTTTTGCTAACCAAGATAAGTAGTCGGATGGGTCTTTCGATAAGGGGCAAGACCTAAAAATCCTAAAGTTGTTCATATACTCTAGATTTATGGCATCCCTAGAGGCTACAGTTGAAGGTGACCCTTGACCATCTACCTTAGATTTTTCATCTATGGCTATTTCTTGTTCAGTCCTTAGGCCTAACTCCATTAGCTATTGGTTTATAACGATGATAAGCTGGGAAAAATTCTTTTACTTTTAAAGGATCTAACTTTAAATCAGGCAAAGGTCCTAGGATTGCATGAGATTTACAAGAAATGAGGATGGGGATTAATACCTGTGATTGATAAATACGTCTTTTTTCTTCTTCATTAGGAGGTTCTGGTACGTATTGTTGATTCCCCACGATGCTTGGACCAAGGATTCTGTGAACAGGTGGCAAACCTTTGGATTTCTGGGAGTCTTTGTTCTTGGTGTTGGTTCCTTGAGGAGCTGTGGAAGAAGACATGGTTGCTCGCAGAAAATTCAGAGAGGAAATGAAAAAGATGAAGTTGTATGAAGTAAGTGGTTTTTCAGAAAAGAGAATGGAAAAAGTGAATTGAGGAGAAATTTCACTTATTTATAAGTGGAAAAGGGGACTGAAGCGGTTACAATTCAAAGGGGTTATCATTTAATGAGAAGAGATCATGGGACACATGTTAGCCATGAATGGACTGATTGGACGGTGGCAGTTATTTTCGACCCACGATCTCCTAGGGACTAGGATCGTGATGATTGAAAAGATTTCAGAATGTGGGCTGAGAAGACGTTTAAAAAAAAGTGTAATGATGATTCTGACGTCACAGAATGTTAAGTCATATGAACAGTCGTTTCGTCGAATCGGTCAAGGCGTCGAATTATGTTGACAAAAAATGCTTTTTCTCCTTTGTCGAAATATGTAATTTCTGGGGGGCAATTTGTAGGCTCCTAATTTCGACGCTTGGATTTTATTTGTAAAGGAGGTGAAAGATTGAGGCTTTCCAGAGTATTTCGACAGAAATTTGTTTCTTGTGAAGAAGATCAGTCGAAAACAAGGATTATTTGGAATAGAAGAGTTGGGATTTTTTCTAAGTGTTAGAACCATTTTGACACAATTCTACGAAGATCTTTTTTCAACTGATATTTTGAAATTTAAATAAAGGAGGGAATTTTGTTTTTGAAAGCGAGACGCGTGGAGTGAATCTAAGAGGCGAAGGCATGCCGAATGCCATTTGTCTTCATTAGGGGTAATGACCGTTGTTGACGGTTATTTCGACTACGTATATAAATAGGGAGTCATAGTGTTAGATTTTCATGTGTGTATTCAAATTCTGTACAAGTTACTCAAAAATACTCAAAGTACCCGTGTGAGAGAAAAGAGTTATCATTGAGAAAATGTACGTTTGGAAAAACACCAGTTTTATCTTTTACATTTCAATGAAATTTTAAGTTATTCATATTCAGTTTATTCTACATTTCTGCAATTTATTTCTGCATTCTTATTATTTTTTTCGTTATTTCTTTTAAGAACAAAGTTTTATCATTTTCATCCAATTCATATCATTTCATAAGAATGATGATAAACACAATAAATAAAGGATTTGATTTTCATATGTGTTGTCGAAATTGTTAAAGCACATCGTCCTAGGATTTGTATGGTCGATCCTGCAAGTAAACTAATTTTTATAAATTAGGAGACCAGCGATTGTTTGCTAATTTTCAAGGCAAACAGGCGCATAGAAATGGTGGTGTAAGTTTGAAAAACAACATGGGCTTCAAGCCCATTAACTCAAACGAAAAAGAAAAATAAAAATAAATAATAAAAAGAGGAACTTAATGTCATCAGATAGCCACGTTCAGAATATAAAAAGGTTAAACCACAATTTTGTCAAAATAACAGGGTACGATCCAAGCATAAATTTGATTCGAAATCGCTTAACAAGGCCATGGGGAAAATAGGGACATCAAAACGGTTCAAAACGGCTCAGAAGCTACCGCTTCATCATCGTGTTTCATCACTTGTTAAAAGAAGAAAGACGAAACAACCACAATAGTATTCAACCTTTGACGAAACCTCACAATTCTCACTCGATCCACATCGATCTAGGTTCGTAAGGCTTCGTTTAAGTTCTCTCCTTCTTCATCTCGCTTCTACTTCATCTCTGTCTTTCTGGTTTTTGTTTGATTATGTGATGATGATGATTCGGTTGATTTGGGGTGGGTGTTTACGTTGGGTTGTTGTTGTTGTGAGATGTTGAGGATTGAGAAGTCTGTGAAATGGGAGGGAAAAGTTGAAGGTTTGTTAATTGTGGTTTTTGAAAAAGAAGAAGATTGAGTCTTTTATGAAAAAGAAGAAGATTGAGTCATTTTTTGAAAAAGAAGAAGATTGAGTCATTTTATAAAAGACATCGTGTCGATCAGGTTGGGTTGAAAGAGAATGACGCTTGAGGGAGAAAGGAGATGATATGGGTGAAGGTTCTGAATCTGTTGGTTTTTTTTGGAATTGGGTGAGGAGCTCCCCTCCTTTTGTGCATGAGTGAAAACCTTTTTTTTAAGGGGAGTCCAGGTGAGAGTGTTTTCAAGTTCACGTTTTGTGTCCGTTTTTATTAATTCTCCCTGCATTTTGCTCTTACGAATTGGGTGGCGTATCATGTGTTGTTGGTTTTGGCAGGTTGTTTTGTGTAGTGTCTAAATCGCTGTGGCTTGCAGAGTGGGCGTACGGAGGTTTAGCAGGTTGTTTTGTGTAGTGTCTAAATCGATGTGGCTAGCAGAGTGGTCGTGGCTTGGCGTCGGAGGTGTATTGTTTTATGAGTGATAATGGTATACTAAGCTGCTGTTGTTCTTTATGCAGGTTTGTGGAGTTGTGGGCCATGTTGGTACGGTTGGTTTTGAGGGCAGAGGTAGCAGGTTGTCCCTTGGTGGGGTCTGCTTCAATTTGTTTTGGCTGTTCGTTGTGCAGGAAGCAAAAGGTGATGGTAGCAATTGAAGTGACCAATACTTTAGCCCGTGGTTGAGATTAAAGGTTATTAGCTCGAGTTGTGGCTCAAAGAAAAATTTCACGCTTTGTCCTAGGTGCAAGAAAATGGTTAAATGTGTGCATCCTCATTCAAAGTTGTCGTGGCATTTATGACTTATGTAACATATGGTTGTGTTTGCTGAAATCTATTGTATTGGATTTGGCTTTGCAATTGTTATTGCTTTTTATACATTTTTATGTGGCAATAAACTCTTGGACCCTTGACTGTAATGGCCTTGTAATTTTTCTTTTTTGTTTTGGAATATTATACATGGACTTGTACAATATGGAATTTGGAATTGGGCTTTTAACTATGAATGGAATTGAAACTTGAAATGGATGTGAAACTTTGAATTTTGAATTTGAAATCTTTAAATTGAATTGAACTTGATTGAAACTCGAATTTTAAAATGAACTTGTGAATTGATATGAATTAGGATGGGAAGGAGAATGAGACTCGAATTTTAAATTTAAACATAGGCATGAAACTTAGCATGAACTTGAAATTGAAATGGAATATTGAAATGAGCTTGAGTTAACATTGGAAATATGGAGTGAAACTTAGTTGGAAATAGAATTGAAAGCAAATGGACATTTGAAAAGAGGTTTAAAATGGATAATGGATTGAAAAGTGAAATTGTATTGGATTGAAAATTGTTTTGAATCAACTGGATATTAACAAGAAATGGTTGTTTGGATATTTGGACATGAAATGGAGATTTGGTTTTGAAATGGAGTTGACGACTGGTTATTGTAAATGAAGCTGGATTTTGTAACACACCACCAAACTTGAAGAACATCACAACCTTATATTTATCTCGAAATGATCTTGATTGTAAAACAACCTGGCGAATCCTCATACCAACGGTGAGAAACCTAACCAACCAAACAGTACTAGCACACACATTGAACCTGCTAGCCTTAGGACGCTCAACTGAATGACATTGGCTCATCTTAAACACAAAGGGTGAGAAATCCTAATCCTTGTGTCTTGAGTGCACACTGGTGAAATATCGATTTGATTGAAAATCAAAATCCTAATTCAGAATCTCTGTCACAGCCTAGTAACCTGATATTGAAACACCACCTGCTTGACCAAGATCTGGTCAAACTTCTACAGAATCTCAAACCACACTGCACACACCCTTGACCTGGCGACCTTGCCTGATAACCGATTCAGTCTTGCAAGACCCGAGCCTCGAAGAACTTGTGATAAAGCCATATTGCACTTGATTATTGAGGAAGGGAGATCTCTTGAAAGTATGAGAACTTGCTTGGTTGATGATTCATCCAAAACTTGGATTGATTAGTCCTTTAAGCCTTTTGAACATAGCAAACCCTAATTCACAAGAAACAAGACAAAGCCTGACAAATTGGTTAGCTATGCAATATGAATGACCTAGAATGGTATGCAAAAGATGATGACATCTAAGAGGTAAAATTTGGGGTATGACACTATTCATACACGATTTTAGGTTTTATTCTTACTTCAAACATCGTTTTCCTTTTGCATGTGTATTTTGAACTTGAATCAAAGTTCAGTGAATCGTTTATGAATGAAATTAGTTTTTTTTGTAACAAATAACTTTTCCATGATTTTTCACCAGCAATCTTAAGTTTTTTGCAGTTTCCAAACTATATTGATTTTGCATGTGTATTTTTCACTTGAATGAAGTCTCATATATTTTGTTTATCAATGATTTTAGGCCGTTTTGGTAACAAATACGTTTTCTGAAATTTTTCACCAACAATCTTTATTTTTTATGCTTTATGTACTATATTTCAACACAATGTGTATTTTGCACTTCAATCATTCTTTTATTAAATATTTGGGGTAGTTTTGCTAAGAACTATTAGTTATCCATGGTGTTTCACCAACAATGTTATGATTTTATGGGTTGTCAGCTGGTTTTCTTTTGCATGTGTATTTTGTACTTCAATCAAGTTTCAAACTTTCTTTTATGAAGGATTTAACATCCTTTTGGTAACAAACAAGTTTTTGATGAAGGAACACCAACAATTTAATATTCTCTTTTGCATGTGTATTTCACACTTGAATAAATCTTCAAACATTCCTTTATGAATGATTTCATGGTGCACTTTTCTTTTTACCTGTTTCTTCTATTGTTTTTCACCTTACGTTTTCTAACACGTTTGTTTTTGTTTTTGTTTTTATCTTTTCCTTTTTAAAGATATTAATATCTTTTAAAAAGGTTGACTGTACAGTGGCAAGGCCAGTCGATTCAATCAAAGACGTTGATGATTCGAAAGATCTGTGGAAACTGGCTATTCGTATAGAAGATCTTTGGTGTGTTACGCAACCCTCTAAACCTGAACACATTGAGTTTATAATATTGGATAAACATGTGTCACACGTAAAAATATAACATATGCTATGGTTCTTTGATTTTCTTTCATAAAGATTGTAAAACTAACAACATTTTCCTTATTATTGCAAAGGGAGACAAGATACAGGTTGTCATCCCATTAAAACTTTGCCACTTTGGAAATCAATTTTGGAAGAAGGGTCTTCATATCTTATGCATAACTTCAAGATTCAAGACAATGATTTTACACTAAATTCATGTGATCATCGTTTTAAACTACTCTTCATAGGAGGTGATGGAGGTTCGAAAGTCACTCCTAAGGAATTTCCTAATATCCCTCTCTATAAGTTTAACTTCAAAAGCTTTTTTGAAATCAACAATGGAAAATACCTTTATGATCTGTTACTTGGTAATATCTTTAAATTTCTTTTATTCATCAGATTTTTTTTGTTTCTTTTTGTTAGGGTTTGACTCGTGTATCATTTCCAGACATCATTGGAGTTGTTCAGCGACTTAGTCCTTTCAGATCTCATTACGGCCCTTATAAGAATACAATGACATTTATTTCATTATATTTTTCTTTATTATTTATTCTTACTTTATAATGGTTTAACTTCTGCATTGTATCCAGACATCATAGGAGTTGTTCATGGAGTTGCTCCTGTCAAAACTCATTATGGTGCTAAGAAACTACCTACCACTTTCATCCTAACTGATAAGGAGTAGTACATTAATTCACTCTCTATGGCATACACTATTCCTATATGTTTTTCCTTTTTTCAACATTATTTATTTTAATATATTTTTTGCAGCATCAACAACATAACCTGTACTCTTTGGGGAGCATATGCTGCTGAGTTTTTAGCTAGATTCAACACCTGTGATCCATCATTACCTTATATTGTTGTTCTGAAATATGTCAAAGTTAATGAGCCTTAAGGTAATCACATATTATATTGCTTTATAAGTTTAACAATAGTTATTCGTCCCTTACATTATTTATGTTTCAGGTCAATATGGTTTAACTATATCAAATGATTGGAGTGGAACAAAGTTGATTTTGAATCAACAACTCTAAGAAATTATAGCTTTTATTGACAGGTAAAATAATATATCTTTAAAAAAATTTGTTACTCCAACTTCTTATCCTTACACGTTTAAGTATATAACTATTTTTCTTTAACCATCAGGCTACCTAATACGATCAAAACAATGACTCAAACTGGATCAGCTGAAGGAACTGCTATGTCTCTGACTCAATGTTCTTCTCAATCTTCCCAATACACTTTGGGTTCACGCTACACATACACGACACCTCCAAAACCTCTCTCTGAAATGGTTACACTACCTCATGTAGGCTTTCTCATACTAAATATGATGGACTTTGTACTATAGATTTTACTAAATATTACTTATTATAATTTAACAATGTGTCATACCCCAAATTTTGACCACCAAGATTTCCCATCATTGTGCAAATCATCATCACAATATGGATGTACCATCATGCCTCATCAATCTCCTCAAATATGGGTGAGCATTCACCATAATCAAGAATTAGGGTTTCAAGCCCTCTCAGAGCACTTGTACAAAGGATCAATTAAGAAATGACATGATATTCAACTTGTATAACCTCTCAAACACCTATAAAGGATCAAGAGGACTCCCACATCAAGAATCAAGCATAAAGTTGCAAGATTCCAAGTGGATCAAGCCTCAAGATCGACATTGTCACCAAAATAGGGTTTTGGTCGACCAGGGCCTCCAGATGGGAATCTTCATCTGGGCATGCGCCAATGCTTCAAAGAACAACCCAAGATACTCCAAGGGACCTCATGGACCCAATCATCAATTCAATTTAACCTCAGGGAATGCATTTACCAAAATATCAGGAATTAGGGTTTCTTGACCTAATTCACCCCTTAGTTGACTTTTGGGACAAAGCCTGAGCCAAGACCTCAAGACATGATTTGAGGACCTCAAATACACCAAATTGACCCATTTACAACAATGGATTAATCCAAGAAGCTTGATTCACAAGTTTCATTTTCATCTGGACCACAATTAGGGTTACAAGGAAAAAGTCAACTGTACCTTTAACTTTTGACCAAGACATGCTCCCAAACCTTGGGACATGATTAAATACACCTTATAACACCTATAGAATCCATCCATTAGGTTTGATTTAGGTCAAGGACTTGATTTCACAAAGGATCGCACAGTTTGGATTTTATCCGATAAAAAGTCAACTGTGCACAAAATCAAGTTTGACTTTTTGGAATTTTTCACAAATATGGTTCCCCTAAGTCAAAAATAATGTTACTATGTGACATTGATCATCATTCATCAAGAAAAGTGATGTTTCTTGCAAAAGGGACAACCTTGAGAAACCAAAATTTTTCTAAGTTATGGAACAAACGTGATTTTGGTACCAACTTCCAAGGATCATAACTTGAGATCCAAGCAACCATTTTGGGTGATCCAAAGCTGGATTTGTAGGTCTTGCTACACTCTACAAAAGCTTCAACTACCTCCAACTCCAATTCTTTATGGATTTTAAGTTATGGAGTGATCAAAATCACAAAAACATGAAAATGGCACTTTTTCCAACACTTAGTGAAAATCTGCCTAAGTTACCAGCCTTGAACATCAATGTTCATGAGGTTTTTTCAGTTGGATCCAAATAGTTTCAAAACAAACTATGATCACACATGTTTTTTTATCATATGAGGGCTTTCTAAAAAGAACAAGAGCCTCCCATAACTCAACTTGAGCAGGGAGATATGAATCCCTCAAAATCACCATTTCCAATTGTCCCAAGCAAGGCAGATTTTGTGCATTTGCTCGATTTGGCAAATTTGGACAAGTCTAAGCCTTGTCATCCATTTGGACACATCTGAGGATAAAATAAAAGGAGAATAATCTGATCCCCTAGCCTCCCAAGTCCAAGAATCTACATATAGCCATGCCAAACCTAAAAGAGCTAAAAAGTGCCAAGACTCTAATTTTGTTTCAATGCATTCAATAGATGCATCATGGTGGCATGAACTGAGGCAAGTTTAACTGAATGAGTCAAACCTTATCTTTGAACCAAAAGACCATAGGCCTGTGCTCTAACCTCACGTCAATAGCTAGAGGAGACTTGAGATTCCATTTGATCCACATTGGCCACAGACCTGCTGCAGTTGCCACACACTATTGCTGCCAAAATAAACTTGACACACTATAAATAGACCTCATTTGTGATCAGTTTGAGTACACCAAAGCACCCAAACTGATGCATTACTCAAAAATCTCTTCTTCACTCCAATTTTGTCTTCTAACTCAAGTCACTATCGGATTTTGAGATTGAGAGTGATTCCAACCAAACCAATCACACACACACACACACACACACACACACACACATCATAAACATCATATATGAGTGATTCATAACACAAAATCACATCTGGAACATCAAATTCACAAAATCACCAGTCAATTGCTCAAGTTCTTGACAGAGTTGCAGTTGAGGTACCACAACCAGTTCCTGCTCATTTCAATCCACTCCAAGCATTCAAACACACTCTTTGGCACCTAAGGAAACTGTCCAGATCATTGGAACCTAGCTGTAACACCTCCATTACCAAACTCGATCACCAGCTGCAAGAGGTAAGCCTGAACCCTTCTAACTCTATGATCCATGCATCATGAATGAATTTTTGAGTTACCATCTTGTTTATGCATTCATGTAGAGTGATAACCCTTAATCAATTGCCAGAAATCAATCGTGTATGGAATTTCATTGTGTTCATGCTAAAATTATGGTTCTTGAGGTTTTCAGTTGATTTCTTTCTCCATGCTTAATATAAATGCAATTAAACTATATGGTTGTGATCCTTTTTCAAAAACGAACAAGATTGGTACTTGAATCGTGCAAAACCATTGAGAAATCATGGAGAAAAGTGAGAAAACGCAAATCTGCAAAAACAGAGGGCGCAGGGAAGAACCAAGTGTTCTTGGCGCCATAATTCAAATTTTTGAATTTTAGTTATTTTGGTTAATTGATTCAAAAATTAATTTCTCTCTGAATATTTATGTTTTTAAATTGATTCTTTTTCTCAAAATTCACTAAAATGTTTAAATATTTTATTTTACAAAAAAAATCCAATTTATATTATTTATTTAATATAGTTATAATTTTTGTAATTAATTTCATTTTATTGTTTTAAACAATTTTTAAAATGAAATTCCCACTTTGATCTTTCAAAACTAATTGAATTTCAAGATTTCATATGATTAAACATGATTTTTCAAAATATTTTTCAAAGTGTACAACTTGTTTTTGAATATATTTGATATTTTATCATTTATTATTTAAATTTCCTTTGAAAAATGACATTCTAATTTAAAATTAGGGTTTCTTCTCGATTTTAAATTTTCAAGACACTTTGGGCCTCTATTAGAGTGTAAGACCCAATCCCTTTTTGACCAAAACCTTTTTGGGCCTCAGTCATTGTATAAGTCCCCCTGTGATTTTAAAAATCCCGGGGCGGTCGTCGCCTTTTAAACAAAAAAATCATTTGGGCCTCTCCTTGAGTTGTAAGCCCCATCACTTGTACATAAATAAACTTTGGGCCTCTTGATAGAGTGTAAGTCCCACCCCTTTGTAAATATAAACCTTTTTGGGTCTCCGTCGTTGTATAAGTCCCGGTACAGTTTACAAAACAACGGTACGATTACTATTTTTCATCTAGGCCTCTCCTTGAGTATAAGCCCCAACAATCTTTTCAAAACAACTTCCTTTTTTATTTAGGTTCAAATCCATAGTTCTTATCAAAACTTTCTTTAATTTCTTGAACAACTAACCATACAGCTGTTACAATGGAAGCTTACTCGCCTGTAAGTTTTATCATCTTTCATTTACTTGCTTTCATATATATATAACTGTATTGCTGGAAGCTTGCTCACCAGTAAGTCCTTCTTTCATATCATTTTAAATACTTGTCATATATCAACTGTATATATACTTGTATATCTGCTTAGAGTTTTCCCCGGCAACTAGGTCTAGAACTAGGTAAAGCCAGTTGGTCACTCTTTCAATATAGTCAAAACTAGTTTCCCATAGGAACTTCCAGATACAGTCTTGCCTTCTCTTGCGCTTAAATAATATGGAACAAAGAGAAATGCATTATTCCCGATGAAACTTTTCTCAAACTGTCACTATTAGAAATTGTCAAAGAAGTTCATTTTCCCAGAGAGGATTAATTCCCAGTGAAGCCTCTCTTGAATTTCTTCAAACCCTAGAACTGTTCATTAAAGAAAAGATTATTCCCGGTGAAACTTTTCTTGAACTTTTCTTAAGTTTGGACCCACAGGCTTCCTAAAAGCATCCCCGCCTCCTCTTGGGCTTTGTACAAGGACCCTCTGGCTTCTTAGAAGTTCTCATGCCTTCTCTTGGGCTTAATACAAGGACCCTGAAGACCTCTTAAAGGTATAAGACAGAACTTAGTCATCCTTTGCTAGAGCAGTCTTTCCAAAGAGTCAAAACCTCATACCAATTTTAGGGTTGACACTCATCCCTTAAAATACCAGTCTCCTCTTGCGCATCATACAAAGACAAACTCTTCCATACCAGTAGACTTGGATAGTCTAAATCCCCTCTTGGATCTCAAAGACATTCTCAAGTTTCCTACAAACACAGGAAAAAATCCTGATCATTTAACCAATCTCCAGTAGAGTTAAAATCCTCACAGGATCTAAAACTCAATCTTTATCCTAAATTTCCCCAGCTAGGGACAGTTTATCATCAGAACCTCAAGGCATCTGATACCTCAACTCTTCTGGAAACCCTCAGCAAGAGTTGATCCCCCTAATTTGGACCTGCCTCTGGATATCAGTAATCCTCAGCGGAAGTCAGCCTCCTCTTAGGCTTTGTATAATGATTTCTCCAGCTTGTTCAGCCACAATCTTGGGCTTTGTACAAGATAGATAAAAGCACTCTCTTTTTGAGTCAGTCTCATTTTAGCCTCAATCTTGGGCTTTGACATGACACCATATGAATACTCTCTTGTTGAGTCTTTTTTTTTAGCCTCAATCTTGGGCTTTGTACAAGCCATATATAAACTTTCTCCAACAAATTCAAAATCTCCATAACCCTCTCTTAAAGCTCTGGATAAATATTTCCCCAGCGGAGTCAATTCCTCCCAGCCTTCTTTAGGGCTTTGAGAAATAATATCCCTAAGCATAATTAACCTATTTTTCGGCCTCCTCTTAGGCTTTGTATAATGATTTCCCCAGTAAGGTCAACCTCAGTCTTGGGTTTTGTACAAGACATCTACAAATCCTCAGCTGAGTCAGTAAACTACCTTTCTAGCCTCAATCTTGGGCTTTGTACAATACAGACAAATATTTCTTTCCCACAAGACATCGTCTAAATCTCTCCAGCAGAGTCAGTCTTTTTTTAGCCTCAATCTTGGGCTTTGTACAAGACAGACAAAATAGTTCCCCAAAAAATCAACTTTTAGCCTCCTCTTAGGCTTTGTATAATGATATCCTCTAAAGAGTCAGTCTCTTTTTAGCCTCAATCTTGGGCTTTGTACAAGACAGATAGAACACTCTCTTGTTGAGTCGGTCTTTTCCGGCCTCCTCTTAGGCTTTGTATAAGGACTTCCCAAGTGGAGTCAATCAATGTCTTAGCTTCAACCTTGGGCTTTGATCAAGGCACACAAAAATCAACATCCCCTTAGAGGAAATCAAAATCTCTCTGCAGGAAGTCATTTCTCTGTGTTATCACACATCAAAAACAAACAAATCAAAACAAACCCTAATCCCAGATAACTGCTGTAAGTGGCACACTTGTTGATACAAATATCCAAGTTGTCGTCCATCTCTTATCATGGTAAAACTTCCTCTTTCATCTAATTGCTGTAAGTGGCAAGCCTCTGGATTATTTACATCCACGCCACTGTCTCTCCCTTAGCATGAAAGATTCCTAAGGAAAAATGGCATTGCTCTACACTGAGTTAAAGTTTTCCCCTTCAGGACAAATCCCCTATAAAGGAAATTATGGCATTGTTGGATTCTCATATCCCAGTTAAAGTAATTCTCCTTTATAATCAGTCACCCAACAGTTGTAATAAACAGACGAGATGTCTCCCTTTAGAGATGACAAATTCTCTCTCTCAGTCAAACTTTTAGCTTCAATCTTGGGCTTTGAACAAGACACAAATAACCTTTTAGCTTCAATCTTGGGCTTCGAACAAGACACCAAAACATCTTTTCCTCCCATAGAATAGGAGGAACTACGATTGCTCTTATTTCCCTGTTTCTTTAAACGGGAATACATAGGCATAAGATTGCGAAATCTTAGCGAGCATACCAACCAAAAACCTTAGGTCCAGTACCTTCACACCGATCAAAACTGAGGTCCATTACCTCACCAAAATATCAAAAACTCTCTCTCTCTCTCAACATTCCCAAACTTTCCTAACCCATTTACAGATAAACACCATCAAGTATAAAAGCAGAACCTAAAACTACCAACCTTTGGATAACCACATATAGGATGGGTAACTGACAACTCCTCATTGTATAACCTGACCCCGAACTCCCCGAATCTCTTTAAGCGTTTGTTCAGTTAAACATTCGCGTGCAAAGTTAGTTTTAGATAGCTTCCCTTTCCCTTCCAGCTTCACTGGATAAATAAGAAATCAGAAAGTAGCACCCCCTCCTACCATTGCAATGAGGAGAAACCCGAATTTGCGATAAGGTGGTCGCATCACCGACAAAAATCGCACGCTACAGGAAAATGGCGACTCTGTTGGGGAAGTCATTTTGTCTGTTTAAGATTAAAGCTAGAATTCCTAAGAGGTCTAGGATGTTAGTTTTAGGAATCATATATATATATATACTGCTTTTCCTACTTGATATCTGTGTTTATTTTTCTGCTAATGGGAATGCGAGTGATGTCGCATGTGGAAAGTTTGAGTGATACCTAAGATAGGTGATGGCATATACGGGCGGTCTTACAAGGAGTGAATCCCGAATAAGCTGTCCCGGTAGACCATCAAATCAGTGGAGATACCCTTTGTGGATTCAATGCTTAATGACTCCATTGTGAAGGCAGATTGTCCCAATGTGGTATATGTGAAACTGAGGATTTAGTAGACAGTAACCATGTGGCTATTTTGTAGTATGGTAGCTATCGGAAATAGTTGACACGCGATACTACACTCAATTGAGATTACCCTAGGATGCTACAACTCGCTCGGGTGAACCAGCTTGTTGTTGTCTTCCCTAGGGGGGTCAATGATTTTGGGAACAGGTTCAAAAATTCACCATAGTACAACCTTTGGGAATGGGTAGAGCCATGACTCCATGCTCGTGAAGCTGAACCTTTAAACCCATGTTTTTTCTATGTTTTTGTGTGCTGCATTCATGCATTCATTTAAAAAACTTTTAAACAAAGTAAAAATATTCTTTTCTCTTCTCTCTTTTTTCAAATTAAACTAAAACAATGATTGCAAATATCAGAGAGAAGGAGTGCGTTATGGATTTCGGTAGAAGGAAGACTCACAAGTACACCTTCAAAGCTCCAAAACTAGAGGATTTAAGAGGGTTGGCAAGGATGATCACCAACCCTGATGCTTTCAGAGCTAAGTACGGAGGACTGCTGTCTCTGTTAAGGGTCCATGTAGTTGAAGGAATCCTATCTACGCTGTTTCAGTTCTACGATCCGGTTTATCACTATTTCACATTCCCGGATTATCAACTAGCACCAACACTGGAGGAGTACTCTCATATGACTGATTTACCTATCACTGACCAAGCTCCATTTTCTGGACTGGAAGAAATTCCAAAGGATCAAACCATTGCAAGAGCGATCTATTTGGACGAGCTAGAAGTCAGGACTCACATGACCACTAAGGAAGGAATCCGAGGTTTACCGGCCAAGTTTTTGGTAGAGAAAGCCCTATACTTTTCCAGTATAGGAAACGTTACTGCTTTCAAAGATATCTTTGTTCTACTCACATACGGGTTATTCCTTTTTCCCAACATCGATAACTTCGTCGATACCAATGCCATTAAGATATTTCTGATTGGAAACCCCGTACCGACCTTGCTCGCAGATGCTTATCATTCTGTACACTTAAGGAATTTGTACAGCGGAGGAATGATCACATGCTGTGTACTTCTTCTATACAAATGGTTCACTTCCCATTTACCCAAGTCTGCTACTTTTTGAGATCATAAGAGTACTCTACGTTGGTCACAGAGAATCATGTCTCTTACCAACTCTGACATAGATTGGTACAATCAGATCTATGACGGGATGAGGATCATTGACAAATGTGGAAATTTCCCTAATGTACCCCTCATAGAAACTAAAGGAGGAATAAACTATCATCCAATTTTAGTGCACCGTCAACTCGGATACCCGATGAGGCATATCCCGCGTAATGTTCATCTGGAAGGTCTTTTCTTCAAGGAAGGAGAAAATGACATGGCACTAAAGATAGAAATAGTGCATGCATGGAAACATGTTCACAGGAAAGGAAGAGAGTCTCTAGGAAAACCAGATTGTGTCTCTGTGGTACCTTATCTCCACTGGGTACAAACTAGAGCCCTCAAGCTGAGGATGCCTTACCCTCGTCAAGAAGTTCTTCCGCTAAAGGAATATGTCCTTTATTTTATGTCTGATGCGGAAAAACTCTAGGTCACTCTCAACAAAGTTCGACGGGAAAAGAAATCTTGGAAGAATAAGTACCGTATTCTCAATGTGGAGTGTACCAAAATTCAGCAATTGTTAAAAGAAAAAGACGCTCTGATTAGGATATTAGAGCAACATGTTGTAGAAAATCAAGACGACCGAAGAAATTTTCTCGCTCCTTTCACTTGGCAAAGGACCAACAACCCGACAACGGCTCAAGAGCACCGGTCAAAGAAAAGGAAAATACCAGAACCAGCACCTGAGCCCTCTTTAGAGAGGACTCATGATCCATAAACTTAGACTTTTCCTTTTACCGCACTTTGTAAAATACTGTATTTCCCTTTCTGCAATCTTTCAAATTCAATAAAATGGGGTCTCCCCACTGTATGATATTTACAATCTATTTGTTGAAGTTTCTTTTTGATTGAAGCAAAAAAAATTAATATATATCATTGCATATCATTCATCATTCTCACATACACATTCTTCTTACCTTCGAATCTCACGTATGTGTCACGATTCTAGAGTCAAACTGTCTCATTCGTACAATACTCGGGCCAATCGACAAAAGAAAATGGATGATCTCGAGGAAGAGAACAGAGAGCTGAGAGAAGAAATCGACGCTCTAAAGGAAGAGTTGAGGAAACTTCACAGTGACATACAATCTCTGGCAGCAGCTCAGAGACAACAACAAAGAACTGTGATCTCAGAGATCACATATACGCCCATAGTGGAGACGTATGATCCTCGGTACAACATGCCTAAAGATCGTCCCTGGGGCATGCCTATCAACTTTATCCCTGAAGGATATATTCCGCTGGTCACGGAAGACCCGGGAACTGCAACAGGAACCGCTGGGCCTGAAGGTTACAAACTTCGGGAAAGCGAAGATGCAAGAGTCATGACAGCAACTTCTGAAGGTTACAAACTTCGGGATAGGGAAGCACCAATAGTCACCGCCGTAATGACTATACCACAACCTGTGGTACACACTGTCCTAGAAGGATAGATTCCACAAGTAATCTCTGGTGGAAATGAAAATATGTAAGACATAATGAATGAGTTTCAGGAACAATTCCTGGAGATGCAGAAGGAACTGCATGCCATTCGCGGTCAAGATTTATTCGTAAAGGACGCTGCAGACCTTTGTCTGGTCCCCAATGTGAAAATCCCGCACAAATTCAAGGTGCTTGACTTTGAAAAATACAAGGGCAACTCTTGCCCTCAAAGTCATTTGGTGATGTACGCTCGAAAGATGTCAACTCATATAGAGAATCAATAGCTACTGATCCATTACTTTCAAGATAGCTTAACCGGTGCCGCATTCAAATGGTTCATGGATTTAAATTGCACCAAGATCGTCACTTTCAGAGATCTTGGTGCTGCCTTCATTCAGCAGTATAAGTATAACCTGGACATGGCACCAGACAGGGATCAACTCAGAGCAATTTCGCAAAAGGACAAAGAAACTTTCAAAGAATATGCTCAGAGATGGCGCGAAATTGCCACCCAGATCTGTCCCCCTCTTGAGGAAAAAGAGATGACAAAGATCTTTTTGAAAACCTTGAGCTCATTCTACTACGACATAATGGTTTCCAGTCCGCCCAACGACTTCACCGAGATGGTAAACATGGGAGTACACCTTGAAGAAGCAGTCTGAGAAGGACATCTGGTCAAAGATACATGACCATCAACCAGTACCAAAAGATACGGTAGTGCTTTCCCTAAGAAAAAAAAGCAAGGTATTGGTAATATCTCTCTCGGAAAGCAAAGGCGAAGGTATCAACCAGTAGCAGCGGTAACTCCTGCTATTAACCCTGCGCTGGCTCCAACGTATCAACCTCAGGTTGCTCAGAGCCAACCAAATCAACAACAATATCAGCAAAGGACACAACAGCCTCTTCAGCAGGCTCGTCCTCAGTACAACAACAATAACCGTAAAACACGACCACCAGGGTTCGACCCTATACCGATGTTGTACGCATAACTGTTTCCACTACTACTGGTCAAGGGGCACGTCCAAACCAGGTCTCCTCTTACAGTACCAGAAATTCCACCTTTTTGGTTCAAAACAGATCAAACATGCCCTTACCATCAAGGAGGACCGGGGCATAACATTGAAAACTGTCTTAGCTTCAAATCTGATGTGCAGATGCTTGTCAGGAACGGGGTCCTATTTTTTAAAGATACAAATCCAAATGTTCAGACGAACCCGTTGCCTCAACATGAGAAAACTACAGTAAATTTGATAGAGGAAGAATCTAACCACAGCTATCAAATTCGTGATGTACTCCTATTGGGAACCAATCTGGTCAAGATATATTGCAGACAGAGCGGGTACGGTCATATACCGTCTCACAATTATCACCAGTGTGATATCTGCTCAAAGAATAATCAAGGATGTTCAGTAGTGCAATCGGCTCTACAAGAACAAATGAATCTCGGATAGATTCAAGATCACCAAATCCGTGTGGTCAATATGGCTCACGTGAATCCCAACATTGTTTAGAACCACAACATGCTGATGATGAATGTCAACTTGGTGGAAATGCACTCAAGGCAAAGCCAACATCATGATCTGCCACGGCATGATTACAATTCTTGTCCGATATGCTCAATAAATAATCAGGGATTCTCTTTTGTACAAGAGGCCCTCCAGCATCAGATGGATCTTGGATGGATCCAAGATTACCGTGATAGAAGTAGCCATCAAGTTAATATGATTCAAATCTTTGATATTCGCTTGATGAATACCAGTCTGGTAGAATTATACGCTAAGCAAGTCAGGCTCGGTTTTCTGGCTTCATATGATTATCAAGGTTGTAAAGTGTGTCGTAAAGACGACCAAGGATGTGCACTTGTCCAAAGAACACTTCAACACCTATTGAACCAATGGTGGCTTCCGATCTACCTAGATGAAGACACACAACAAATCAGTATGATTGACGGGAATCCTACTAGGCATCAAAGTCAGGATGTTCGCGCGATGGAAACCGATCTAGTGAGGTTGCACTGCATACAAAGCGGATGTGGCCGGGTGCAACCGCACAATTATGAGCGCTGTAGAGTTTACTCAGAGAACAACCAAGGATGCTACCTTGTGCGAGCAACTCTTCAAAATTAGTTGGACCGAAAGGAGATCCGACTATGTTCAAGTTCTGGTTCGATCAATGTAATGCAAGACTATCTTCCTGATTAAAGCAAAGACGTTGTCTTAATCCCTAAACAGGAAGTGGCCAAAGATGTATGTGCCATAATCCCTCTACTCCATGAATTAAGAGTTCCTCTTGATAGTAGAAGGATTCTCAACCTCGAACCAATTGAGGCCGGCTACGATGGTCAGAAAAATCAAAAGGCTCCTGTGGTTATCTATCTGCCGGGACCAATACCGTACAAATCCTATAAAGTTATCCCTTACAAGTATGGTGCAACAACAATCGAGAATGGAAAGGAAACTCCATTACCCTCCGTCATAAACATTTCCGACATCAGTCGAGTAACACGAAGCAGTCGGATCTTCAACAAAGGAGTTGGAGAACCTACCAAAGAAAAGGAACCTCAAAAAGAAGTTCCCAATTGACTAGTCGGTCAATCCAGTAATCCCGACCTTTCAAAGAACAACGATGAGATGCTGAAGCTCATCCAGAAGAGCGAGTACAACATTGTAGACCAACTGTTGCAAACTCCTTCAAGAATCTCTGTGCTATCTCTCTTGCTCATTTCCGAAGCTCACAGAGAAGCCCTACAAAAAGTCTTAGAGCAAGCCTTTGTGGAACAAGATGTAACAATAAGACAATTTCACAGCATTATTTCCAACATCACTTCCTGCAACAACTTGGGATTCAGTGATGAAGAACTGCCAGAAGAAGCCAAGAATCACAACATGGCGCGTAACATTAAAGTCAACTGCCAGGACGATGCTTTAGCCAGCGTACTCGTAGATACTGGATCAGTTCTGAATGTTATGCCAAAATCTACTCTGATGCGACTATCATTTCAAGGATCCCCGATGAGAGGCAGTGAGGTCATCGTCAAAGCCTTTGACGGATCCAAAAAAATAGTTATCGGTGAAGTCGATCTTCCCATAACTATCGGTCCTCACACTTTCCAATCAATTTCCAGGTCATGGACATCTGGGCAGCATACATCTGTTTATTAGGAAGACCTTGGATACACGAAGCTGGGGCAGTCACTTCGACACTTCACCAGAAGCTGAAGTTCGTAAAAAATGACAAACTAGTCACAGTCTGTGGAGAGCAGGCCTTGATCGTGAGCAACTTACCATCATCATCCTGTGTAGAACCAGAGGAGGTTGTTGGAACCCAGTTTCAAGCACTTTCGGTGAGCAATGAGAATCAGTCAGAAAAAGGAACATCGATTTCCTCATATAAAGATGCTCTCGAAGTGATCAAAAGTAACAAGAAAAAGGATGGGGGCAAGTCGTAATTCCTACTGATAACAAGACAAAGAATGGTCTTGGTTTTTCTTCAACCTATACCTGGACTGCTACCAACGATGAAAGTTTTCATCCCATTCAGGACTACTTCCACAGTGGAGGCTTCCTTCACCCGGTGTCTTAAGGAGTACATACCATTAATAAGGGAGACTCCTCTGATACAGATGAAGAGTGGAAGTCCTATCTCAACAAGGACAGTTATATGTCTCAGGGAGAGGCACATACGCCATTTTACTTTCCCACACAAAGTCTGGGATATATACCAAGATCAGATGTCAAGATGATATACGGAGATTGTGATCCGGAAGGATGTCGTGCTCCACCCAACTCATTAGAGGAGGACACTCTAATGAAAGACAACTTTGACTATGACTATTATGACCCAATGGATGACTTGCCTATCTGGCAGCCGTACCCAAAAGACTTGGGGTAAAAGAGTCAGTCCAATGATGCATATCAACTGAACATCATTGAAAAGAATACCTGCGTCCCCACCAAGTCATGGGATCATTACTCAGGGCATTCAGAAAATATCAAGTACAATGATGAATCTGCAAAGATTGCAGGACAAGAGTTCATCAACTATGCTTTTCCCGAGGTCAACGTCGTCGATAAAGATGACTCCTCCAGTTCCACCGAAGTATGGGACACTTTAGGACAACCGAGTGGCAAGTACAACTTCTTGGTCAAGTACACCGCTCCTGAAAGCTCTCGTATCAGGCTCGAAGATATCCAGCCAACTGGATGGGGAGACCCACCTGAGAATGAAAACACTGTGCAAGATACAACAGAAGAGTTCGTCTACGACAACTCTGCCTGGGAGGAAGACTCCAATGATCCTGCTCCGCCAGAAATCAACGTCATTTCTGAGGACAACCCAAGAAAGAAGGTACCAGACTTTGTGATTCACCGAGGAGTTCGCCGCCAATGGGTTGTTGTCGATATCCCGAAAGTCGTCCATAAGTCTAAGTAATTGCCATCTTTGTTTTAACCTTTCACCCTGCCCAGGTGAAACAGATGTTTTTATAGGGCTCACTTTTTGTAAATGTCCCTCTTCGCTTCGTCCAAAGTGACAGAGTTTTGTTTTATAGGACTGTAGTTTCGAGAATCGACAAAATCATAAGTAAATAAATGTCATTATGTAATTTCCGCATTTATTGCTGTTTTCACTTTTTGCTTTTTCAGAAAATGGTAATCCCAAAAACAACTCAAAATAAAAACAAGCATTTTCTAGAAAATACCCTGCACGCACTCTTGCATTTCTCTCTATCTCTTCTAAAAAACAATCATCACGTCATGCAGATTGCTTGTTTTCAACCCCATTGAAACATACGATCCAATGCCTTCTCCCAACTTTGAATTCCTGGTATTTGAAGCTGAAGAAGAAGAGGACGAAGAAATTCCAGAAGAGATCTCCCGATTACTCAGACAAGAGGAAAGGTCCATTGAACCTCACAAAGAGCCGTTGGAAACGGCCCACTTAGGTTCAGAAGAAGAGAGAAAGGAAGTCAAGATTGGGGCACTGCTCAGTCCGACTGTCAAAGAAGACTTGATAAAACTTCTCAAAGAGTTTCCCGATGTATTTGCTTGGTCCTATCAAGACATGCCAGGGTTGGACACCAGCATCGTGGAACATCATCTACCGTTAAGATTAGAATGTCCGCCGGTGAAACAAAGACTGAGACGGACCCATCCAGACATGGCCATCAAAATCAAAGAGGGAGTACAGAAACAGATTGACGCGGGTTTCCTCGCCACCTCAGAATATCCTCAATGGTTAGCCAACATAGTACCGGTTCCGAAAAAGACAGAAAAGTCAGAATGTGTGTAGATTACAGGGATCTGAACAAAGCCAGTCTGAAGGATGACTTTCCCTTACCACACATAGACATGTTGGTAGACAGTACAGCAAAGTTCAAAGTATTCTCCTTCATGGATGCATTCTCGGGCTATAATCAGATAAAAATGGCGCCGGAAGACATGGAGAAAACTTCCTTTATTAACCCATGGGGCACCTTTTGTTACAAGGTGATGCCGTTCGGTTTGAAGAACGCCAGGGCAACCTATCAAAGGGCCGTGACTACTCTGTTCCATGACATGATACACAAAGAGATCGAAGTGTATGTCGATGATATGATTGCCAAATCTAAAACAGAAGAGGAGCATGTGACCCACCTGTCAAAACTATTCGAGCGTCTGAGAAAGTACAAACTCCGCTTAAATCCCAACAAATGCACGTTCGGTGTCTGCTCTGGGAGATAAAGCTGATACAGTCAAAACTCGTTCATCATTCAGACATTCTAAAGAAACTCTTCTGGGCTTGATGTCTCTAATAGAACCAACATCAGTTGATGAAGCTCTTAAGGAAAATGAGTGGATTCTGGCCATGCAAGAAGAACTGAATCAATTCACCAGAAATGATGTCTGGGATCTTGTTCAGAAACCCAAAGGTGTCCACGTCATTGGAACTAAATGGGTATTCAGAAACAAGTTAGATGAGAAAGGTAAGGTAGTAAGAAACAAAGCACGACTGGTTGCACAAGGTTATAGTCAACAAGAAGGGATATACTATACAAAAACCTTTGCACCAGTTGCTAGGTTAGAATCTATTCGCATTTTAATCTCATTCACTGTGAATCATGACATTACTTTATATCAGATGGATGTAAAGAGTGCATTTTTAAATGGATATATTTCTGAAGAAGTGTATGTGCACCAACTTCCTGGTTTTGAGAGTTCTGAAAACCCAGATTTTGTTTTCAAACTTAAAAAATCGTTATATGGTCTGAAACAGGCTCCCAGAGCTTGGTATGAAAGGCTAACTAACTTTCTTTTGGAAAATGGCTTTACCAGAGGAAAAGTGGATACAACACTCTTTTGTAAAACCTTTAAAAATGACATTCTGATTGTTTAAATCTATGTTGATGATATTATATTTGGTTCTGCTAATATTTCCTTGTGCAAGGAATTTTCCAAGTTAATGCAGGCTAAATTTGAAATGAGTGATTTGAGAACTCAGATTCTTTATGGGAATTCAAATTGATCAATGATCAGAAGGAACGTACATTCATCAGAGCAAGTATACAAAAGAACTTCTGAAGAAATTCAATATGTCAGAAAGTAAACCTGCTAAGACTCCTAGGCATCCGACATGCATTCTAGAGAAAGAAGAAGTAAGTAAAAAGGTTTGTCAGAAGCTCTATCGTGGTATGATAGGCTCTCTTCTGTATTTGACAGCTTCTCATCCAGATATTCTATTCAGCGTATGTCTTTGTGCTCGTTTCTAATCAAATCCAAGGGAAACTCACTTAACTGCTGTTAAGAGAATCCTAAGGTATCTAAAAGGAACAACTAACCATGGCTTGATGTATAAGAAAACATCAGAGTACAAGCTTTCTGGTTACTGTGATGCAGATTATGCTGGAGACAGATTGGAAAGGAAAAGTACTTCTGGAAACTGTTAGTTTCTGGGAAGTAACCTCGTCTCCTGGGCAAGCAAGAGACAATCAACAATTGCACTCTTAACTGCAGAAGTAGAATACATATCAGCATCTCTGTACAGTACTCAGATACTCTGGATGAAGAATCAACTTAAAGATTATCAGATACAAGAGTGTAACATTCCTATCTTCTGTGATAATACTTCTGCCATTTGTTTATCTAAGAATCATATTCTACATTCTAGGGCAAAACATATTGAAATAAAACATCACTTTTTACGTGACTATGTTCAGTAGGGTGCTTTTCAGTTAAAATTTGTGGATACAGATCACCAATAGGCTGATATTTTCACAAAACCCCTTGCTGAAGATAGATTCGTATTCATTCTGGAAAACTTATTTATTAAACCTTGTCCAGAATGAGATGATAATATTTTAATGTGTCAAGCTACCAGAACGTCTGATATAAGATTCTGATGTTAAGCAAAGTGTGTTAATTATTTTTTATTAACCTTCTGATTCATGATACTTCTACAAGTTAGAAAATATCCTGATCAGAAATTAGTCCAGTCAGATACCTCTTGGTATTCTTGACGTTGAGAACATCAAAACGTGCTCTCTTGAAAACAAACGGCTATGATTATTTGTGACAAGTGTCCAAAATCAAATCATTTCTACTGTTGAAGAGACACCTCGAGCGTTGTGATTTCGTGAGACTAGGTTTCAAGTAATTATTTCCTATTACTCCTTAATATCTTCATAATCATGTTTAACACATTGAATTTGAAAATTTACTTGATAACTGTTTAAATCTTTACGTCTTCCTCCATTATTATGCATTCATAAAGCTGTGTGTAAAACAAAGATTTCTTGGAACTAAACACTTGTCTTCCTTCCTTTATTCTTTGTCAGATTCTGCCCTCTCTCTTTCGAGTATACATTTATTTGTATTTATTGACTGATGTCATAATATAAATAACGTATATTGATCTATGATCTTTTGGAGACTGATACACTCTTTTATCATTCTTTGTTCTTGTTTGTATCCCTTGTATTGGAAATGATGAATTCCTCACCTCAATTTATTTAGTCTTTATTGCTATTTATTATTATCACTCTTTGTTCTCTTTATAGACCACACTTCTCCTCATAACTATTCATCCGTTTCTAAACTTGTTTTTCACTCCTATCCTTCTTATTTCACTATGTCTATCAAAACTTTTGTTGGCAATGATGAAGTTATGGAGGCCATTAATGAGAAAAGGCCAAATCTCCCAAGACTAAGAGACTCTGGTGTTTACATGTCCACTAGCATGCAAATTCAAGGATGGTCAGGATACTATGCAATCCTGCATGGACCCATTTATCCTATCATGGTGAAAGAATTCTGGAAATACGCACGGATTGGAGAAGACAACAATTATGTCTGGTTTTCTATTTTCGGTGTTCCGATCATCATAACACCTACCTTCATCGCCCAAACCATCAATTGTGTTCAATCTGGAGTGACTGTTGAAGATTTTCATCTGAACTATTCCTTTGTTGAGGATCTCATTGGAATTCATGACGTGTCTCGAGACATGTATGAACCCTATAATCCTGAAGGACTTCTCCCTGATGGAAAGTTGTGGTTTCAACTCCTGCTTACCAACTTTCGCCCCAGAGGATTGGCCAAAAGCACCTTGACTCATGATGATAAACTGTTTATCTATTTCATGATGTACAATGTCCAGGTGAATCTTCCACAAACCATCTTCAATCATCTGAAGAACTGTGTTGAAATCTCCAGAAATCAATACAAGTCCTTCATACCTTATGGAAGAATTTTGTTTGAATTATTCTAAAGGGCTGAAATCATCACTTTAGTCAGAATACTTGGACCAGAGGATGCTACAGATGAAGAAAGGTGTGAAAGGGTTGATGAGGTGGAGGATTTTCGATAGCTGGTTGACGGGTATTTCTGTTGGTCTCTTGGTTGCTTGGTCTCTCTTTCATTTCTCATTGTTGTTTCTGTCCGTTGTCCCTGTTGTTTGTTTTTTTCTTCTTATTTTGTGTTTTGTTCCTGTACTGCGCCCCTGGCGTTTTGTTTTAATCAATGAAGAATTTTCCTTATTTGCATTTATCTTATCTTACTGCATTCCATTGATTGCCATAAAAGGAGGAGAAGTACTAAATTTAACTTGTCTAAATTCTCTCAAATCAAAATGTTTAAGTTAATCATTGATTACCCTTTTTGATTATGACAAAAAGGGGGAGTATTAATATGGAAAGTTATTTTGATAAATATCTTGTCTCTAATCATAGCTCTAACATTCTAACACTTTAATTGCATATCTTTTAGAATGTTTTTTAGAAAAAATATTTATATTGGCAAAATGACTCTGATATCAATCAGGCTCTGATTTACTTAATCGAGCTCTATTATCAGAATGCATCACCACTATAATCAAGCTCTGATATTTTGGATCTGTCTAGATCTTTACAAATCAGGCTCTGTATCCCAAATCTTATAAGATTTTGTTAAGTCTTATATTTAGGGGGAGCTTGATAAAGGGAAGTTTACTTTGAACTTATCTGAGTCAATTCTTATTATCTTCGTACAAAATTGTGTTATCAAAATACATTGTTTTGTCATTATCAAAAAGGGGGAGATTGTTAGAACAAGATTTGGTTCTGCAAGGTATCTCTTTGTTTTGATAATAACAAAGTTGTATTTGTGTGAGAACAATTTTGGTACTCTAACGTTTGTTTTCTTAAGTATTGACAAACAGGTTCTGACGCTGATAAAGATAATTCTGAATCTGATACAGATATCTCTGACTCTGATAGAGATCATGTGAAACGTCACTCTCAAATTCTCAAAAGTCGCTTCTGCATCAAAGAAGCAAGATTGCTTCTGATTTACTGTGCTTCAGAAAGACTCTAAGAAGACAATATGTTGTTGCTGCAATGTTCTCTTGGATTCTTGCTCTGAATATAACTCTGATACTTATCTTCTGAAGACTAAGTGCTAACGACTCTGAAGACAAGGTTCTGATGAACAACATTCTGAAGACTCTGAAGACCAAGTTCTGAAGACTCTGAAGACAAGGTTCTGTTGAACAAGTTCTAAAGACTCTAAAGACTTATGTTTCTGATAACCAAGGGTTCTGAAGAAGGAGTGCTGAAGACTCTGAAGGCAAGGTTCTACTGAACAAGTTCTGAAGACTCTGAAGACTCAAGACTCTGAAGACCCAATGATTCATTCTTCTGATCACGCTTTAATCATATCAATTCAGAAGCCTCTGATGCATAGAAGAAGATGAAACATTTGCGAGGGAAAATAGTACATAGTACTGATCAAACACGTTCTTTTCCACTACCCTGATTTGGTGGTACAAAGGACAATTTCAGTGTACGATTTTCATCCCAACATAACGACATTATTTCAAGTCGCCAGTATTTTACTGATATTTCTGATCTGCCCTTCAACGGATTTTTTCTGGCTATATAAAGATTTGATCATTCAAAGAATCATGTGTGACACCAAGTGTGAAAAAGAGAGATATACAAAAACACTGATTCATATGAGAAAGAACTCAAGAAATAAAGAAATCCATGAGTGAACAGTAAAGCACTACAATACAAAGATGAAGATTGTTCTTACTGTACATATTCTCTCTAAGTTAGTTTGAGCTAGAAATTGTGTTTATATCAGCTTATGTAAGAAGCATTTTGTTGTAAACATTTTATTTGATCAAATAGTTGTTTGAATTCCTTAAGGGACCAGTTGGGTCAGAATCCTTAAGAAGAGACAGTTAGTCTGTGTATTGTTAGTCACCAGCAGTTGCTAGTGCAGTTGTAATAAGTTTGGTTATAGTGGATTAAGTCCTTGTGTATAAGGCGAAATCACCTTGGCGGGTGGACTGGATTAACTTGATAGTTTTCAAGTGAACCAGGATATATCGTGTGTCTTTCTCTATTGTTATTCTATTTGTGATCTTTGTTTGAGTTTCACAAAAAGCTTTCATTTTGAAAACCCAATTCAAACCCCCCTTTCTTGTGTTTTCCTCACACCTTCACTTTCATGTTCAAATCAAAGTAAAATGAGGCCTGGAACAATGATAAAGAATGGGTTTAAATCTTGTCCAAAACTTGTCCCAAAGTGACCTATAAATTTTCTAAGTCATGAACTTTTAGCAATCTTGGAACCCTAACTTTGAAAGACCATAACTTGAGATTTATTGATCCAATGAAGGAGTTCTTGGTATATATGGGAAAGCTTGAAGAATCCCCAAAAATTTCATGTTGCAAGAAATTTGAATTGGAGCCTAGAACCATGAGAAAAATGGCCTTGAAAAATCATCCTCCAAGTTGAGATTTTACACTTAGAAAAAAATTCTAAGTTTAGAATTCCAAAATCTTGTTTTTCTCAACTTTATGCTATCATAATTCAAAATCTATGCACTTTTTGGGAACTCCTCCTCATTGACAAATTTTTATTAGGGAATGAGCTCTTCAAATTGGTCTTTGGATCAAATAAAATGGATGTCTAGATTGGAAACTATGACCTTGGCAAGTTGGCAAGAAATCACTAACCATCTATAACTTATAAAAATTCAACTTTCTTCCTTGTTGCCATTTTTGCAAGTAACCTCCTTTCTCTTGGTTTTTCTTGATTGATCATGACCCAAACCACATGTTATCACCATTCTTGACTTGAGGGAGGCATGATTGACCAAAATTCTCAAAAGTCAATCCTAGAACTAGAGGAATAGTTGACTTTTTATCAGATGAATCTTCACCTTCTGATCTTCAATAAAACAATCTCTTGGGATATTTGAACACCATAAATAGACTTCAAGAGTGTATTTGAATGTCTTGAATCATGTCCCAAGGCTTGAGATTATGTCCTGATCAAAAGTCAAAGATGTAATTGACTTTGGTTGAGACACCCTAGTTTCATGGCCAGAAGGATTTGGATCTTGAAGAATTTGTAATGAAGCCATGTTGCACTTGATTATTGATGAGAAAAGGTCTCTTAAGAGTATGAGAACTTTCTTAGTTGATGATCCATCCAAAATTTGACTGATCAATCCCTTAACCCTCTTGAAATAAACCCTAATTCATAGATGAACAAAAGCAAACAAAACAAAGCATGATAACAAGGTTAGCTATGCATGAATGATTGACCTAGAATGTTATGCAAAATGATGCAAAAAAGAGGTGGAATCTTAGGGTTAAAAATTAGGGTGTGACACCTAAGAAATGACTGTTTGTTGTGAAGCCCGGCCAAGCTACAACCTTAAAATACCTTAGTGATATTTTGCTTCCATGATTTCTAATATGATTATTAGATGAATGTATGAATTGATTTTGTTATTAGCATTATTTTTCAGGTGAGTGTAAATGTCCCGCGTATTCAAAATGCGCAAATTTCTTCATCCATTATATGAAAAGGAGTGTTAGAGTGATTCAAGTGTGAGAATTTAGTTGTTTTGTGAATGCATTGCATGATATTTGTTTTAAGAACTAAATTCTTTGTCATTGTTTGATTCTAGGAAGTAGTGAATGTTGTCTGTGCGTATTCGTACGTTGAATTTGAATTGTTAATCCTTTCTTGGTGAATTTTATGCTTGAGAAAATCCTCTTGTTTTCATGAGAGGCATACTTTGCTTAAGGACTAGCAAATATCTAAGTTAAGGAGAGTTTGTTGAATTCCAAATATGACTTAAATTGAACTAATTTTCTAAGCATTTTCAACTCTTTAATTGTGTTTTAGATGATTTATTCCATGATATTGTGTGAATTGCTAGCATAATTTCATTTTCCTTTGGATTCCTTTTTTTGTGTGTTATTTGCAGTAAGTAGGCATGAATCTCAAAGAAAGGGGCACAAAAGAATGGAAAAGGAAGTAAAAAAAAAGAAGAGAAAATTTAGTTAGCTCGTTGTGCGAGCTCTCAGCGAAGGGAAAGCTAGGTCGCTGTGAAACCTCTTGGGCAAGTGAAAGCGAGGCAAAATAGAGAGATGACAGTAGCTAAATAGCGTTGTGGTCGCTATGCGACGCTTGGGCGAGAAAGCTCGCTGTGCGAACTCAAATATTTCCTAAAGAGCGGTTTAACTATTCTGAGGCACTTGAAGTGCCTAAAAGGGGGAGCTCATTGTGCGAGCTAGCTCAGACTTGGAAAGTTATTTATGTACTTTTTCTTGCTTTTTGGATCATTATTCTTTTACACAACATTTTCTTAGAGCACAAAAACCCAAAAAAAAATCATTTCTTCACCAATCTCATCCAAAAATAGACAGGATGTCTGCTCTGAAACCAATTGAAATTCTGGCATAGCAGATAGCAGATGTCCTAACACATGTCAAGACATTGTTCTCTGCTTTACACAATGTCAATAAGGAGAACAATACAGATTGCATAAAGTAAACGAACACACAATAATTGTTAACTCAATTCGGTGCAAATCACCTATGTTTGGGGGCTACCAAGCCAGGAATGAAGTCCACTATAATAGTATTAATTCAAAGCTAAACTCCCCCGTTTACAACTTCTTACTTAATCACTACCCGTGCAACTTCTATCTAAGACTCTCCTAGATATGAGACCCATCTCAATTCCCTTTACAATCACCACGTGATAACAATTAATCAATGCTTAAAAGCTTAAGAGTGAACAATTTACAATAACCTATGTCGACCACATAATATCAAAAGATACATGGGTGGCTTACAAACTACACAAGAGACTCTCAAAACTCTAAACCCTTATGTTGCACCGACGACTTGTTGTTGTGTGTACTGTCTTTTTTAGGTCTAGCAAGTCCTTATTTATAGACCCTTGCAGTATGAGCTTGGACTCTTCAATCAGGTCCAATCTTCACGTTTTAAATTAGCTACAAGATCTTTACATAAAAATAGGAACAAATCTTTTATAGTTTCCTAAAAACTCTTAAAGATCCTTTTTGTGAATTCCAATTAAATCTGGACTTGCTCCTAATAAATCTCCTTGACCTGCGCATAATGATGAGGTATATCCAAAATATTCTCATCAAATAAAATCAAACCTGTCAAGAGATATAAAACAGTAGCGCTTGTTGTACCAGATAAAGATGTCATGACATTGTCTTAGACATATGTCTGAAAATCACATAACAGCAGCGCCTGTTGTACCAGACCAAGATGTCAAGACATCTGTCATGACAGTAATACTGTCATGATAGTTGATGAAGATGGTTCAAACTAATACTCGACATCTTGCCAAGTATTATAAGCACATCTATATTGATGTCTAAGCAACCATGTCAGGACATCTTACCCAACATCTTGCTGTAAACTTGTTTTAGCCAAAATGCAGCCAATCAAAGAAAACAACCTTTGAATAACACATCAGACCCCCCTTCAAGGAAACAACCAAGGAACACTACTACTTACTTCTCCACCTATTTAGCCATAATATGACAAACCAAGCAACTATGCATTAAGGGCAATCAACCAAAAGCAAGCAAGTCAGTAGCAGAACACATCCAACTCAAAAGCTTGTACAATCTGACAGGTTATAATACTCCCCCTATCATACACAATTAGTCCTCCCCCTCAAGGAAAACCCCTAAACATCAGAGCACATGCAGCAGAGCAGCAGACGCAGCAGCAAGCAACACAAGCATGACACACTATCATGCTCCCCCTAAGTAGTTGCATACAATAAGCAACCACAAATACTTTGCCTCTCCCCATATCTTTCTCAACTGATGCTTCTTCAACAAGAGACACCTCAAAATCACCACATGATATCCGATGACAACTTCATGACCATACAGTAGAGTACCAGGAACACATCCTTGTACCATAACTAACAAACACTTGGATTGAGACCAAAGCTCCATTGATCCCTCTTGTCCAGAAACTATCTATACACCATACGAATTCCTACTGAATTCTCATGTATAGATCTCCTTGTTCCCTAAGATACAACCCAATTGAATATGGAATACTTCACATTCCTCAATGAGACATACAGAGCCCCTTAGTTTGCTAGATTCATCCAGATGTTCTTCACACTTGAAGGACATCAAACACATAGTCCATAAATCCTCAGCCCATTTGCTCCACAAGCACCAAACTGATCCACTTCTAGCATGTAACATTCACATCAGACTTCTAAGACAGTCCTTTACCCATCATTCTCCCGTACGATAAGATAAATACCTCTTAGATAAGATGTGAACTCATAATCCTTCTTCAAGGATAACTCACCCAGAAGATGTTCTAACATCAGTTAGGACATCCTTCACATATCATAGACACCAATCAATATAATTCTTGATATGCTCCACCACTGGACTTACTACCTACATAGTAATCCAACTGAAGATCTTCAAACAACATGCGCCACCAGCTTGATCAACAAGAACTACAGATAACTAAATAGAGAAATAAACTCTCATACACCAAAAGAAGGTAATTTTCTATAAACTGCGAACTTCTGCCACAAGTTCCAAGATAGAAAAGACTCAATACCTCCCCAAGTCTTCGACCAACCACCCTTTTGCCCAAGAGTAATTTATTCTAAGACACTCCTCAAGAGTAATCAAATGCCACGGTTTGATTATCTTGATTTTTCGAATCCACATATGAGAACTACTAAATGCCACTTTTGATTGCCTCATCCTTCTCGAATTTAAATATGAAACCAACCAAATGCCACTTTTGATTGCCTCATCCTTCTCGAATTTAAATATGAAACCAACCAAATGCCACTTTTTGACTGATCTCACCCTTCTTCAGAACTCCCACAAGATACACTGATCCACCAATGAAATCTGATCTTCAAGTTACATGAACTACTTGCTCCATATCAAGCCATCTTGGATCCACCAAGCCTTAGACATGTAACATCTTCTCCATCCACAGCTCCCGCAAACTGCATGAGATAGACCTTTTTGAAGCATCCATACCTTCCATTCGCCTATAGATCAACTCATCTTTAAGATTATGTGCCACATCACCAGCTGAGATCCTGATGTTAAGCTTGATGTCAGAACATTCTGATACGGTATCCAGCCGCTGAATTCAGCTCCTCCTTCTGCCACTTAGAAGAACCTCCTCCCTTTAACAGAACAAGAGTTCCATGCTCTCATAGACTTGATTAAATAGCCAAGTTTGAATAGACAACCTCCATCCTGCTTAATTTTAACACAAGTATTCAAAATAAGCTCACACCTTGATGAATATCTGCTTCACAACTCCAAAGAACTCAACGTGCCAAGTCTGATTCTTCAAATAAAGTAGTCATAGACTACACCATAGCTAAACCAAAGGATGAAACTTTCCTTAATTAGAGCAGTATGTAGAAAGTCAGAGATAACTGCCACTTAACCTTGACATCCAAGATGAGCAAGATCACATGCTCCTAAGTACCTAGATCAGAAATAAACTGACCCAAACTGTGATATCACCAGCACTATATTCTGGACAGGTCTCTTGCTAGGACACTTTCCAGATAAACATCAGATGCTTCTAGTAACACTTGAACACACCTGTTGCACTCCAATACTCCTAGATCAGAAATAAACTCACCCAAGAATTACTCATTAAGATTATGATGTCTTCTTCTTCATCTTCCACATCACCATTGTCTAGACCAGTTTCTTGCCAAGAAACTCTCCAGAGATCGGATGCTTCTGCTACACCACACTGAAGCAGATTCTTAGGTAAACTCCCAAGAGAAATAGATCCAAAAACTGATGCATTACCCCTCCCATGATTCTGCACAAGCCAGATGAAGAGATGTTCCAACATCGTGTTGAGCATCAGCAATCTTGAACTTCACATACAAGGATAATCAATTAAATACTTGTGAATACCATAAATAACAATTGATCTTAAATCCTTGTTCAATAACTTTGCTTCATTGTTGAAACTATACTCCAATAGATCACTCCATGAACACTTAACAAGTATTCAATCTTTTGCAAGTATCTTCTTTGACAAATAAAGTGTTGAGATATGAAGGCTGCCACCCTTGACTCAAGTAACTAAAATTCTCTTTGAACGAACCCTATTTACCTCAAGAGTTCTGAAATCTCCATTCAGATTGGATCCACCCTTAGGATTAAGAGGGATTAATCCTTCCTTGCTATTTTGGATGGTGAAAATAAATCACCTCCACTTTCTTCAGGTTTGTGTTTCACAGAAACACCCTCTAGTTATAAGAATAACTAGAAGACTTCAGATGTACGACTAAGACGCCTTTATGAGTGGACTTGAGAGAATTCTCAAGTATCTTTGACAACTTAGCCGATCAATAATTTATCAAACTCCTAGAGCATGAACTTGATAAACCTATTCTCAACTCCCCTCCTCTTCAATTGGCTTCAAACTGCACCATGGAACCAAGCTTCCAAGTACCAAGTCACCATAATTGACATCTTCCAACAACTCTCTTCATTCCATCGCTCCCGACTTTGGAATAAAAAGATGTAGATATCTTCAAATATAGAGGCCAGCGATTGAGATCTTCCACCATCTGTCTTCAACAATAACTCCAGAATCCCATAATTCCCGAGCTCTTCCATCAGAACCATATGCAGTGGAACCACCAAGGAACAAATTCAGCTTGCCCTAATAAGATGTCAGAACATCTTATAAGACAACCCAACAAGAGAACTAGCCATTTCTCTTGTAGTTGTTGTAGAACCTCCTCAGTAACATGAACAACCACCGGGTTGTTACCTTCGATCCAGAACATCCATCTCATCTATTAATACCCTTGAGTATGTCTGAGTTGATTGATCTAATCTTCAAAACTCCTCCTTGTTTAAATGCCAGAAAGTATCTCCCAAAGATCTCATCCTGAAACAGACAGGATGCCTGCTCTGATACCAATTAAAATTCTGGCATAGCAGATAGCAGATGTCCTAACACATGTCAAGACATTGTTCTCTGCTTTACACAATGTCAATAAGGAGAAAAATACAGATTGCAGAAAGTAAACGAACACACAACAATTGTTAACCTAGTTTGGTGCAAATCACCTACATCTGGGGGCTACCAAGCTAGGAATAAAGTCCGCTATAATAGTATTAATTCAAAGCTAAACTCCCCCGTTTACAACTTCTCACTTAATCACTACCCGTGCAACTTCTATCTAAGAATCTCCTAGATATGAGACCCATCTCAATTCCCTTTACAATCACCACGTGATAACAAATACTCAATGCTTAAAAGCTTAAGAGTGAACAATTTACAACAACCTATGTCGACCACATAATATCAAAAGATACATGGGTGATTTACAAACTACACAAGAGACTCTCAAAACCCTAAACCCTTATGTTGCACCGACGACTTGTTGTTGTGTGTATTGCTCTTTTAGGTCTAGCAAGTCCTTATTTATAAACTCTTACAGTATGGGCTTGGACTCTTCAATCAGGTCCAATCTTCACGTTTTAAATCAGCTACAAGATCTTCACATAAAAATAGGAACAAATCTTGTATAGTTTCCTAAAAACTCTTAAAGATCCTTTTTGTGAATTCCAATTAAATCTGGACTTGCTCCTAATAAATCTCCTTGACCTACGCATAATGATGAGGTATATCCAAAATATTCTCATCAAATAAAATCAAACCTGTCAAGAGATATAAAACGGAAGCGCCTGCTGCACCAGACAAAGATGTTATGACATTGTCTTCGACATCTGTCTGAAAATCATTAACAGCAGCGCCTGCTGTACCAAACCAAGATGTCATGACAGTAATACTGTCATGACAGTTGATGAAGATGCTTCAACATAATACTCAACATCTTGCCAAGTATTATAACCACATCTATACTGATGTCTAAGCAACCATGTCAGGACATCTTACCCAACATCTTGCTGTAAACTTCTTTAAGCCAAAATGCACCCAATCAAAGACCTAACAATCTCCCCCTTTGGCAAATTCTGGCTAAAACAACCTTTGAATAACACGTCAGACTCCCCCTCAAGGAAACAACCAAAGAACACTACTACTACTTACTTCTCCCCCTTTTTTGCCATAATATGACAAACCAAGCAACTATGCATTAAGAGCAATCAACCAAAAGCAAGCAAGTCAGTAGAAGAACACATCCAACTCAAAAGCTTGTACAATCTGACAAGTTTTGGTACTCCCCCTATCATACACAATTAGTCCCCCCTCAAAGGAAATCCCCCACACATCAGAGCACATGCAACGGAACAGCAGAAGCAGGAGCAAGCAGCACAAGCATAACATACTATCATGCTCCCCCTAAGTAGTTGCATACAACAAGCAACCACAAATACTTTGCCTCTCCCCTATCTTTCTCAACTGATGCTTCTTCAGCAAGAAACACCTCAAAATCACCACATGATATCCCATGACAACTTCATGACCATACAGTGAGAGTACCAGGAACGCATCCTTGTACCATAACTAACAAACTCTTGGATTGAGTCCAAAGCTCCATTGATCCCTCTCGTCCAGAAACTATCTATACACCATACGAATTCCTAATGAATTCTTATGTATAGATCTCCTTGTTCCCTGAGATACAACCCAATTGAATCTGGAATACTTTACATTCCTCAAAGAGACATACAGAGCCCCTTAGTTTTCTAGCTTCATCCAGATGTTCTTCACACTTGAAGGACATCAAACACATGCTCCAGAAATCTTCTGCCCATTTGCTCCACAAGCACCAAACTGATCCACTTCTAGCATGTAACATTCACATCAGACTTCCAAGACAGACTTTTACCCATCATTCTCTTGTACGATAAGATAAATACCTCTTATATAAGATATGACTCATAATCTTTCTCCAAGGATAACTCACCCAGAAGATGTTCTAACATCAGTTAGGACATCCTTCACATATCATAGACACCAATCAACATAGTTCTTGTTATGCTCCACCACTGGACTTACTACCTGCATAGTAATACAACTGAAGATCTTCAAACAACACTGCACCACCAGCTTGATCAATAAGAACTCCAGATAACCAAAGAGAGAAATAAACTCTCATCCACCAAAAGAAGGTAATCTTCCATAAACTGAGAAATTCTGCCACAATTTCCAAGATAGAAAAGACTCAATACCTCCTCAAGTCTTCAACCAACCACCCTTCTGCCCAAGATTAATTTGTTCCAAGACACTCCTCAAGAGTAATCAAATGCCACTGTTTAATTGTCTTGATTTTTTGAATCCACATATGAGAACTACCAAATGCCACTTTTGATTGCCTCATCCTTCTTAAATTCAAATATGAAACCAACCAAATGCCACTTTTTGACTGATCTCGCCCTTCTTCAGAACTCCCACAAGATACACTGATCCACCAATGAAATCTAATCTTCAAGTTACATGAACTACTTGCTCCATAGCAAACCATCTTGGATCTACCAAGCCTTAGACATGTAACATCTTCTCCATCCACAGCTCCCGCAAACTGAATGAGATAGACCTGTTTGAAGCATCCATAACTTCCATTCTCCTATAGACCAACTTATCTTTAAGATTATGTACCACATCACCTGCTGAGATCCTGATGTTAAGCTTGATGTCAGAACATTCTGATACGACATCCAGCTGCTGAATTCAACTCCTCTTTCTGCCACTTAGAAGAACCTCCTCCCTTTAACAGAACAAGAGTTCCATGGTCTCATAGACTTGATTCGACAACCAAGTTTGAGTAGATAACCTCCATCCTGCTTAATCTTAACACAGGTATTCAAAACAAGTTCACACCTTGATGAATATCTGCTTCACAAATCCAAAGAACTCAACGTGCCAAGTGTGATTCTTCAGAGAAAGTAGTCATAGACTACACCATAGCTAAACCAAAGGATACCACTTTCCTTAAGTAGAGCAGTCTGTAGAAAGTCAGAGATAACTGCCACTTAACCTTGACTTCCAAGATGAGTAAGATCACATGCTCCTAAGTACCTGAGATCATAAATAAACTGACCCATGCTGTGTTATCACCAGCACCATATTTTGGACAGGTCTCTTGCCAGGACACTTTCCAGATAAACATCAGATGCTTCTAGTAACACTTGTACACACTTGCTGCACTCCAATACTCCTAGATCAGAAATAAACTGATCCAAGAATTACTCATTAAGATTGTGATGTCTTCTTCTTCATCTTCCACATCACCATTGTCTAAACTAGTTTCTTGCCAAGAAACTCTCCAGAGATCAGATGCTTCTGCTACACCACATTGAAGCAGATTCTTAGGTCAACACCCAAGAGAAATAGATCCAAAAATTGATGCAGTTCCCCTCCCATGATTCTGCACAAGCCAGATGAAGAGATGTTCCAACATCGTGTTGAACATCAGCAATCTTAAACTTCACATACAAGTATAATCAATTAAATACTTGTAAATACCACAAATAGCAATTTATCTTAAATCCTTGTTCAATAACCCTTCTTCACTGTTGAAACTATACTCCAACAGATCACTCCATGAACACTTAACAAGTATTCAATCTTTTGCAAGTATCTTCTTTGACAAACAAAGTGTTGAGATACCAAGGCTGCCACCCTTGACTTAAGTAACTAAGATTCTCTCTGAACGAACCCTATTTACCTCAACAGTTCTGAAATCTCCATTCAGATTGGATCCACCCTTAGGATTAAGAGGGATGAATCCTTCCTTGTTGTTTTGGATGGTGAAAAAAAATCACATCCTCTTTCTTCAGGTTTGTGTTTCACGAAAACACCCTCTAGTTAGAAGAATAACTAGAAGACTCCAGATGCACGACTAAGACGCTTTTATGAGTAGACTTGAGAGAATTCTCAAGTATCATTGACAACTTAGCCGATCTATAATTTATCAAACTCTTAGAGCATGAACTTGATAAACCTATTCTCAACTCCCATCCTCTTCAACTGACTTCAAACTGCACCATGGAACCAAGCTTCTAAGTACCAAGTCACCATAACAGACATCTTCCAACAACTCTCTCCATTCCATTGCTTCCGACTTTGGAATAATAAGATGCAGATATCTTCAAATATAGAGGCCGGTGATTGAGATCTTCCACCATCTGTCTTCAGCAATAACTCCAGAATCCCATAATTCCAGAGCTCTTCCATCAGAACCATATGCAGCGGGACCACCAAGGAACAAATTCAGCTTTCCTTAATAAGATGTCAGAACATCTTATAAGACACCTCAACAAGAGAACTAGCCATTTCTCCTGCAGTTGTTGTAGAACCTCCTCAGCAACACGAACAACCACCGGGTTATTACCTTTGATCTAGAACATCCATCCCATCCATTAATACCCTTGAGTATGTCTGAGTTGATTGATCTGATCTTCAAAACTCCTCCTTGTTTAAACTCCAGAAAGTATCTCCCAAAGATCTCATCCAGAAACAGACAGGATGCCTGCTCTGATACCAATTGAATTTCTGGCATAGCAGATAGCAGATGTCCTAACACATGTTAAGACATTGTTCTCTGCTTTACACAATGTAAATAAGGAGAACAATACAGATTGCAGAAAGTAAACGAACACACAACAATTGTTAACCCAGTTCGGTGCAAATCACCTACGTATGGGGGCTACCAAGCCAAGAATGAAGTCCACTATAATAGTATTAATTCAAAGCTAAACTCCTCCGTTTACAACTTCTCACTTAATCACTACCCGTGCAACTTCTATCTAAGAATCTCCTAGATATGAGCCCCATCTCAATTCCCTTTACAATCATCACGTGATAACAAAAAATCAATGCTTAAAAGCTTAAGAGTGAACAATTTACAACAACCTATGTCGACCACATAATATCAAAAGATACATGGGTGAGTTACAAACTACACAAGAAACTCTCAAAACTCTAAACCCTTATGTTGCACCGACAGCTTGTTGTTGTGTGTACTTTCTCTTTTGAGTCTAGCAAGTCCTTATTTATAGACTCTTGCAGTATGGGCTTGGACTCTTCAATCAGGTCCAATCTTCACGTTTTAAATCAGCTGCAATATCTTCACATAAAAATAGGAACAAATCTTTTATAGTTTCCTAAAAACTCTTAAAGATCATTTTTGTGAATTCCAATTAAATCTGGACTTGCTCCTAATAAATCTACTTGACCTGCACATAATGATGAGGTATATCCAAAATATTCTCATCAAATAAAATCAAACCTGTCAAGAGATATAAGACAGCTGCGCCTGCTGTACCAGACAAAGATGTCATGATATTGTCTTCGACATTTGTTTGAAAATCACATAACAGCAGCGCTTGCTGTACCAGACCAAGAAGTCATGACATCTGTCATGACAGTTGATGAAGATGCTTCAACATAATACTCGGCATCTTGCCAAGTATTATAACCACATCTATACTGATGTCTAAGCAACCATGTCAGTACATCTTACCCAACATCTTGCTGTAAACTTATTTTAGCCAAAATGCAGCCAATCAAAGACCTAACACAATGTATGATGAATACCTTTGTTCTTAATGATATATATTTTATTTGAATCACTATTGAAAGGTATTTTTCAAATCTTGACCTAAGTTATTCATCTATCAATGAAAAAACTCTAGACATATATTTGTGAGTTGATATTCACTTTGTATCGATCTTTAAGTTTATTGGGTTGATTGTTAGCATGAGACATCATCTAGTGATTAATACGATAATACTCACGAAATCACTTTAGACATAAATGATATTGAGAGGATACATGATTATATTGATCGTAAATAAATTCACACGCTTGATTGATAGAATACATGCAAGTTAGGTTGATGAAATCTATTCTTGATATGTCTTTTTAAACAAACATCTTTCAAACTTCAATATTTGCTACAAAACACTTGTGAAATTTATGATACCAAACAAAACTCTTTTGAAACCCTCACTTAAAACTCTTTAAATTGTAGAACGAAAGTGATATCAGGATAATCTCTGTGGAGACGATAAAATTATTACCCACATATCATACTTTCAATGGCGTGCAACACCTTTTCTTTGATTGTGACGTTGCTCTGAATATTTGGGAAATGATAAGCGACTGGTGCGGAAGCTAAATCTCTTATGCAGGCTGTGTTTGGAAATTTTTCTTGGAGTGGAGAGTTGTAGGTAAGAATTCAGGAATCTCCAAGTTGGATTCTATTTGGATGGCGGTGGTGTGGTGCCTTTGGAAGGAAAGAAATAACATAATATTCAATGGTGGGTCGTATAATGTAAATGATATATATATGATAATATTAAGATTTTGGCTTAAAAATATAAGTGTATTGGGGATATTCACTACTCTAACTCTAACGTCCATGACTTTTGTGTGGAACCTTTTTAGGGTATAATGTTGATAGGGAATATCTTTTGATCTTGTAACTTCTTTGTATTAGGTTAGAATACCCCTAATATTCTTATTCAATCTCAATTACTTTTAGAAAGAGAAAAAATGATTTACTAATACTTATCAATTGTTTTGGTAATTCAGTAAGAATTTCAATTATTAATATAATGTATACTAACCGAAGTTTACACGTGATTGTAACCATCTCCAAAAATACACACTATGCAAAATCAGTTTTTATCATTGTTGACTCTACTGAATCCTTATTCATTATATCTATTTGTTTCTCCTTTTAACACTTATCACTTATTAATATTTTGTACACATGTGAGTGTAGCTGTATGCCAAATTCCTTTATTTAAATTTCTTTTCCAAACACTTATATAAATTTACACTATTTAAAGACAACTTTTGAAACATTACGAAAAATTTTATTGATGCCCTCATACAAACTTTAAAAGATGTTTTAATTCTATTGGCGCCTCATACAAATTATAGAGGGGACTTTAATCTTATTGACGTCCCCTTATAAATTTAAAAAAGGACTTTAATCCTATTGACATCGTCTTGTACAAATAAATTTTTGTTTGAAAGATGGGGAGAATAGAATTTATAAGAAAAAAATGATTATTTTGGAATATAATAAAGAAAAATATGATTATTTTGGTAATATAATGTACACACGTGAGTGTAGCTGTATCTCAAACTCTTTTATTTAAATTTCTTTTCCAAACACTTATATAACTTTACACTATTTAAAGACAACTTTTGAAACATTTTACGAAAATTTTTATTGGTGCCCTCATACAAACTATAAAAGATGTTTTAATTCTATTGGATATTGGAATAATATAAGCAAGTGTGAGTAAGTGGGGAAATAGTCTCACATTGAATAGGAATGTGGTGACTTGAGCATTTATAAGTAGGAAAACCCACTCACCTATCACCTTAAGGTTTTAGGTGGACAAGTGGTGTGTCTCTCACAAAGGTTCTTAGTCCTACACTATGTATCAATGCTCCCTAGTAAACTCCCCCAACAAATGGTATCATGAGCCTTTGGTTCAAGAAAGGGACCGGCTTACTTGTATCGAAATGCCTAAGAAGTGGTGTTCCGTTGAAATCGACGCCCAGAAAGAGGTGTATCGAAATGTCCTTGAAAGGCCCTTGAAAAAGGTGTCAACGACGGTACAAGTATAAAAAAGGGGAACATTGTGGACTCACACTTGAAGGAGAAGTGGGGAAATTGTCCCACATTGGATAGGAATGTGGTGAATTGAGCATTTATAAGTGGGAGAGCCCACTCACCTATTACCTTATGGTTTTAGGTGGACAAGTAGTGTGTCTCTCACAAAGATGTCTAGTCCTACACTTATTGACGTCCCCTTATAAATTTAGGAAAGGACTTTAATCCTATTGACATTGTCTTGTACAAATAAATTATTTTTGTTTGAAATATGGGGAGAATAGAATTTATAATAAAAAATGATTAGTTTGGAATATAATAAAGAAAAATATGATTATTTTGGTAATATAAACGTGAGTGTAGCTGTATGCCAAATTCCTTTATTTAAATTTATTTTTCAAACACTTATATAACTTTACACTATTTAAAGACAACTTTTGAAACATTATGAAACATTTCTACCTTCTCTCTAGCTTCTTCCTTTCCATGGTTTTTACTGAAGACGGGGAATGGACCAATGTTTCGAATAGAAGCAAGAGAAAGAACGCTATATGGGATACAAGGACGAATAACGACAAGAAGACAGACAAGGAAGAGGTGGCTTTAACGACAATCTTCATTGCTGAGTTTCCTGACTCAATGAGGGCCAAGGACCTCTTCAATCATTTTGAAATTTTCGGGATGATTGACGAGGTCGTTATTCCGGCAAAGAAGGATAAGTATGGTAGAAAGTATGGCTTTGTTCGGTTCTGTGGAGTTAAAGATGTGCGTAGTTTGGTTTTGAAGCTAGATAATTTATGGTTAGATGGTAAGAAACTCCATGCTAACCTCCCTAGATTCCTTTGGGCGGTTAAGGTTGCATTCCCTGATGAGGAGTCTAAAGGTAAAGGAAAGGATTCTGGAGTGCAAGGGCTACATAAAGGGGGTGGGTCTTTTAAATCACCCGACCTTAGATCTTATGGTCGCTTTTGGTCTGCTGATCGTGGTAAATCCTTTGCTGACATGGTGAAGGAGCCCGATTTAGCGCATTCTAGGTCGTTGGAGTTTGAAGTGGGTGGTGAAGTTTTGAAGCGGTTCAGTAAAGCGTATGTGGGTAAGGTTTTAAATCCGGGTTCAACCTATAATATTTAAATCATGTTTCATGCAGAAGGGTAATTTGCTCTGAAAGTCACTCCTATGGGAGCGAATCTCTGCCTTCTCTAAGAGGATGAGGACGGGGAACAGGAAGCTGTGGTGGAGGGAGCTGCAGGGTGGTTGAGCTAATGGTTCTATGAAGTAAGGAAATGGAGGATGGAAGATGTGGATTTGGAGAGAGTGACGTGGCTGCGGGTCTATGGTATTCCAAGCTTTGCGTGGAATGTGGAGTTTTTTTAACGCACTTCCTCGACGGTTGGTAAATACATTTGTTGTGAAGATTCTACTTCTAATTGTCCAGATTGGATGTGGCTAGCTTGATGGTTCGAACGTCATGCGGGTTGTTAATCAATGAAGTCTTAAGGGTGAAGATCAATGGGATTTTTTTAGGGTCCGTTTAGTGGAGGAGACTCTTAGACCTTCTTCTAGGGCGGTAGAGAAGCCAAGGGATGGTGGTTCGGTGAGGGAGACATAGGACAGCAATGACAACTCATCGTGGAAAGATTTCTTAGGCAACGAAGATGACAGGGGGTTTTTCGATGATGGTGGGTCCCAAGGATCAGGTAACGTTATATCCAAGAAAGAAAAGCAGGGCAAAAAGGTTTCTTCTGTCCCTTTGGAGAATGTGTGTTCCAAGGAGCTCCTTTTTTGCCATAATGAAGTAGGTGGAGGTAGGCCTGTTTGTTCAGAGGCTGCCATCGATAAGGGTGAAACTTTGTCTGTTTTTGCAGAAGTTGGTGGGACCCCTTCGGCTTTGAGGAGTAGTGGTAAAGAAATGTTAGGTGAGGGTGAAGTGGATTTGGGCTGTAATTCCTTATTAGTTTTTGATGAAGTGCTCAAAGCCCACAAAGCCCATGAATTAGGTGGTGGCTTAGATGGTAGATTTGTTTCGGAGAGTCCGTCTAAAAGCGACCAAAAGAAAACAGTGGTGTGGAGGGTCGTCCGTGGCCTGTTCCTACAATTCGAAGGTGAGAGAGGAATTGGATCTAGAAGAGAATCTCTTACCTCTATATCATTCTAACAAGCAAAGTTGTAGATGCTCTTCGTTATCTGAGTCCAGCAGAAGTTGAAATGTTAGTTCTTTTATCCAGGGCACGATCAACAGGGAGGTCAAGAGAACTGAGAAATCGGTGGAATCTTTGTCTAGATGCCACTCTGTTACTACTTCTGAAGTTGTCCAGGGCAACAAGAGATTTTGGGCGGAATTGGAGTCTAAGGTGGCGGTTAAAATTTGAGAAATGATCACAACTCTGGGGGTTAAAGGAGGTGGTGATCCAGCTATCTTGGAGAAGGAAATCAGACTCATGGAGAACAGAGATAAGGAATAAGTTTCTAAGCAGGGGCAATCAAGTAACGTGGTCAGATGAATTTATGCTCTTTCAACATTAGAGGGGGTGGTATCTTGGTAAAGCGGAAGAGGATTGCGTATTTGATTCAATCTGGGAAAGCTGATATGTATTTCATCCAAGAAACGAAGCTGTATGGTATCAATCAGGATCTGGCGTCTTCTTTTTGGGGAAATGAAGAAGTGGAATGGTCAGAACTGGGAGCGTTGGGTGCTTCTGGCGGTCTCATTACTCTTTGGAGGAAAGGTACTCTGAATCTTCTTTACAGTTTCAGGGGTTTGGGTTTCGTGGGAGTTAGAGCTTTGTGGAAGGGGAAAGACATTGTCTTTGTCAATGTTTATACCCCTTGCAAGTATGATCTGAAGAAGCGTTTTTGGAATAATCTTCTCAAAGTGAAGCAGAGATTTCAAGGGTGTTGTTGGTTGATAGGTGGTGATTTTAATGATGTTTCTAGGGAAAGTGAAAGAAAGGGCTATTCTGCTGATGGTAGGAATATTAAGATAAGAAGGTTCAGAGGTTTCCTAGATGATTTAGGTTGTATTGATGTGCCTTGTTCAGGAGGGTTATTCACTTGGTTCAGTGGAGGAGGTACGGCTATGAGCAGGCTAGACCGTTTCTTGGTCTCGAGCGAGTTGGTGGAGGAGTTGAATATTGTTGGCCAGTTCATTGGTATGCGTGATATTTTGGACCACTGTCCTGTGTGGATTAAAGCGTGTAGTCTTGATTGGGGTCCGAAACCCTTTAGATTCAATAATGGTTGGCTTAATCACCCTCTTTTTAAGGAGTTCATTTGTAAAGAGTGAGGATCTTTGAAGGTAAATGGCAAAGGCGATTATGTTCTAAAGGAAAAGCTGTCTTTGCTTAAGAAAGGTCTGAGAAGATGGAGTGTGGAAGTGTATGGCTGGGTGGATCTTAAAGTGGAGGAAAAGGTTCTTGCGCTTCATGAGCTTGATGATTTTGTTAGTAGGAATGATGGTGGGAGTCATGATTCTTTGGAGATGCGGAACAAGAGAATTCTGGCTGCTCGGGGCATTTGGGCTCAATTAAGGATGAAAGAGAAGTTACTTAGACAAAAGTCGAGGATGTTATGGTTAAAAGAAGGGGATTTGAATTCTCGCTACTTTCACTTGGTCATGAAGGGGAGATATAGGAGGAACTTTATTTCATCTGTTCTTACTTCGGATGGATGGAAGGAGAAGGTAGATGATATTAAGCAAGAGCTTTTGTTCATTTTCAGAAGAATTTTTCTGAAACTAATTTTGACAGGCCTATCACTTAAGGTATGGACTTCGATGTTCTGTCTCCCTTGGAAAGCTCTTCCTTAGTTGATGAGTTTTCTATTTGTGAGATTAAGGCTGCTGTTTGGAGTTGTGGGGGTAGTGAGAGTTCGGGCCCGGACGGGATGTCATTTCAGTTTCTACAGGATTACTGGGAGTTGGTTCAAGATGATATAGTTAAAATGGTTATGGATTTTTCAGTTAACCCAACTTTAACAAAGGCGGTGACGGCGTCTTTCTTGTCTCTGGTTCCGAAGGTGCAGAATCCTCAATCCTTGACTCAATACAGACCTATTTGCATAATTAGTTGTGTGCAGAAAATCTTATCTAAATTATTGGCTACTAGATTAAAGAAGGTTATCGGTTCGATCATTTCTCCTGAGCAATCGGCGTTTTTATCAGGAAGGAGCATAGGGGATGGAGTCCTTATTGTGAATGAAATTCTTGATCTAGCAAAAAGAGAAAAGAGGGAGTGTCTAGCTTTTAAAGTTGATTTGAGAGAGCTTATGATTGTGTATCATGGGACTTTCTTAGATTTCTTTTTTCCAAAATGAAGTTCGGATACAAGTGGGTTCAATGGATGAAGGCTTTGGTCTTTAATGGTTCTTGTTCGATGTTAGTAAATGGTAGCGCAACGAAAGATTTTAAAGTGTCGAGAGGGTTGCGTTAAGGTGACCCTTTTTCTTCGTTTTTGTTTCTTCTAGTTATGGAGGCCCTGACCCAGTTAATGAAGAAGGCAGTAGAGTTGAATCTTTTCAAGGGGTTTAAGATAAATTCTGATTTATGCTTCAGTATTGTCCAATTTGCAGATGACACGATGTTCTTGGGAGAGTGCAGTTGGGATAATTTATGGAGTATTAAAGGAATTCTTAGAAGCTTTGAGCTTGTTTTCGGGCTGAAAGTCAATTTCTATAAAAGTTGCATTACAGGGATCAATCTTCCTGCAGGTTTTATGCAGGATGCTGTGGAGTTTTTGTGTTTTAGGTGTGGAAAGATCCCTTTCAACTTCCTGGGGATAGTGGTTGAAGCTAATCCTAGGAGGCAAGCTTCGTGGAGTCATGTTATTGACAACCTGAGGAAACGGTTGACTTGTTGGAAATGGAGACATCTCTCTATTGGTGGGCGGGTTGTGTTGATTAACTATGTTCTTCATTCTCTCCCTATTTACTCCCTATCCTTCTATAAAGCTCCTTGCAAAGTTCTGAAGGAAATTGTAAAAATCCAGAGCAACTTTTTGTTGGGGGGGAGGCGGGGTCGGATTCCGTTAGAAAGGTCCATTGGGTGAAGTGGAGTGTTGTGTGTAAAGCTAAGGAGAAAGGGGGCTTGGGTGTTAAGAATATTTTTCTGTTTAATAAAGCTCTTCTTCTTAAATGGAAGTGGAGGTTTTTAACGGAAAATGGAGGTTTGTGGTCTCGCCTGTTACGGCATCGTTACGGTCAGAAGAGTATCGCTATGGAAGTTCTGTGCAACAAAGGGAAGGGTGGTCTCAAGTCTGACTCTTTATGGTGGAGGGATTTGTCCCTCACTTCGTACGACTCTGAGCTTTAGACGAATTGGTTTGTCGATAATATTTCCTGTGCTTTAGGTGACGGTAAAAGTCTATCTTTTTGGTACAGCAATTGGGTGAATGACCATTCTATAAAACAGCTTTTTCCTGCTTTGGTTCCTCTGACTTCTAGTTATAAGCTCACTGTCGCGGAGGGAATGGCGAATTATATGGACAGTTACGTGTGGGAGAATGGTGTTACATTGTTTGATGGTGATCTCAGTTTGAACAGGGTTGTCCATGAATGCAGGGCTGTGATTAACTCTTTTTCTTTATAGGAAAATGTCATCGACGATTTCAAGTGGGACGGAGAGAACGATGGTATTTACTCGGTTTCTAGTGGTTATATGGCTCTGTTGAGTGCTTTTGGGGATGAAGACTCTCGGGAGCAAGTGCAGGAAGTGTTGAACAAGGTTTGGAAGATTGGTGTTCCGTCGAAAATTCAAGTTTTCTTGTGGAGGTTGTTTTTGAACAGGCTGCCAACTAAAGTTCAAATTGGGAAGAAAGGAATAATTAATGATTTGGATCAATTCTGGTGTGTTTTCTGCAGGATTTATATGGAAGACGTGGATCATTTGTTTGGAGGTTGCACCCTTCTGGCTCCTTTATGGAACAACATCTCTTCTTGGTTGGGGATTCCCTTTTCATTTCACTCTAATTGTGTGGTTTCATTTAATAATGCTTGCTTTGCTGTCAAGAGGAGATTTGGAAACTGTCATGGCATGTTTGTTTAGATTGCAGTGGTTTGGTGTATTTGGTTGTGTCGCAATGCCGTTGTTTTTAATAACAGTAGTTTTGTTGTTGAAGATGTAGTGTACTCAATCAAAGCTACTACTTGGATTTGGTTGGGTAGAGTCCTTACTTTATCTCCTTCTTGTAATTGGTCGATTTGGTTATCAAACACGGCCATTTGTTTATCTTGACTTCCGTTTGTAAGGGTTCGAGTACCCCTTGTACTCGCGTTTAGTTGATCCATTGCTTTTTTAAAAAAAAAGAAAAATTTGTTCAAATAAAGAAATATCTTAAACCAAACATCTTCAACTTTTTTTATTACTCACGGAATCAATGAGACTTCTTCATTCAACACTTACAAACACTTTTTTAATTGTCAAAATTTCTTCCCAAATAAGTGCTTTAAAAGATAATTCACTATATTTTTTTTTGTCATTTTTGAATTTTAATATGTAAATATTTTCACATTTTAATTTCTTCTTTTTTTGCCAGTAATATGCTGATATCAATCTCGTGTTTGTAAATCTGTATCATAAAAAACTCAAAAATGATGGATAATACTCCCTCCGTCCCAAAATATAAGAGAAAAAATTAAAAACACACTTATTAAGAAAAGTAAAAAGTATAATAGTTTGACTAAGATTTTGTTGAAAAAAATTGTTTTGAAAGATGTAAAAACAATTCTGATCGGTTGTTAGCTATAGAAAAGATGAGAGAGAAATCAAATTAAATGCAACTTGCATTTAATTTTACCTTGAAAAAGATGAAAGTTATTTTTTTCTCTTATATTTTAGGACAAGAAAAATACACTTTTTTTCTCTTATATTTTGAGATGAAGGGAGTATTAAACAATCAAGGAGTACATCATGACATAATATATAAAAGAAGTCAGGATCATCCACTTATAATAAGTGATTGGAATAATATAGTGGAATACTACAAATGACCGGGTCAAGTTGTTCTTCAAATAGAATATTATGGTGCCTACAATTTTCCAGTACAAAATATTATTCGAATGTCTTCTCAGACTGAATTACCACAATTTCATAGTAGATATACTTTTCACCCTGACATTTATTCGTTTGATATTACCCTAACACCTATTAGTATTTCATTACCGAAATTAATTGAGTTCTGACAACTTTAATTATATTTTACTGTATAGAATTAAAATTTTCCATCACATTATGCATTACTATTTAACTAACTTTTTTTATTTCCTATTATAAAAAAAAATTGCAAGTCGACTTTGCAACTCTATTAAGAGATTATGATTATCACTTTTTCTATAATGTCACTTACTCTATTGTATATTAAAGATGCATATATAACAAAATTAACATACAAATGATACGAGTTTTGTAAATCGTATATAAGAATTCACCTCTAATTTATTCACACATAGACACAATTCGATTCAGATTTGATGTTAACTCAACAAACAACAAGTATCATATTTAAAAAATAAGTCTTTAATTAATTATGTAATTATTGAATTTTTTGCCTATTAAAAAAAAAATTAATTATGTAATTTATCTGTATGTTTTTCAAGTTTAATAATATCTTTGTCTTTTAATTTTTATTTTCATTCTAATTTCATTTACCATCTTTTCCCATTATTTCCTCGTATATGTTTACAGTCAATTCTTTTCAAATTAAATCAATTATTATTAAAATAAACTTAAATATTCATCAAACCAATAACAAACAGTTACGCGCGAGTCTCTGCAAATGCACCACGAGTTACTAGTTTCTTTCAATATCCATACGTCCAATAATGCGTACATCACGTTTCTTTTCAAATAAAGAATTCTAATATATCCTCTACAGCTAGACGGATTGCAACACTTGTGGAGACCCATTATTTTAAGCAAACTATTACTATCTTTCTTTGTTTTATCTTATCATCTTAGGTACGTTTGGATTCTCGTAACTTTTGTCATAAAAACCTCACAATTATTTCAAATCTAAACAGACAACCTTAAACGAAACACACATACATTCATTTGTCATCTTATATATTCTTATCAATTAATTGTCACCACATCTTATTTTATACATTTTTTTTCATCCTTTCTTTTTTCCCTACTAAAAACCAAAATCACGTGGTTCCTGATTGAAACTTACCATTAACGAGAATGTGATATTTAAGCACTAACTTAAGAAGATGTGCTGTATCCGGTGGATGAGCTTCCAATTGTGGCCGTTCAGGCAATACCCACCGTCCATCACCGGATCTCACCATCCCTTTATTCTCATCTTGTCTCCAATGTGGAGGTACACCATTCTCACTCCGTAGAAAATCACAGCTCTTATTCACAAGTGCAATATCTCTTTTCGAAACCAAATCAAATTTTTTCTTCTTCCCATGATACCCATCTATTAAATGCAAAAGTACCTCTAAATTATGTGCACAACCCAAATCACCATTTTCCTTCAAATAAGGACTTTCTCTATGATCCAAGGCAATTTCAGTTCCAACATGTGCATAACTCCATGGAAAAGATAAAGTATCTTCTATATACTTCTGAAACTGAAATTTTTCGTTGGTAATTATCCCTGGCACTGTTGGAACCTTGTCATGCACGTTTAATATTCTCAAAACCTTAACACCTAGTTCATCGCACCTTTCTTTGAACTTCAAGTTCCCAACCCTAGGACCTGCGAATGAGTAAACGGTTACAGGGATGTTGGTTTTGTTATTGTTACTATCTTCGACGACGTTTAGTTTTAGTTCAGCAATGTCATAGGCGCTGAGTATGGCTAACGCGGCACCGAGACTGTGTCCTGTGATTGTGATGCTGAGTTCTTCTTCTTCGTAGTATTGTACGAGGCGTTTTACTTCTGAGAGGACTTGTTCCCGAGCTGAGAATGTGCAATAACTGCATGAATCTTCTTTCTTAGTGTATAAGTCATAGAAGCCTAATTCTACTTTGATTGTGGGGTCATTTCTGAAGTTTGCTTCGTGTAGAATGTCTTTTAGGTCGTATATCCATTCTATGTATGTCACTGTGCCCCTCCATGCAATAACTGTACACAAAAAATACTTCGTTTGATTAGAAACTGAAACATCATTTCACTTTTTTTCTATATGTTTCTTTTCTTTTATTAAATAATATTAACGAAATATTAAATAAAAAAAAGTTGAATTAAGAAAGTTACAATTTTTGTTTACATTTAGATGAGAGGTTAACTAAAGATTAAAGATGCTCCTGGACTGATAATCAATTCATAATCATAAAATATTTATATGTTATAATCAGTTATTTAAATAAATTGTTATAATTAAATTTCATTTTTGTAAAATAGTTATAAAGCGGTTATTAACTAAATTTATAATTAATTTTGATTTATATTTTCTTTAAAATTATTTTTTGCAAATAATTTATTTATTAAAGAAATCAATTTTTTATTTTAAGAAAAAATATTTATTTTAAAAATTAAAAATCCTATTTTTTTTATTTTAGAAAAAAATCATTTTCAAAAAAAACTTTATTTTAAAAAAAATGATTTTTTAATTATTTTGAAAAAAATATTTTAAATGTTTTTTATTTTCAATTTTTTTAATTTACTGAAAAAAATATTTTTAATGTTTTTTCTTATTTTCAAACCAGATTAATAACATATCTAAAATATAAATTTACTTAAAACCATACTAATAATTAGTTGATTTTTAATAATCAAAATTATATATAAAAATATATAATTTAAATAATAGATTAATTTGAGATACATGAAAGATGAAAAAGATATATATAGGGTATTTATGCTCTTTTTTTTCAAAATAGTGAACCGTAAATAAATACACTACTTAGCAGCGGTAACTAGTATATTAATTAAAAATATTTGGTAAAGTTATCGATTAAACTATCAAATCAATTTTTAAAAAACATGATTTTTTTAATTAATACTCCCTCAAATCTTATTTCTTATTTATAAGAAAATAAATTATTTTTAAATTGATTGAAAAATCAATGTACCTAGCCAATATACATATCATATACATTAATTATTAAATAAATTTAAAAAATAATTTTCTTAAAATAGAGAAAGTATTTTTTTTTTCAATTACAATAATAAAAATAAAAATTAGAGAATAAATGTGTAAAATTGTTATTAAAATGTTAAAACTTAATAAATAAAAAATATACAAATAAGGGGTTTAAATTATTTTATTTATCTCTTGTATATGTTAGAAAGCGTTTGTTTTACTGATACTAAATAGTTATTCTTCGAAATCCAAATTTAGAAATAACATACTTGTGTTTGTTACTAGGGAAATCAAAATTGTATTCTAGAAAACTTTTGCTGAGTAAGGAACTTTATCAACATTGTGTGGCTTTCAATTCCTTTTAAGTTGTAATAAAGGAAAACAAAATTGTCCCCAACAAAATCTAATCATATACAAACACTTTTATAAAAGTTTATTTCTAAAAAAGCTATTCCTGAAAAAGTTGTTTCTAAACATTTATTTTTGATACAGTTTCCAGCTTAAAAAAATTAAAAAAAAAACACTTTTTATGAATCTTTTAGTACACTCCTGACAAACAGGGAGAGTATTTATGCGGAGAAAAAAACATACCAAAGAAAAAGAATCAGCTTCTCAAACAACTTTACTTTTTTTAAAGTTAATAAATTAAAAACTGTGAGAACCATTGAGATCAACTTTTGTTGATCAACTATTTGTGAACTTAAACAACTTTCTTTTCATAAGAAAGAATTATTAGTTTTTTATTTTAATTTTTATCTATTTATTTACAAATTTATAAAAAGTTAAAAAAACCATTTGATATAAAAAAAAATTAATTTACTCGGTCTCTATGAAATCATTTAAGAAAAGTATAAAATAAATAGAAAAAATAAATTGACTTAAATGCATTTTTTATGAGTTAGTAAATTTTTTATTTTGTTTAAGTTTTTATATCTCACTTTTACATGCGTTTTAATACTAAATCCAAAATTTGTAAAAAAAAATTGAAAGAAAACTCTGTCAAAAACACAGATTTTTTAACAAATTTTGACTTTAAAGACTAAATCACATGTTAGATTAAAAAATATCAAAAGCTCGCTAAAATTCAAATAAATTGCACTTTTGTTTTTCTCTTTAAAAATTTCTAAAAACAACTCTTTATACTATGGGACTTGAAAATCATAATCAGTGAGAAAAACGCTGTAAGAATAATGGTTACCTATGTCACGGCGTCCCAACCGTTTAATTTCTTCTTCATCGGTGGCGACAGCGATATACCCCATCCAGTTAGCATGTGTACTCCACACAGAAGAGATCTTAGATTTCTGAAAAAAGTTAGGAAGGTTGATGTTTGAAGTTGCGTATAGATACCGTGTTATGGTGTATCCACTACTATCAGCCATGTCTAGTTTGTCGAAGAAATGTGAAGGATGATACTTGCAGGTTCCACAGTATTTGGAGTGTGGATCAAAGTCGAAGGAATCGTAGCATGCTTGAGCAAACTCACCGTAGCGAATGATTTCTTTCCGGAGAATCGGATCCATTGGATCTATCAAGCCTTCCCAGTTGTTCTTACCTTGGATTTCTTCCCATACTTCGCTCAACTGAGGTGGTGGTGGTGGTGGTGATAGTAGCAGTGGTGTTAGTGGTTGTGGTGGTGATGATTCTTCTTTTCCGACGTCGTCTTCTTCTCTGTCTTCTTCTTCATCTTCTTCTAGTTTGTTTAACATGGAAAAAGAAGAAGAAGAAGAAGGAGAACATTTGAGAAGTAGTATTGGTGAGTTATTAGGTTTTTTTGAAAGGATGAGGAATTTGGATTTGTGGTTGGTGGATCTTGAAAAAAGAGGTTGAGAATGAGAGAGAGATGGGAGGTTTGAATTTTGGTTGAGGAGATTATGGAGAATGGGTACAACAGAAGCCATGCGAGCAATAGGGATCCACTATATTTTTCTAATGGAAATGAAGAAAGATACAAATGGAAAGGAAGTAATAATTATCAAAATGTTATTGGAGCATAGAAATTGTGATTTAGAACACGCACTCTAGAGACTTATCAAATGAACTACTTTAACGAATATCTTTAAAAAATAATAATTATATTAAGGTGAATAGTGAGTATGTTTAATCTATACGATCTTGTATATAGATTATTATTATATTATTATTATTATTATTATTACTCCCTCCGTCTCATAAAAAGTGTCTCATTTGCACTTTTTCTTTGTTTCAAAATAATTGTCCATTTACATTTTCACTTTATTCAACTACTTTATCAACTATATTTAATAAGGATATTTTAGTAAATGACATTAACTTTTTCACTACAATCAACACATCTAATCATTTTCTTAAGAACCGCGCATTGCTCAAATAAGACATTTTTTATAAGACGGAGGGAGTATTATTTTATATATTAAGGTTTGGAGGATACTATACTAGTATAGCAAAGGAATCATTTCACTTAGTATAATGTCAGCAATACAATTGTGAAACAATCGTACTCTTGACAACTACTCAAGAACATGGATGCCTTTGTAAGGATAGAAAGCATCATCTTAGCGTCTTGTCATCTTGCTAAATTGATGATAATATTGGGTCTTTTTAGGCCAACTTTCATAAGTTAGTGTAAAAAGTAATGTGGTTCAAATTAAGTTCTACCCCCTAGATGTACTTTATTGAGAATTCTTCTCATTTATAAAAACATATATACGTGAAGGTGTAGTGAAGGTGTAGATGAAGATTCTTCCGAATTATATACACGTTATAAGGGTGACAAACAAGTATGTCCGTCTACTTTAGATATGTCCTACAAAAGTGTACAAAAAAAATTGAGCGAGGCGAGGTGGTCATAATTGAGGATGTCGGGCTAAAACCTAGTCTCGTCCCACACAAAAATGATGGCGGAGCGTAGAAAGGTTGCGGGCGTTGCACATTTTAAGCCTAAAAACGTAAGAATTTATATAAATGCTCGTGCCCACAAAAACGCGCGAAGAAAACAGGGTGGGAAGACTGACACATTAGAGGGTGAAAGTCTAAAATGCGGGCAAAACGGTCATACCCAATAGGTCGGGTCCGTTTTGCCACACCTACACCTAAACACATGTTCAAATCATATATTGTTCGATGTAAAATTCTTAACACATTTACTCACGCTCAGAACTGAACATTTAAAACGAAATAAATGGTGGGTGACCTGATAGCAGAACCTGATAACATATAGTCCACCATATCTTAAACGAACCTTTTGATACCATGTTAAGAAATGTAATTAGATCTAAGTTAAACCTACAAAATCGACTTCGACTTGTAAAGTGATGATGATTCCCACAAATAAGCACATAAATACATGTTCAAATCCTATATTGTTTAACGTAGGACTTTTCTTTTGTTAAAAAAAGGAATGAAATTAACTAGAGTACTAGGGTGCTTTACCCTAATACAACACAAGTCCATAATCCAAAAAGAAGAAAGCAAAAACAAAACAAAAAAAATGCAAAAGACTATCAATAGGAGCAATGAAGAAGTCTTAGAAGTTACATAAATAATTAAAATTCCTTCCTAAAGCACTCTATCTCCAAGCTGTAAGTTTGATAGATAAAATAATATTGCTGACATTAACTGGCTCTCTTTGAAATATTAGTCTATTTTTCTTAGTCAAAATTGCAGTCCACCAAAATAGACCTTCAAAACCTTCTTTAATAATAAATCTCCAATTGTCCAGCCTCCTGGGATTACTTCCCACTTTGATACCAAGAAAGGTGAAAGGGAACTAAGCCACTCTGCAGGACAAAAAAAAGTAGAAGCAGCTTGAATGAAATTCCTATGAATATTGATAGCATAGAGATTTCTCTTCCAAAGATTCACCCCAAGACCATACACAAGTTCAAAGCATTTGAGAATAGACTCCACACACCATAAGTTATGCCATGTTCCTTCACAAATAAGTAAGGTGTCTTCTGCAAATTGGAGGATGTCAAAAGACAATCCACTAGACACTTTGAAGCCAGAATACAAGCTTAAATCCATAACTTTCTTGACTAAACCAATTAAAGCTTCAGTCACCAAAACAAACAAGAATAGATAGAGAGAGGATCCTTCTGCCTCAATTCTCTCTCTACTTTGAATTCTTTAGTGGAATTGCCATTCACAATAATATACATGTAGCTAGAAAATATACAAGCCTTCATCCAACTACACCATTTAACCCGAAATCTCATCTTCTTCAGCAAAAATCTCAAGAAGTTCCAACTAAATTTATCAAAAGCTTTCTCAAGGTTTACTTTGAGAAACATACAATTCTTCTTACTCCTAGTAGCTACATCAATCAGTTCATTAGCAACCAACCCCATCCAACATTTGTCTAATAAGAATAAAAACATACTGGTTGAGAGAGATTATGCAATTGAGAAATTTCTTCAACCTATATGCTAAAAGTTTGGATAAGACCTTGTAGAGACAACCCACCAAACAAATTGGCCCCATACTCATCCATCCTCCACGTAATTGTATATTCTTAGGAATTAGGGTAAAAAAACAGAGAGATAAAGGATTTGGGAAGAGTAACATTGGAATGAAATTCCTGGAAAAAGCCTAACATATCACTCTTGAGGATATCCCAGCATCTCTTAATGAATTCTAGACCGAAACCCATCTGGGCCCTGGACTGTAATGCCCTGTATAATATATACCTAGAATAAATACTATACGAGCATTTTATTTGGTACTGACACCATCATAAGTGCCTAATGGTGTAATTCACATACTTGACCATTTGTTAAAAACATAAAACAATCTATGGTACAAAGATATAGAAACTAGCCAAAATAATAAAAACAAAGATCAATAGACCTACATCCCTCAATTGTATACAACAAAATACACAGCGGAAAAACTAAAGTTAAGCTTCTCTTGAAACATCCAAGCATAGCTCCACTTGTAAATTAAACCTGCAACAACACCTGAAAAATAGCAACAATAATGGGGTGAGATATTAATCTCAGTGAGTTCCCTATCTTATGGATTCTCTCAGCTTTATAGGGTTCTAGCCAAAATCCTAACTCAAGTCAAGGGGAAGGGAAATGACCTTGAGTTCACAATCTCACACTATATGGAAAACATGTCATGAGTTTGTTAACTCACAATTTATCACTAATCAGTAACCTCACCAAGGCATCCCATTTTCCCGTCCGCTTCTACGTTTAGAAGTCGACCCGAGTCATGGGTCCTTGTAATTTACTTGGCATACGAAAATGGATTTGGGTCCATCGGCCTGTTAACCGTGAACCGTCACTTCTCATGGCATGTTAACCATCACAAGTCTCTTTACCCGTAGGCTCCATTCGTACAAAACCGCAGGAATCAAACCTACTAAGTAATCCTATGCACACGATCCAGAGGAGCTTGTTACTCATGGAACGACATATATCAGGGAAACGGTTACGATTACGTGATCATACACAAACGTGATTGTATTCGGCAATCACAAGGCCACATTCGCCTTAAGGCCTCTCTTGCCTTTTTTCTCATAAAACACAAAGGTTTACACACATGTTCCATACTAGTGTTTCACTCTCTCCTAGATCATTACTCGTCAAGGATGCAACCTTTCTACATCAAATGCACGAGCATCACCATCTAGGTTATCTACTCTAGACCATTACTCGTCAAGGATGCACCCTTTCTACATCAAATGCATCGAGCATCCCCATCTAGAGTTTCTATCAATTTCTAGTCATATTACTAGATTCCACTATAGTTTCATGTTAAGGTTTTCTCACTCTTCCTATTCCATATTTTAAGCATGCATATTCTCTCACTCATACTTATCAAAAAATTAGATATATATGGAATAACACAATTTAAATAGGTAAAACATTTATCACAGCATATCACATAACCATTATTTTTACTCAATCATAAAGTTAACACAATTCTTGGTTTCCCTCCGATTCATTTAATCGGGTACCGAAATCAATACTTTTTCCTTTTATCCCGTAGGATATTTTGATAGCTTTTCCAACGACTATTACCATGCCTCGATTGGAATTACAATCCAAAAGATATGAATTTTTAAACATTTTTCAAAATCACAACAGTGGTAACTGGTTACCTCAGAATGAGTAACCGGTTACTCAATTTCACTGTTCAAAATAGAACCAAAATGAGAGTTAGAGGCACATTTTGGTAACCGGTTACCTCAAAATGAGTAACCGGTTACTTAGTTCATTTTCACGCAGAATTCCAAAATTTCCTTCAAGTAACTGGTTACCTCATAATGAGTAACCAGTTACCACTGAACCAGAAACATAAAAAACCTATTTTTAATGATATATTTTTCAATCCAATCTCAACCCAAAACATGTTGGAACTTAACAACAAGCATCATCGATTAAATTCACATATATCCCGACTATATTACGCAGTTTTATTTCAAGTTTCATCCGTTAGAAACATCGATTCTGCACAATTATTCATTTTCTCTCAAACTCTAACCTAAACTCAAACCATGAAATCTCTAGAGCTTAAGGTATCTATGTAGAACCCACCTGATAATCAAAGAGGAGGTTGAAGAAGATGATGAGTTGAAGATGATCCATGGGCTTCTTCTCAAGTTTCTTCCTCTTTTCCATTCTCTCTCACTTCTTTCTCTCTTTCTTCTTTTCTTTCCTTTTATAACATATATATATATATATAATATATATATTATATATATAATACCAATATTATATAATATAATCCAATAGGATAAAAACATCTCTAATTGATATTTTTATCGTCTAACACCGAATGATCAATATATATATTATATATATACTATATACTATATATTATATATATAATATAGTATAATATATTATAATAGTATATTATATATATATATATAATACATATATTATATAATATAATCCAATAGGATAAAAACATCTCTAATTGATATTTTATCGTCTAAACACCGAATGATCAATTATTAGCGTTACCATAAAAATCCTCTCTTGAATTAAAATAATTGATCTGTCTCTTTCATCAATAATTGATCTCTTCAGAGTTCACCGGTTGCTCTATTGATCCCAATTGACAATACATAGAGCACTTAGAGGATTCCATTAATCCAATTATCCAAAGATAGGGTACACAAAAGCTCATCTGATATCCAATTGAGCGTTTAGAGAATATGGGGTATTACACTCTGCCCCCCCCCCCCCCCAAATTGAAATTCTCCCTCGAATTTCCTAAACTCGACAATAACCACAACTTGTATCATTATCTTAGTTCCGCACTCAACTTTACTTCCGTTCAAATTTTCTGACGTATTCCAATTCCAACTTGACTTCTCAGACCAAAATCCGTATTTTCACGAATTATCAAACTTCGGGTCCTTAGTCATACTCTTATTCCAATATTGGGTTAATTCTAACTTTGCTTCTGCTCAATTCTTCTATTGTTTCATACTAAAACACTTGGTCGCATTCTACCTTCGGAAAGAACGTACCATTCTATATTCCTCTACTGAGTCACACAACAAAACTGTAACATCTTATCTTGGTTCAGGATAACAAACACTCATCAAATCCTCATGAGTTGATTCGGTGATTTCTTAACTTCATGCAATTACCGACGATTTATCTTTCCATAAATCTTTCAATGCCCAAAACCACTTCATAATTAGTCAAACAACTTCTTTACCAATTCCACTTGATCTGATGTTATACATTGTACCCATCACATCCGATATTTTCACTTATTTCGTATCACACTAAAAGTTAACACATTTTAGAACAAGATCTTCTTATTTCTATACTTATAAGCAACAATCTTCCATTCCTTATTATTCTGACTAAACTCTTTCATCTGTCACCTTCGACTGCATAATCCAAATTCTAACAGTGGAACACCACGGGTTCTCAAGCCCTACCAAGTAGCTAACAGCCTACGGAGAAACACACTTATCCACTGGGGTTCTTTACTAACCAGCGGCATAAGAAACTTACAAACGTTCTATGGTAGAACAATTTCCTCGCCGACACACAATATTATAACATCGGTCCTAACACTCTCCAGACGATAAAGGCACAGGAGTTATACTGTTACAACCATAACCACATAACTCTCCATCCATTCTAAACTCGGAATAATACATCCAAAAACCACCTTAACGATTTTCGGTTCTGGTTACCACATTCCATAATAATTCTTCTTACGGTTTTTCGGCTTACTCAAGGTCTCTTGTTGATTCGAGATCTCAATCAATCACATGTAACACCATCACGGAACTCCAATCATATGTGAGTCACCACTTATCAAAACTCAAACCATCTAAGGCACAATTATGAGTTTTCATACCACTCACTAATTCACGTACAACACTCCATATACACACACTTTCGAAGACCGTGCCACGCTTCTCAATTGCATCCACTTCTTTTAATTGTTCCGTCCCATACACGATTTCAGGTTACATGCTTAACTTTGGAACACCCAACTCTTACTCGTACTTGGAAAGATAACCTTCAAATTTCCTTCTCTGGGTAAAAACACAACTGCACACAACTGCACACAACTGGCACCCCCTCTCACGGAGCCTAAATCCAGTACCATGAACTCACAGAAGTTAACGATTACTAAACTCTGGCCAAACTGCTCATATCTTACTAAATCCAGTACCATGAACTCACAACTGGTACCCCTCTCACGGATCCTAAGTCCATAAAAGGTAGATTCCGAATATTCCAATCATTCACAAATACAGAAGTTTCTCTATACTTGAAATAAATCGGGGCAATGCATCCTCTTGAAGAACTTTTCCATCACTACTTACATATTAACCGGGATTTCTTACCCTTCACTATCCATTGCACATCCCACTTACACCCAATTACTTAATGGAAGATTCGCAACTGACAATTCTCATCAATGATTTACAAAAACCCATCCGGTATAAACCGTTCTATGATTTACACTTAGTCCATAATAAGTCCTGATTTACTTTTTGTTGTTTTACCATAATCTTACTTCTTAGGACACAATACTCACGGCTCCACAAGTACGTCCCTTCACACTCGTCTCAAGAATAAGAATCCATCACGCACACTTGTGACTACGGTGCTACTACTATGCTTGTTCTTAATACCGAGGTGTAACTTTCTCATTTCACATCACACTACTAGGGTTTACGTGGGTGAACCGTTCTTGATTACTCTTCCTTAATTTTAGCTTCAACAACATTTTAAGAATCCTCTCGCACATTCGTCCAAAATACGTTCAGTTATCACTTCTTCATAACATACTATTGATATCGTTTTCCACACCATGTTTACTTCGTTCTCCAAGGTAGTCCTCTTAGGTCCAACCATAAAACCATCATATTAAAATTTCCTTGAGCACAAGGTACTTACTCTATTTCTTAATACAAACTTCTTCCAGTCCGTATCACTACACTTTTCATTACTAAATGAAACTCATTCTTTCCCCCACACAATAACTTATAGTGTTCCTTGGGTAATTTAACAATTCCAAATTGGTCTCTTACTGAATACATAAATCCTAATGTAATATCTTAGACTTAATCTCTCTTCATATCTGAATACGTGCAACTTATCCCCTACAATTCGTCCGACACATACTTGTTTCACTTGAAGCATGTAAACACATCCTTCTGTTCCTTCTCACACTTCTTTGCTACTTTAGGTTCCCATAAAAGCCGAACTTCTTTAACTCTCAACTTTTAACCAGTTGGAAGGTATCATTTCGAACACATTCCTTAAGGTACTCTCGTTCATTCAAGATACCATATCAACCTTAGAAACTGAAGCACCAATAATTATCTCGCTTCCGGACCTTACGTCACACGTTTTACAAAACAACTTTTCTTTTTCACTGAATGAGATTACTCGAAATCCTTGTCTATGCTAGTGATCATTCCAGCTCTACTAGAGACCGTACATATTTCTCAATACCTTGACCAATCGTCCGATAGAGATCTTTAACTTTCAGACTTCATCCATTCCAAAGGATTGCTTTAACAACACACCACTCTTTAATTCCATGCTACCCAAATCACAACTTCTACTAAGACCTCAACTGAGCTGACCAAAACTCCACACTACTAACGCTTGGCTTGAGCCTACCCTCACAGCACAAGTTCTGACAACACTTCGGAGTCCTCGTGGTCGCTCAACCATGATTCTACCTATCACATACATAGTATTAGGTTGATTAGGCCCAACACTACATAGTATGATATTAAGAGTCATGCTGGCAAGACACACTTAAAAGGCAGGAATATATTTACTTATGATGTTTCAAGGCTAGGTCGAGGACAGGACCTGCTCTGATACCAACTGTAATACCCTGTATAATATATACCTAGAATAATACTATACGAGCATTTTATTTGGTACTGACACCATCATAAGTGTCTAATGGCGTAATTCACATACTTGACCATTTGTTAAAACATAAAACAATCTATGGTACAAGATGTAACACCCCAAATTTGTTAGAATATTTATTTAAATATAATATTCGTGAATTTTCGGTGATTTTGGTGGTTTGTGTTGACGTTGGCATTTTGTGGAGTTTTGGTTATTTAATTAAATAAAAGTATATAATATAGCATATATTAGTATTATTATTAATTTAAATAATATTAGAGGAATTAAGGGTAAGATGGACTTTTGAGGAGGATTAGTGGGGGTATTATTGGGAAAACCCATTTTAGAAGCCCAAAGGTTTAACAAAAAGGAGAATTTGAGAGGAATAGGTTTCATTTTGTTAGACCGTGAAAAGAAGGAAAAGGCCAGAACTCCGAGGAAAGAGGGAAAAGCTTAGGATTCGAGAAGGTTTCCAAGAACTCAAGAAAGAAAGCTTGGAATCGACAATCTAAGGTATGGGGAGTATTGTCTTTCATTGTTTTCAATATAGGAATTTGATGTGTTTAAAGCTGATTTTGAGGTTTATATGGGTTTGTGGGTTTTTGAGTAAATTTGTGCTTTAGGGCATTTTTGTGGATTGATTATTAAGGGTTGAATTTAATCGGATAAAAGTAGGCCTTCGAGGCTAAACCTTCTGTTGATGATATGTGGGATCTTGTAGAGAAAGGGATTTATGGGGTTTATGAGAATCTTTGGGGTTGTGAAGGTTTAGGTGATTTTAAGGTCAATATAGTATAATTAATCGACCTAATAGTCATAGGTTTTGTGCCTTTGATTACCGTAATGCCTTAGGAATGTTTTGGGGATGTTTTTGGGGGTAAATGAGGCTGAAATCGTAAGAGTTTTTGGGTCTGATATGCTACTGATGCGTAGTAGCGATTGCAGGAAATCGCAGGTTCGCAAAGCGAATGGTTTCTTCGTAAAGTGAACACTTGCCTCAGACTCGCACGGCGAGCTTCCCAGCGAGTGACTTTGCAAGATGAGCAGAAGCGGGTTGAAGCGAGAGAGAGAGAGAGAGAGAGAGAGAGAGAGAGAGAGAGAGAGAGAGAATGGGGGGTTTTCTGGTTTTGTTTGGGATTCTGGGATTCCCTGGAAGCTCGCAAAGCGAACATCCCAACGAATGAGTTTGCACGGAGAACTTGGTAGCGAACGACTGTTGTTTGCGAATTATTTTATGGTTCTTGTGCTGTCTTGATGTTTTGATGCTGTGGTTTTTCTGATGATTTACCATGATGTTATTGATGACTATGAGATGATGATTTCGTGATGTTTTAATGAATAATTGATGACATGATTAACATGAGATTTTGATGGATGATGATGCACGTAATTACTTTTATTGATGATGATGATTATGACGTTATGTATCATGCATTCATAGCATTTCAGTGAGTTAGACTTCGGTCTATTGAGGCTTTCATCCCATTGTGTGGATGTGAGGTGGTTTTTGACGTGCTCTGGTTCTTGTGTGGAATCGATCCTAATGACGGGGATCTTTGGAGGGTGATGGCTTAAGTTTCCATTGACTGTGATGATTGGTACCACATGCATGAGTCTTGTTGTGCATTGCATTTATTTGGCATTGATGTGATTTATAATAACGTGATTTTGATGTTTTCCTTGTGATGATCCTGAAGATGTTGTATATGATGATGACGCTATTTATGCATATCCTGTTTTTATATTGATTATAATGAATTCTGATTGCTCACCCTGCCTGTTTGAATGTTGCCTCCACGTGGGTAACGTGCAGGTGATAAGGCTTAGTTGTGGATACCTTCGAGGACTTTTGGAGTTTATTTGCTTTTGGTCGATGTAGAGGGTCTTACTCTGATATTGTAACATCAGGTTGGGTCGTTGAGTCAAACCAAATTAAGTTGTTATTTTTGTTGTTATTTGATTATTATGGCTTTTAATGAAAACCCTTTTGATTTTGGATTATTGTGGTTATGGTGGTTCCGCTGCTATTTGATGGCTTTTTGATTATTTTGAGGAAAACCCGTTGTTTATGGAGCAAATGTTTTATTTTGTGTTTATTGAGAAATGTGCACCCTTCTGAGGTGATTTTTACTCTGATAATTTGTGTATTTTGCCGTGTATATTCGTGGGGTAGAAAGGGGTGTTACATTAGTGGTATCAGAGCAGGTCGGCCCGTCCGGCCAGGTTGTCTAATGTTGTCTATTCCCTAGTATGCGACATGTGTGTGAAAACATTGTCGATGCTTGTTTTGTTTTCCATTTTCAGGTTGGGAATGGAACAAGTGGGGGAGAAGATGGTGCTTCTCCAAGGTGCTTCAAGTGTGGAGCGATGGCTAAGTGTGGTGTTGGACGCTACGATAGTTTGGTAAAGATAGTTTATACCACCTCATGATAGTCGGCTGTTATTGATAAATTGAGAAACTAATCACCCTTAATCTCTTGTTGATAATACACTGGATCATGTTGGATGGGATAGACGTGTCTTGCGAGCTTAAGTGGTGTGCGCAGTGAATTGTTTAGAGTTAAGTCGAGTGCTTACAGATTGTTTTGACGAGTCATTGCGGGATGGTGTCGAGAGGTTTATATTGAGGGAAACCTTGAGTATTAGTGAAGATGGAGAAGCTGGTGTTTTGCCTTTTGATTGTGAAATTTTTGGAGTATTTCCTGATGACATAAGTGATTTGCCTCCAGAGCATGAGGTAGAGGTTGCGGAAGATTTGATACCAGTTATGAGTCCGGTGTCAATGGCTCCTTATCGAATGTCAGCTTTTGAGTTAAGTGAATTGAAGAAACAACTGGAAGAATTGCTTGAGAAAAAGTTTGTTCGACCGAGTGTTTCTCCGTGGGGTGCCCTTGTGTTGCTGGTAAAGAAAAAAGATGGTAGCATGAGGTTGTATATTGATTATCGGCAGTTGAATAAAGTGACGATCAAGAATAAGTATCCGCTCCCGGAAATTGACGATTTGATGGATCAGCTGGTAGGCGCTTGTGTGTTCAGTAAGATTGATTTGAGGTCTGGTTATCATTAGATTCGTGTTAAGCCTGATGATATCCCGAAGACGGCTTTCAGGACGAAGTATGGTCACTTCGAATACACTGTGATGTTGTTTGGTGTATCCAATGCACCTGGTGTGTTCATGGAGTACATGAATCAGATTTTTCATGAGTATTTGGATAAGTTTGTGATGGTGTTTATCGATGATATCTTGATATATTCTAAATCTGAAGAAAAACATGTTGAGCATTTAAGAACTGTGTTGCGAGTATTGAAGGAGAAGAAGTTGCATGCAAAGCTGTCCAAGTGTGGGTTTTTGTTGATGGAAGTAAGTTTCTTTGGCCATGTGATTTCAAGTGGCGGGATTGTTGTTGATCCCTCTAAAATTGATGTTGTGTTACAGTGGGAGACTCTGAAGTCTGCTACCGAGATACGAAGTTTTCTGGGATTGGCGGGTTATTACCGCAAGTTTATCAAGGGCTTTTCTAAGTTGGCATTACCATTGACTCAGTTGACTCGAAAGGGTCAAGCTTTTGTGTGGGATGTAGCTTGCTAAGAGAGTTTTGTGGAATTGAAGAAGAGGTTGACGAACGCTCCAGTGTTGATTTTTGCCTAATCCGAGCGAATCTTTTGTGGTGTATTGTGATGCGTCGAAGATGGGTCTATGTGGAGTATTGATGCAGAATGGACAAGTTGTTGCTTATACTTCGAGACATTTGAGAGTTCACGGAAGGAATTATCCTACACATGACTTAGAATTGGCCGCTGTGGTGTTTGTGCTGAAGATTTGGAGACATTATCTGTTCGGCTCTAAGTTTGAAGTGTTCAGTGATCATAAAAGTATGAAGTACTTATTTGATTAGAAAGAGTTGAATATGAGGCAGTGGAGGTGGTTAGAGCTGTTGAAGGATTTTGATTTTGATTTGAGTTATCATCCGGGCAAAGCAAATGTAGTGGCTGATGCATTGAGCAGGAAGTCATTGCATATGTCGATGCTTATAGTGAAAGAATTGGAATTAATTGAGCAATTCCGAGATTTGAGTTTGGTATGTGAAGAGACCTCTGACAGTGTGAAGTTGGGAATGTTGAAGTTGACTAGTGGTATTCTAGAAGAAATCAGAGTGGGACAGCAATCTGATTTAAAGTTGGTTGACCGATTGACTTTGATTAACCAAGATAACGGAGGAGAATTCTGGATGGATGAGAATGGTGTGATGAGGTTTCGGGATAGGGTATGTGTTCCAGATGTTCCAGAAATTTAGAAGAGTATTCTAGAAGAAGGACACCGAAGTAGGTTGAGTATTCATCCCTGTGCTACGAAGATGTACCAGGATTTGAAAAGTTGTTTTGGTGGCCGAGTATGAAGAAGGATATCGCAGAGTTTATTTATGTGTGCTTGACGTGTCAGAAATCGAAGATTGAGCATCAGAAGCCTTTAGGTATGATGCAACCGTTGAATATTCCAGAGAGGAAATGTAATAGCATTTCCATGGACTTTGTGTCGGGGTTGCCGAGGATGGCATAAGGAAATGATTCAATTTGGGTGACCGTGGATAGATTAACTAAATTGGCTCATTTCTTTCCGATGAAGATTAATCATTCTATGCAGAAGTTAGTCGAGATGTACATTGAGGAGATTGTGAGGTTACATGGGGTACCTTCGAGTATTGTGTTGGATAGAGATTCGAGATTTTCATCTAGGTTCTGGAAGAGTTTGCAAGATGCTTTGGGTACTAAGTCGAGGATGAGTTCTACCTATCATCCGCGGGCGGACGGTCAGACAGAAATTACTATCCAGTCCTTAGAGGATTTGCTGAGGACTTGTGTGTTGGATCACAGAGGATCTTGGGATAGCCATTTACCGTTGATTGAGTTCACGTACCATAATAGTTTCATGCTAGTATTGGAATGACGCCCTATGAAGCTTTGTATGGGAGAAGGTGTAGGACTCCTTTGTGTTAGTACGAGTTGGGCGAGAGTGCTGTACTCAGACCAGAGATTGTGCAAGAGACGACCGAGAGGATTAAGATGATCTAAGAAAGGATGAGAGCGTCGCAGAGTCGCCAGAAGAGCTACCATGGTAAGAGAAGAAAGACACTTGAATTCCAAGAGGGAGATCACGTGTTTTTGAGGGTGACACAAGTGACTAGTGTGGGTCGAGCTTTGAAGTCTAAGAAGCTCACTCCACATTTTTTTGTTCCATATCAAATCTCACAGAGGATAGGAGAGGTAGCCTATCGAATCGCTTTACCGCCGTCACTTGCGAATTTGCATGACGTGTTTCATGTGTCTTAGTTGAGGAAGTACATTCTGGATCCGTCGCATAAGATACAGATGGATGATGTACAAGTGATGGATAACCTGACAGTGGAAGCTCTACCTGTGCGGATTGACGGTCGAGGGATGGAGCAACTGCGGGGTAAGGACATAACTTTGGTGAAGGTGTTGTGGGGTGGACCGGCTTGCGAAAGTTAGACTTGGGAACGTGAAGATCAGATGAGGGAGTCGTATCCGACTCTATTTCTTTGAGGTAATGAGGGCGAAAATTCTTTAAGTGGGGGAGAGTTGTAACACCCCAAATTTGTTATGATATTTATTTAATTTATTTAAATATAATATTCGTGAATTTTGGTGGTTTGTGTTGACGTTGGCATTTTGTGGAGTTTTGGTTATTTAATTAAATAATAATATATAATATAGTATATATTAGTATTATTATTAATTTAAATAATATTAGAGAAATTAAGGGTAAGATGGACTTTTGAGGAGGATTATTGACGGTATTATTGGGAAAGCCCATTTTAGAAGCCCAAAGGTTTAACAAAAAGGAGAACTTGAGAGGAATAGGTTTCATTTTGTTAGACCGTGAAAAGAAGGAAAAGGCCAGAACTCTGAGGAAAGAGGGAAAAGCTTAGGATTTGAGAAGGTTTCCAAGAACTTAAGAAAGAAAGCTTGGAATCAACAATCTAAGGTATGGGGAGTATTGCCTTTCATTGTTTTAAATATAGGAATTCGATGTGTTTAAAGCTGATTTTGAGGTTTATAAGAGTTTGTGGGTTTTTGAGTAAATTAGTGCTTTAGGGAATTTTCGTGGATTGATTATTAAGGATTGAATTGAATCGGATAAAAGTAGGCCTTTGAGGCTAAACCATCTATTGATGATATGTGGGATCTTGTAGAGAAAGGGATTTATGGGGTTTATGAGAATCTTTGGGGTTGTGAAGGTTTAGGTGATTTTGAGGTCAAGATAGTATAATTAATCGACCTAATAGTCGTAGGTTTTGTTCCTTTGATTGTCGTAATGCCTTAGGAATGTTTTGGGGATGTTTTTGGGGTAAATGAGGCTGAAATCGTAATAGTTTTTGGGTCTGATATGCTACTGATGCGTAGAAACGATTGTAGGAAATCGCAGTTTCGCAAAGCGAATGGTTTCTTCGCAAAGCGAACACTTGTCCCAGACTCGCACGGCGAGCTTCCCAGCGAGTGGCTTTGCAAGGTGAGCAGAAGCGGGCTGAAGTGAGAGAGAGAGAGACATAATGGGGGTTTTTCTGGTTTTGTTTGTGATTCTGGGATTCGCTGGAAGCTCGCAAAGCGAACATCCCAGCGAATGAGTTCGCACGGCGAACTTGGTAGCGAACGACTTCTATTCGCGAATTGTTTTATGGTTCTTATGCTGTCTTGATGTTTTGATGCTGTGATTTTTTTGATGATTTACCATGATGTTATTGATGACTATGAGATGATGATTTCGTGATGTTTTGATGAATAATTGATGACATGATAAACATGAGATTTTGATGGATGATGATGCACGTAATGACTTTTATTGATGATGATGATTATAACGTTGTGTATCATGCATTCATAGTATTTCAGTGAGTTAGACTTCGGTCTATTGAGGCTTTCATCCCATTGTGTGGATGTGAGGTGTTTTTTGACGTGCTCCGGTTCTTGTGTGTAATCTATCCTAATGACGGGGATCTTTGGAGGGTGATGGCCTAAGTGTCCATCGACTATGACGATTGGTACCACATGCATGAGTTTTGTTGTGCATTGCATTTATTTGGCATTGATGTGATTTATGATAACGTGATTTTGATGTTTTCCTTGTGATGATCCTGAAGATGTTGTATATGATGATGCCGCTATTTATGCATATCCTATTTTTATATTGATTATAATGAATTGTGATTACTCACCCTGCCTGTTTGAATGTTGCTTCCACGTGGGTAACGTGCAGGTGGTCAGGCTTAGCTGTGGATGCCTTCGAGGACTTTTGGAGTTTATTTGCTGTTGGTGGATGTAGAAGGTCTTGCTCTGATATTGTAACATCGGGTTGAGTCGTTGAGTCGAACCATGTTGAGTTGTTATTTGATTATTATGGCTTTTAATTAAAACATTTTTTATTTTGGATTATTGTGTTTATGGTGGTTCCGCTGCTATTTGATGGCTTTTTTATTATTTTGAGGAAAACCCGTTGTTTACGGAGCAAATGTTTTATTTTGAGTTTATTGAGAAATGTGCACCCTTCTGAGGTGATGTTTACTCCGATAATTTGTGTATTTTGCCGTGTATATTCGTGGGGTAGAAAGGGGTGTTACACAAGATATGGAAACTAGCCAAAATAATAAAAACTAAGATCAATATACAACATCCTCAATTGTATACACCAAATACACATCGGAAAACTAAAGTTAAGCTTCTCTTGAAACATTCAAGCATTGCTCCACTTGTAAATTAAACCTGCAACAACACCAGAAAAATAGCAACAATAATGGGGTGAGATATTAATCTCGGTGAGTTCCCTATCTTATGGATTCTCTCGGCTTTACAGGGTTCTAGCCAAATCCTAACTCAAGTCAAGAGGAAGGGAAATGACCTTGAGTTCACAATATCACACTATATGGAAACATGTCATGAGTCTGTTAACTTAAAATTTATCACAAATCGGTAACCTCACCAAGGCATCCCCTTTTCTCGCCCGCTTCTACGTCTAGAAGTCAACCCGAGTCATGAATCTTTGTAATTTACTTGGCACACGAAATGGATTCGGGTCCATCGGCCTGTTAACCGTGAACGGTCACTTTTCGTGGCCTGTTAACCATCACAAGTCTCTTTACCCGTAGGCTCCATTTGTACTAACCGCAGGAATCAAACCTACCAAGTAATCATGCACACGATCCAGAGGAGCTCGTTACTCATGGAATGACATATATCAGGGAAACGGTTCCAATTACGTGATCATACACAAACGTGATTGTATTCAACAATCACAAGGCCACATTTGCCTTAAGGCCTCTCTTGCCTCTTTCTCATAAAACACAAAGGTTTACACACATGTTCCATACCAGTGTTTCACTCTCTCCTAGACCATTACCCGTCAAGGATGCACCTTCTACATCGAATGCACGAGCATCGTCATCTAGGCTATCTACTCTAGACCATTACTCGTCAAGGATGCACCTTTCTACATAAAATGCACGAACATCGCCATCTAGAGTTTATATCAATTTCTAGTCACATTACTAGATTCCACTATAGTTTCATACTAAGGTTTCCTCACTCTTCCTATTCCATATTTTAAGCATGCATATTCTCTCACTCATACTTATCAACAATTAGATAGATATGGCATAACACAATTTATATAGGTAAACATTTATCACAACATATCACATAACCATTATTTTCACTCAATCATAAAGTTAACATAATTCTTGGGTTCCCTCCGATTCATTTAATCGGGTATCGAAATCAATACTTTTCCCTTTTATCTCGTAGGATATTTTCATAGCTTTCCAACGACTATTACCTTGCCTCGATCGGAATTACGATCCAAAAGATATGAATTTTTAAACATTTTTCAAAATCACAACAGTGTTAACCGGTTACCTCAGAATGAGTAACCGGTTACTCAAGTTCACTGTTCAAAATATAACCAAAATGAGAGTTAGAGGCACATTTTGGTAACCGGTTACCTCAAAATAAGTAACCGGTTACTTAGTTCATTTTCACGCATAATTCCAAAATTTCCTTCAAGTAACCGGTTACCTCAGAATGAGTAACCGGTTACCACTGAACCAGAAACATAAAATCCTGTTTTTAATGATATATTTTCAATCTAATCTCAACCAAAACAAGTTGGAATGTAACAACAAGCATCATCGATTAAATTCACATATATCCCGACTATATTACGCAGTTTATTTCACGTTTCATCCATTAGAAACATCGATTCCGCACAATTATTCATTTTCTCTCAAACTCTAATCTAAACTCAAACCATGAAATCTCTAGAGCTTAAGGTATCTATCTAGAACCCACCTAATAATTGAAGAGGAGGTTGAAGATGATGATGAATTGATGATGATCCATTGGCTTCTTCTCAAGTTTCTTCCTCTTTTCCATTCTCTCTCTCTTCTTTCTCTCTTTCTTCTTTTCTTTCCTTTTCTAACATATATATATATATATATATATATATATATATATATATATATATATATATATATATATATATATATATATATATATATATATATATATATAATATAATCCAATAGGATAAAACATCTCTAATTGATATTTTATCGTCTAACACCGAATGATCAATTATTAGCGTTACCATAAAATCCTCTCTTGAATTAAAATAATTGATTTGTCTCTTTCATCAATAATTGATCTCTTCAGAGTTCACTAGTTGCTCTATGGATCCCAATTGACAATACATAGAGCACTTAGAAGATTCCATTAATCCAATTATCCAAAGATAGGGTACACAAAAGCTCATCTGATATCCAATTGAGCGTTTAGAGAATATGGGGTATTACACTCTTGTTACCATCACAGTCCCACACAACAACTTTAATTTCATCTTCAGAGAAAGGTTCCTCAATTAGCAAGAATTGAGCAAAGGAAAGAGATGTAAAATTAATACCCCCCAAAGAAGGTCTAGAACAATCAACCTCCTTGAATATCTTCTCAAAATAACTGAACACCTCCCCTTTAATGCCCTCAATTGACTCCATAATCCCATCAGCAGAGGTAATAGAGACAATGGAATCTTTCAAAATCCTACTCTTCAAACAAAAATGAAAATACTTGGTGTTAGCATCCCTCTCCCTCATCCATTTAACTTTAAATTTTTGTCTAATTAAGTTATCTTTAAGTGCTAACTTCTCCCACATAGCTTTAGTGGAAGCCCCTCTATTAAACAACAAATCCCTGAACATATCCTCAAAATAGTCTCACAGTTTAAGGTTAATATCATTAATAGGATTTATTTCTTCTCCTAGTTTGAGATCTAACCAACCAAAAATTTCTCTGTTCCAGAGCCTCAACCTGCCCTTAAGCATTTTGAGTTTCTCTTTAATTACATGGGCTTTCTTCCCCTAAATATGCATATTATTCTAGTTACTCCTAATGAACTCCTCAAAATCTTTGTGCTCAAGCCAACAGTTATTGAACTTAAAAGGTTTGGGACCCCAATCTAACACACTAGACCTCAACCAGATGGGACAATGATGTGAAATGTCCCTATCCCCAACAAACTGACTCACAACACCCCACCTGAAAATGATATTATCATAAGTGATAAAACTATCTAATTTGCTCATCGAAAGACCATAACCACTGAACCTAAGTGTATTTCTTACTAATACAAGGAATGACCACCACCCCTATAACATTAATAAAGTTTCTGAACCCTTCAATCTCAGATCTCATATTAACTAACATGATTACCCTTCCTCTCTTCCTTGTTAAGAATGTAGATGAAATCCCCCCTAAACACCAATCCTCATATTTAAACTTGGACTAAAGATTAATTAGATCCTCCCAAAGTATTCTTTTAATGTAAGATTCTTAAAATATTTTCTCCTTATCATAAGAGATTCTTAAGAAAATAACTAGATATCTTCAATTTTAATGATAAAATTAGTATTATTTATTAAAATACTTTTTATTATTTATAATTAGTGAACTTGTTGGATATAGTGAAACTTAATAAAAACTATAATGGTGAAAAGTAATAATAAATATTATATAGATATATTGTTAAAACATTTATTATAAAACAAAAAATATAAATTAGACATTCTTGTAAGACTGTATGCGTATAACACATAATTTTACAAGGATTTAATTGAAATGCACTGACAGTGTAAAAGGATTTTACACTGTCAGTTAATTATAACTGTTGGATATAAAGAGAAATTTGAATTTTATTTTAATAATCTGTAAAGTAATCCAAACGGGTGATGGTGATGTATTGACAGTGTAAAATTTTTTACACTGTCAGTGCATAGTAATTAATCTCATTTTACAAATAATCAATTATAATTTTTTATGGGTAATGTTAATGTGTATCCTAAAAAAATTAATTATTAACGTTTAATTAAAATAATACACAATTTAAAAAAAAAAAAAGTTTCATACTTAACCTTTAACATGTATTCTTAGAGTACATGTTAGCATTATCCTTTTTTATTAATTAAAATATAAAAATAAAACTTGCTTTATACTTCATTATCACTATCACTCTATGATTCTAATTAAAATAAATAAATTTAAAATTTTTCTTTCTCTTTATTGATTGGTTCTAAAAATATGAATACATGTGTATTTTTATACACGTATTTTTCATGTGTATTATCAACGTCTCTTTGAAAACAAGGGAATTAAGTAAGGCAAAAATTCTCTTAATTAAAATTTATTTAAATTTTAAATTTATTTATTAATAAACTAAAACAGAAAATGACAGAACATGAACGGTTGGTCAATAAATTGATTTAAAACTTTTCAGTATATATTATTTTATTTTGACGTTAAAAAACTTATGAGCAACGTGATTTTCATTTGGCTTGAGTAAAGACGTGTCATACTGTTCAACATAATAATGATATTCTTTCTGATGTACTACCTCCTTTTGTCAAGAATCAAAATTTTCCAGCTCGAAAAAGCTAACTCTTTCTTCTTAAATATACAAACCAAAAAATTTATATTAAAGTTTTGGCGTAATTGTAATTTTGGTCATTTTATTTTAATTTTTTTTTAATTTTGATCCTCCTATTTTAAAATCTGAAAGTTTTGACTTTTTATTTTTAGTTTTTATGAGTTTTAGTCCCCCTATTTTAAAATTTAAAATTTTTGTTCTTTTATTTTTATTTTTTTTGGAGTTTTGGTCCCTTTATTTTCATTTTTTTAAACTTTTGATTATCTATTAAATTAGTTTCAAATTAGAAAGGGGGACTAAAATCCAAAACAAAATTTAAAATAGAGGACCAAAATTAAACAAAAATGAAAATAGAAGGACCAAAATTCTAGATTTTAAAATAGAGAGATCAAATCTCAAAAAACTAAAAATAGAGGGACAAAAAATCCGAATTTTAAAATAGGGGATCAAAACTCAAAAAAAATGAAAATAGAGGAACTAAAATTGCAATTAAGAAGATTTAACAAAAATAAAAATTTATATTCAATGTTTTCGGCTCCGTCAACCGTGACCTCAATAGGTCTTTCACGGGAGAGATCTCATTAGCAACAAATTTTTACCGTTATTAAATGTTACTATTTATTTAGTGATGAGTTTTTTTCCGTCACTAAAAATAAATAGTAACATTTAGCGACGGTAAACAATCCGTCGGTAAAATAAATAATAATATGTAGCGACGGAAAAAATCATCACTAAATAAATAGTACTCTCTCCGTCCCACAATGAGTGACCCAGTTGACTTTTCACACAAATTAAGAAAAAGAGAATAAATGAAGGAGAGAGAATGATATTTTTACTAAAGTGCCCTTGTAATATATTGGGAATGATGAAAGTAATATTAATTAGAGGGTAAAATAGGAAAAGTTGCATTGAAAAGTGAAATGAATCATATATTTTGAGACACTATTTTATTTTAAATGAATCATTCATTATAGTACGGAAGAAGTAATATTTAATGTCGGTAAAAATCCGTCGCTAATAAAATATCTGAGAGCCATATTTTTCAGTAGATATATGATGATTTAGTTTACTGATTTGCAGTCCAATATGGACAAAGAGAAGTGAGAACTGGTGCGGTGGGTGTATTTTGAAACATCATTACACTGTCTCATAGAATGTACTCTCTGTTTTTAATTAATAAAACTATTTTCAACATTTTCTTTGACTTTTAATATAAATTCTTTTGAAAATTCAACATATTTTAATAATTTCTTTCCATAAAATACTCATTTAAAATACACTATGAATGGGACAGCCATATCTTTTTATAGCTTTTTTTTCACACTTGTTTTCGCCGAATCTAGCGAAGAAGGGCATGCAACAAAGTGTGAAATGGGGAAAAGGTAAAAAACACACTTTAAAATTTTCAAAACTTGACTTTTATTTTTGGACATGACTTCTAACAAATGTGGGGGCTATGTTTTTTCTTATCAATGTTGAGTAGTGCATGATTGAATTTTCTGATTTTTCTTTTGGTGATATTGATAGAGAATTTTTTACTCAAATAACCTAGTTTTTTAAAAGTATTTTCAAAATACCTACATTTCAAATAATTTTTTAAATTATTTCATTTTTTTAAAAAAAAGTCAGTAAAATATTGGTGTCAAACCAATTAGCAACTACATCTAAATATTAATAGAAGACGTCAATTGGATTAGAAACTGCACTTAGTGTTGTCAATTCAATTGTCGTCTATGCATAAAGTTACAGTAGTGGCGTCAATTGGTTTGACACCAATGTGAGTTGTGTTATTTTTAGTATAAATAGAGGTGTCTTTTAAAATTTCAACACCACACCTCTCGTCATCTTCTTATTATCAGCAGCTCTACCATGATCGTTAAAAGAAACGGACATGTAATTTATTCTACAATGAAGTCTCCGATGAAAATGCTTTTTTGGAACCTCCAAAGTTTCGAGCATCTTGAAAGGAGTTTGAAAAGTTGGTTAGACAGAGATATTAATGATGGAGAAAAAAATTAGAAGTATCGAGAGACTTGTCTCTTACATATCAATTGCAGATGAAAACAATGATATATATCGAATGTGGTGCGAGTTAGAGATGACAGTGATGTTAGGGATATGAGGTTTGCATTAGATGGTATTGTTTTGATTGTTCTCATCTCTTATATACGGTGTGGTGTTATGTCTTACGTCTTGTATTTGTTGTTTGTGTTGTTGTTTTTAAGTGTGTTTAAGTTGATGTGATGTTTGTTATTAACATTATTATAACAAAAAGTTTTTAATATATGAAAATCTAAGGTCATAAAAATAGAAAGGAAAAAATAAATTATGATGCAGAGGTTGCTCCAACATGGGGACAATTTTTTCAATTGTGTTCGGCCTGATGACATATACTATATAATCTTATCATTTTATCAGTCGTATTAATTTTAGTTCTAATATGGGTGCTGTTTGGCCTATCTTTTTCTTTCCTCGCATCTCATCGTTGTGCCAAATTATGTCACCTTGATATGGAGGCCAATATTCCTCAATTGCTAGCATTGAGAAGCTTTCGTTGTAGACATTTATAACGTTAATGGCCTTGTAAACATCAGATAGATGGTTGTAAGCGTCCTAGCGAGTATGTGCGCATGCTAGAATGACATGAGAGCAAGGTACACGGAAGACTTGGAACTTGCCACATTCACACCAACTTTTGGATGCAGATGACATGGTTTGATTCTTTTGGTATGACAATTGAACTTGTGTTGGTCTGAGTAAGACGATGAACTTGGGTGTAGATGACATGGTTTTAGCTAAGAGTAAGTGTATTTAATATACATGTGACAAGACCATGCATGGAGTACACGCGCCAATCAGAATGGCGCCTTCTTTGAATAATTAAACACACGCGCCAATCAGAATGGCGTTTTCTTGCATGCTACATCAAGATTCTGCAACCTGCAAAGTCAATGTGACAAGACCATACATGAAAAATCCTGCCACACCATAGCCATGCAAAAGTCTATGAGAATCTTGTCATGCATCCTATGAAGTCGCAAGTCAACTTGGCGCTTTCTCTAAAATTTTGAATGTGGTCGCTAATTGAGATGGTGTCACATTTAATGCATGCATTGCATGTTGTTCCCTATAAATAAACATAGCCTTTGTATCCATTTTTTATCAACAACACTATGTATCTCTCATATTATTATTAGTAACCAACACTTGACTTCATATTTCTCTTTGCGTAAAAAATGTTTATACTGACTATGGGTGAATTGCACAGAGGAACTGTCGCGAACATTGCGACTTACGTAAGTGTTTATGAAAAAACATTTTTTCTTATTTTTTCTAACACATTTTTTATGAAAAACTTATTTTATTATTTTTGTAGGATGTTTCTAGTTTTCGTACTCGTGTCCACGAATTTGTTGCCATCGGCGAATTGATTCAACCTTATGTCGACCACGCCAATTTTGGACATGTTAGCAAAATCATATCTTTGTCGGTTGATAATAAGTTTTTATTATATTTATGTGAACGATGGCGCCCCGAGCCACACACTTTCTAGTTTCCAGCCAGTGAATGTACCGTAACGTTTGAAGACGGGCACATGTTATTGGGGTTGCCTATCGACAGTAAGGCGGTAAATGGAAAAACCAACTGCGCAAATTCAATTTGTATGGAACTCTTGGGTGCCGACTTTTTAAATGATAACCCGAGAGGCCAATGTATATTGCTTTCACACCTTAAGGTATATTACAACAATTTTGTGTTAGATGAAAATTCTACCAAAGAAGCTTGAATGATAAAAACTATGTGTTATATTATGCTTTTAATTGGTTTTTTTTATTTCCCAAAGGTAGTGATTCTAGTATGCATGTTATGTATTTACCTTTATTAAGACATGTAGAGAAAATAAGAAGTTACAGTTGGGGGTACGCTTGTTTGCCTTATCTGTATAGTTCTTTGTGTAAAAATGCACACAAAAACACATCTACATTTTCTAGATGCCCTGCTTTGCTCCAAGCATGAGGTTGGTCCAGACTATCGTCCCTAGCGCCCTTCAACCATAACCCGTTCACATTCCCGTATGCACAAAAGTAAGTTCATAACATTAATTATATTTGCTTACTTTACTGATTATTATCTCTAAATAATATATTTACTTTTTTTTGGTGCAGATGGTCGACATGTGGTATGACTTACAACAGATGTCCTAGACACCGTATTACCCAGTATCGCAATCTCTTGGATCACCTTAGACCAACAGATGCATTGCCACTAGTCGAATATATTCATAATAATTTACTTATGATATCACCCATTTTATAATCTAATATATTTTTCCTCTTCAGTTCATTTGGAATCCATATCTAAATTTGGATCATGAACATGGAATCAACGAACAAGATGCATCCGTTTGGACTGCATGCACATCTATCATCAGGTTCACCACTGTGGAGATGCATTATTATGATCGTGTTAAACTATAGTTCGGTATGCTTCAACACATCCTAGATCCCCCAACAAACTTCGAAGAATGGCATCTAGGAAGAGTTAATGACCAATGGAACTTTAACCCTTGGTAAGGCTTTGCTAGATCTGAGTGTCAAAAATAGAAGCACCGATACAACCATGTCTTAAGTGACGTCGTGATGCCAACCGAAGAAAAACCAACTTATAATTATATGGCTTGGTACAGATCAACTGGATTTGAGTTTCTCGCCGAGGATATGTATTTACACGACTCACGCCAAGTCACATACACATAAGAAGGTTCAACATCTAATCCCACACAAGATTACAAGACTAGTTACTCACAACCCCTTGCCCAAAAAAATTGCAGGCCCACAAACAGACAAACCTACGACCTTAACATGCCAAACACCTAACCACAATACCAAGAGCATACCCCGTACCACCGCCAACAAGATGATTAATATCAAGACACCCAACATCGATATGCCCCTAACACATCATCCTACCATCGCTGCCATAGACAAAACACTCAGCGATCATTTAATACCAATTATCCCTCCTGCTATAGCCAAGAAGCCCAACCATCACAAAACCAAAATATGCAACAACCAGACGGCTACCAAACACCACGGTAACCATATCAACCTTTCCCCTAACGAATCATTCACACTAATGTCGACCTTCAATCATCCCAATCGCACACCAATAACCCAATCACACCCCAACTACTCTGGCATGGGTCACGAACTCAGTTACGACGGTAGCGAGTCATTCCATACACAAGACTTCATGGAATTGACTAAACTTCTTAGGGAATCTGGTGATGGTGATGTTCCTGGGTTCTCAAATCCTCAAACACGTGGGGTGAATCAACAACGTGGGCTAGGGGCACACATTAGGGTAGCTAGAAGATGTGGAATCGGTGGTCAGTTGGGTCATCCCGGTCAACAACATTAGCATTTTTGGTTAATATTAATATTAATATTTCTGATTCCAACTTTTATATAAAATGTCAATTATTATTAAAAAAATAACACAACACACACTGGTGCCAGGCCAATTGGCGCCACCACTGTAACTTTACACATAGGCGCTAATTGGATTGGCAATATTAGGTGCAGTCTCCAATCTAATTGGCGCATCCTCTTAATATTTAGGTGTAGTCGTCAATTGGTTTGGTACCAATGTTCTGATGACTCTTTTTTTAAAGTGGGGTAGTTTGAGAAATTATTTGAAATGTGGATTATTTTGGGAATATTTTTGAAAAACTAGGTTATTTAAGTAAAAAAATTATAACGATAGGTGCGTGCATAAGCAAATACATATTTTATTTATTATTTTTATTTATTTGATGTTTAATAGAATATAATTTATTAGTAAAGGGTCGAATTTTCTTCATCATCATATTTTTAATTGTCATTATATTCACTTTCATCATGCTCTTTTATTAAGGACTTAGAGCTAGAAGCCACAAGAGCAATGAAATTCTTTTCCATCTCTTTTTATTTGTTCTTTTCTTTCTTAATTTTCTTCTCATGCTTCTCTAAGCTAATGCGCTCTTACTCATGTTCTTTAAGCTTTCCAAACAATGTATTTGTATCCAATGTCAATAGGTTGTTAGCTTCCTTTATGGCGGTCACCTAGGGTTGCCATTCCATATTAAGACATCTCAAAATTTTGTTAGTAGCAATATCATTGGAAAACATCTTACCAAGTGCATTCAAACAGTTTACAAGATCAGTGAATCTCTTTTTCATTTTGGCAATGGTTTCACCATGCTCCACGTGAAAGAGTTCAAACTCTTGATTTAAAGTATTGATCCTTGCTTGTTTGACTTCATGGTCAACTTGTAAAGCATCCTACATAGCTTTAGCGGTTTCACAATGAGAAACACGGTAATATTCATCAACTTCTAAAGTGGAGATTAGAATTTTCCTTTCTCTCCAATCACTAGACCAATTTTTCTCATCTTTCTCATTCCATTGTGTTTCCAGTTTAGGTACAATAACACCATCCGCATTGGTCATGGTAATTTCAAATGGACCATTTTGGATGACGCTTTATACTTTTCTATCAATAGAATTGATAGGGATACACATATAATCCTTTCAATAACCATAGTTCTCACCATTGAAAATGGGCGCTTTATTATACGCCCCATTTGGTTCGGAAGCCATAATCTAATAAGTGAATTTGAAGCACGAGATAAACTGGTGCTCTTTGTACCACTTGTTAGACGAGGGCAATGATCTAGAAGGGGGGAGAGGTGAATAGATCGCCTAATGAAAATTTTCTTATTAAAATTGTGTTTTGAAAAATATTTTTCTATGGCAAGCGGAAACGAATTTGGATCGACTCTTGTCCATCCGAACCATTATTGGTAGAATCGAATATGCGTACAATCGTAGTAGAATGCATGCCAAAGATGAGAAAAGTCAATCAACAAGTTAAATTTAAGTTGTTTGAATATAAACCACACTTAACATAAACGATTTCTAATGTCAAGTAAAATAAAACTTGACTAAGGAATTTTGTCGAACACTTAGTGTGTAGTAATTTTATCGAACACTTGGGTGCAATACACCAAGTTTGATTCTCCTTGTGTTGAAGTTATAACAAATCACTTGCAATGGTTTAGATTGCAATGCTTTCACAAAATCAGTTTTAAACACTTCAACACAATTAGAATTTTCAATAATTCAAATTACACACTAGTTGATCTTAAAATCAAAAGACAGTGAAAGAGATAGAGAGAAAGAGATAACACCAAGATTTGTTTTGGAAATTACCCTATTGTCCTCACTAAGGGTACGTCTGCCCTCAATTTGAAATCGAATTGAGATATTGTAATTAACCTTTGCAATATCAGTTTACAAGAGAAGTGTAGAAATTCAAACCCCAAACCCTATATTTAATGTTGATCCTAGCTCCTTTTCTACCCTTGATCTTAGCAAGATCAAGTTATACAAGATCTCCAATATGATCCTCTGGTTACCGCTAATCCTTTGACAAAACCTTCCATTCTTCAAAGCTTTCACTCGGCTGAATCCAAATTGCAAAATTTTGCCTCAAGCCTTTAAATTGATCCTCCAATTATCGCTACTCCTTTGCAAGAACCTCTGTTTTTCAAAGCCTTCGCTCAGCTGAATCCAACTTGACAGGACTTATGCAAAAAACTCCAAATCAACCCTTGAGATTAAAGTAAAAACCCTAAAGGTTTTATCCTTGAAACCCCCAAAGAAAACCTCAACCTAATTTTAATTACACAACCTAGATTGGACCTTATCAATTTTAACTTGCCAACAAATAATAAAAAATAATTATGTGTAATTGATGAACGCGTCAAGAAAGGTTGAAGATTATGAGAATTCTTTGCATTTTTCTGGTTTCAATGCTTAGAAATAATGCATGAATGAGTGTTTATAAGTAAGTATATGTGTAGAGAAGAATTGAGTAAAATATATTTTTATCCAAAATGCAATTTTATAACTTGATAAAGAATATATTGACCCTGAAGTGGAATGAGTCAATACATCAGCTGAATGAGTCAATACGAGACCAAATGGAGTCAATACATTCAAGGCAATATCAAAATAAAAACATTTTTTTTCAGGATGAGTTGACTCTAAACAAGGGTGAGTCGACCCATCCACTTAATGTATCGACCCATCTTCCTTTTGTATGGACCCATTTGAGGCAGTGGCAAAACTTTAGAAAACATGTTTCAAATTGAGTCGACCCAAACAACCGACCCATTGCTTCTTTGTCTCGACCCATTTGAGGCAGAAAAAAATTCTTTAAAATTCAACCCATTCTAAGGATGTATCAACCCATAAGCTTCTTCCTCCTTGTATTTCTTTTTCATTGCTTCCCAAACTAGTTGAACATCATAATTAATTCCTGTTCCACGATTAGTTTCATTAAAAGGTGCGTTATTCCTGTTCCTCTCTTTACTCTTCACTGGATTATGGTTTTAGGGTTTGTTTTCAACTGAGGATGCTTATTTTTTAAGTTTGCTGTGTTTCCTTATAGGTTAAGGGGATGATACAGGGTGATGATGCTGGTGGTAGCAAGCGTATTATATGAGTTTATAATATTTGAATCTGGTATATAATGTTGTTTGAGTTTATTATATTATATTTAGATTGTTTGTTTCACTAACCCTCACTTAAAGTTTGCTGGTGGTAGCAAGCGTATTATATGAGTTTATAATATCTGGATCTGATATAGAATGTTGTTTGAGTTTATTATATTCTATGTAGATTGCTTGTTTCACTAACCCTCACTTAAAATAAATCCATTTAATTTGACATAGATACTTATAATCTGCAAATTAAGTTGTATTTGAAAACCAACTTATATGAATCAATATTTTTGAATTGCATCCCTCGCATCGTTCATTTCACGATGTTTAATATATATATTATGGTATAATGATCTGGCTCCTTAGATGCATCGTCATCTTCCATTATAGTTAAATTTCATTAACAACAAATTATTAGTTAATCTGCCTCTCCATCAACACTTATAATCGTAAAACTTTCGATTATTAAAATTATAATGATAAGTGATGATGATGATGAGGCAGATTATCCAATGTCTTGTTCTTATGGAAATTTAACTATAATCGAAGATAGCAATATATCGAATGAGTTAGATCAATAAACCACAATATATATGTAAAATAGCGTGAAATGAACGATGAGAGGAATGCAATAAAAAAACATTGGTTTGTTTAAGTTGGTTTTCAAGAACAGTTTAATTTGAAGATTATAGACTTCTTCATCAAATTGATTCCATGTATGTTTCTTTAGTGAGGTGTTTGGAAAACAAGCAATCTACATTTAATATAATAAACTCAGGGTACTTACAACAACGGTTATCTATTATAACCGAGATCATAGGTAATTTATGTTTTACATAATTCGCTGCTGATGGGTTTCGAACCCAGTACCTAAGTGTATGTATCACAACGGTTTATTATCATAACCGTTGTGATACATGGCACGCGCCCTGCCTTTAAATAACGGTTTCCAAACCGTTATAGAAACAACGAACTTACAACGACAATCTACATAACAACGCCTTCACCCGCGTCATTATATGTCATTCTCAACCGTTGTTAAATGGGTTTTTCGTAGTAGTGTATCGACCCATGCATAATTTTTATGTGAAAAACTCATATTTTGGCTTGTGATGGCTTATTATGATGATGCACATTTTGAAAAAGATTGTAAGGTCCAAATACACAAAGATCTAAGCTACCTAGTTTTGACATCATTCAAAATATATTTTAGCATATTGCACTCACAAAAACTTATGAAAGAAAAAAAATATCAGTGAAGAAAAAGTTTGGAATCAAGAATCAAGAATGCATAAGCTTATGAATTTTTTGGAAGTAAAGGAAAATGATATTGATTCCTAAGGTACTCAATTGCAATTCATAATGTATAAAATTTAAATGCTAAAAAAAAAAATTAGATACATTCATCTCTAAGGTTTCTAAAACATGCACGCATCAAGACATTTCATGCCAAGTTTTTTAATTTTTTTTATAAATATGGCATCTTAAGCCGCCATAATCACACTTCCAGAACCACCATAATTTTCCTATGTCAGTGCAATTGATTGATCCTTTAAAGCAATCGATTGTATGGAACTCGGTGCCTTGAAATTTTGATTTTTTTTAAAGTTCCAATCAATTGTTTCATTTGTGGAATCAATTGCTTCTTTGTATTTTGCTAAATTTTTTAACGTTGAAAACAGGACAATCGGTTAATCCTCTTGTGCAATTAATTTCTCCATGGAAAATTGTGAAAAATCTAATCATTGTGATGCTTGTTCATTACAATTGTTCATGAATCTTTTCCATAACATTGCATCAAATCATAGAGACATCATGGGATATATTTAAACAATACTTTATCAGATTTTTCATACACCACTTTCATACAAAATTCACATATAATTATAAAAAAAAATTCAAAGTGCTCATACATCATAAAACAATGAAACTTTGTGCATAAACATTCATATCATTGAAAAAGTTTCATTTAAATTTTCGAGCACTTAAGGTTCATATATTATTGAATTGTACATTGAAAGAGAATATCAATTGTCGATTGAAATTTATTCAAGAACAAATTCATATATTCAAATTTTATCAAGTGTTGTAATTGATCACCAAGTGTGAGGTGGCTTAATTTGTAAAGAAAGTGTGTGTACTTTCTAAGAGTATTTGCAAATAGAAAGTGATATATTTTTTGTTTGTGTTGTAAAAAATCATTTGATTCGGGAGTTTCAAGTTCCACCATAATGTTGGTGTTTATGAAAAGGTTCTTTAAATTAGGTTGATTCAAAGTCCACCATAGGCTTGATGGTTATGTTAGAAGATTGTAAGAGAGATCTTTGTGCGAGGCTTGTACAAAGATCTAACATACTGGAAAATCCTTCAAGATGTGACAGGACTAGATGTACCTTTAAGTTTGGAAAGGGTAACTATGATAAATCTCTTGTATCATTTACATTTTTTCTCTTTATTTTTCTGCACTCTTTGATCTAAGTTCATTATCGTAATTTTGGAAAAACAAAACGAAAATAACATCTGCAAAATGATAAGAAAATTTCACAAAACCAAATTCACCCCTCTTAGGTTTTAATCCGTAGTTACAATTGGCATAAGAGTATGTTAAGGTAACTTTCTCCTCAGTCCGGGTAAATATGGCTTCCACAAAACTTTTCTTGGAAGATCATGGAAGCGGCAACAAACCTTCATGTTTTGTTGGTGATTGTTATGACTTCTGGAAAATTCACAGGTAAATGTACTTAGAAGCACAAGGAGAAGAAATATGGGATGCTATTGAAAATGGACCATTCATTCCTAAAATTTTCATAAATAATGTAGAACAACCAAAGATGAAAGGCTCTTGGAACAATGACGACAAGAAGAAAGCGTTGTTTGATAAGAAGGCAAAGAACATAGTTGCATCTACCTTAGGAATGAACAAATTTTTCCAAGTATCAAATTGCAAAATATCCAAAGAAATTTGGAACACTTTAGAAGTAACACATGAAGGCACGAAGGAAGTGAAATGATCCAAATCGAACACTTTATCTCAAGATTATACCTTCGTTGATAAGTCTCATGTATATATCGATTCCAGGCAAGCGTATCTGTTTACCAAGCTTAACCATGTCAACTGGGTATGAGGGTGTGTTGCATTGAATATACTATATATTGCATTTGGAGAGGCGACTGTCTTCGAGACGAGGTAGCTTGTCAGTGATATGAGTTTATTTCAAGTATAAAAATTTATTATGCCTTATTAATTTAGTTCTTATTTATGACATTTGCTGATTCACCTATGTTTTTGTGCAATGTTGGATATACTAGCATATCTCATACATTTGTGGCATGTGTGTTACTGGTCCTACCACTAATGTCTCATCATGGGCCAAGACATTGAGGGCCAAACATTCACATCTAGGTTGTCTTCAGGAGTACACGCGGAGGATCGATGTGATGAACTTAGACAATGTCATATGGATAACCTATACATATCATAGAGTACATCATAATTTTGATGGCACTCCCCTTTTTCTGGTTATCTACGCTGCGAGACCTTAATGGCTATACACTTAACTGAGAGGTGTCTACACTTGTTTCAGTATGTTTAGGATATCCCTTGACCAGTCCCTGTTGTGCCAGTTGATGGCATTGATAAATGGTTTGTGTCTAACGTTGTCAGTCGTGCCCATGTTATTACAATTCATGTAGTGGAGGTTAAGTTTTCTAGGAAGTGTGTGGATAGTTACTTAGAATTGTAGCTTACTGTATCACACCCTCATATTATACCATTAGATAAATATGCATATGATGTTGGAACTTCCGATGTCGGGGGACATTTTGATGACATGCCACCGTCTCCACCTGGTGTGGCTGACCAGCAGCATATGCAAATAATAGCAGTACTTACAGATAAGCTCATGAGTTTGGTAAACTAGATGGTAAGGTTTATACTTTGGCATCACATATAACACACATTTCTCGCAGGAGAACTGTGTATATTTTATTATTTTTGTATTATTTGTATATTATTTATATATTACTGACATTTTAACTTAACAGTTTATTAGATAACCATTAAACAATTCATTATTGCGGGATTAACATAACTTAACACGGATAATTACATAGCTTAAAAAAACAATAATAAATAAAAAAATTTAGACACTACTAGATTATTCTAGATGTTTGAACATCTTGATTATATTATCAACATTGTTGGTTCTTTTGAGATTTGTTGCATTATGCAAAACAACATAGAGTTTGTTCAAGTTGTTGTGGTGCAGAAGGGACAATTGTGGAACACAATGTTCCAACATGTGTGTTGCAACATCTGGTCTCCAAAAACAGACAAATGGTATTGCAGTTTTGGTTCATAATTATTCTATCCAAGACTCACTCAACAAAGAAGATGTAGAATTTATGTAGAAAAGTTAATTTGGATGTACTGGTGCAACATGTGGAACACGATATTCTAGCATGTGTGTAGTACAACATCTGGCCCTGGTCAGCAAGACATGATGGATGTTGTTTAGTGCAAAAATTATGGTTGATATTCAATTAGATTTGATGCAGTTTATTTAGCAAATAGTGGTTGATTTGTTTGACAGTTGTTGAAGATCAAATCAAATTTAAAAGAATATTTAAATTTAAATTTGAATATAACAAATCATATATTTTTGGAGATTTTTACGAACCAATCAAATCCAACAAGATTCTCTATTATTCTAGATAAAATTAAGTCAGAATACATTGCTATATAATGAGACTCAATTCTCATATTTTACTTAAGAGTTTTTGTGCACAAGAATGAGTTCTTAGTGCCTAGGGTTTTGGAGTCTTTTGTTTTTCGTATTACACATTAATGCCCTCATAAAGATTAATGTTGAATCTACTGACAACTGTTGTACATGACTCTATGTTTGAATTACTTGACATAGTTGTTGATTTGTCTTAGTTGATTTGTAAATTCAACAATCAACCGAGTTGTTATTGAAGTTGATCACTATGGTTAGTGATTGAGAAAAAGTGAGAGGGTTGCTCATATTTAAGGGAGAACCTAAATAGATAGTTGTTAGGATTAGGAAGAGGCATAAAACTTCATAGGGGTTGAGGTTTTTATAAGACTATTTGTTCTAATTCAATGTAGTTAATTTCCTTTCTTAGGTAGATTTCCTCCCAAACGTATGTGTGGTTTCATTGAACTGGGTTACCAATGTCGTGTGTTTTTACTACTGTCTGCATTGTGTTTTATTATTGTCATTCTGGTTTAAGAAGTTGGTCATTTGTCCCAACATCATGTCCAACATACGTCCCATCAGGAATAGAATTACAAACATATATATAGCAATTGTAACACCCATATATAACAACGTACATCAAAGCATATATATTATACATGAATCTAAGTATTTGGTACTGAAATACCATAAGTTCCTAGTTAACACATTATATACATTAAATGCCCTAAATACAAAGTTCTAAAGTCTATCGCATAACATATACAAGATGTCCCAAAATACACTAAGAACTAGATCAATACAATGATCTCAAAATAAAACGCCATAGCGGAAGCCATGCCATCTCAAAAGCTACGATCCGTAAGGAAAAGTCAAACCACTTTGTCCTTACGCTTCTCCGAACCTGAAGTACTTGTGATTTAAACAACAACGTGGGGTGAGATACATCAAATCTCAGTGAGTTCGTTATCTTATTGTCCTCTCGGCTCTACAAGGTTCTAACAAACCTAACTCAAGTCAAAAGGGAAGGGGGATGACTTTGAGTACTCACACACACTATATGGATCCATGTTCGTGAGTTCTGTTAACTCACAATACCACTAATCGATAACCTTACCAAGGCATCCCCTTTTCCCGTTCGCTTCTACGTCTAGAAGTCAACCCGAGTCATGGATCCTTGTAGTTACTTGGCATACGAATGGATTCGGAATTAAGGGACGCGTTATCACCTCAATTCATCACTTCTCATGGCCTCTCATGCCATCACAAGTCTCTACCCGTAGGGTCCATCGTACTATAACATTGGGAATCAAACCTGCCAAGTAGTAATGCCTGCAATCAGAGGAGCTCGAGACTCATGAATCCCTCTCAAGGGCGATGGTTATGATTACGTGATCATACACACAGATATGATTGTATTTGACAATCACCTGACCACATTAGCCTTAAGACCTCTCTTGTATTATAAATTAAAACACAATTAAACATGATCCATACTAGTGTAATTATTTTCATACCATTCGGTAATAGACGCACGCCTCGGCCTCTCCTGCACGAGCGTCGTCGCTATGTTATTTCAACCATTCCTAGCCGTACTAGGTTCAATATTGTTCTATGGCAATCATCCTCACTCTACCTATTTCATTTCATTTTAGCATGCAGATTCACTCACAATTATGATAAACAACAGTAGGGTAAGCACAACATAACATATTGGCACATAGAATCACATATGATAATTCGACATAATGGTGCCACTCTTAGTTTTCCTCCGATTATTTAATCGGGCACTAAAACCGATAATTTCCACTTCCACTAGATAGAGTATTCTCAAAGCTCTCCATCATTACCAAGAACGCCCCGATCGGAGTCACGGTTCAAAAGTTATAGAAGAAACAAAACTGCATAACCTGCCATGTTCGCTAGGCGAACTACCCAGCGAGCATTCGCTCCAGCCTTCGCTAGGCGAAGCTCCAGGCGAATGAACAAACAGAGCAAAAAAAGACCTAAAGTTCGCTTCGCGAACCCCCTGGCGAACATTCGCCTCGCCCTTCGCTTCGCGAACAACTCAGCGAAACAAGGCAGAACCAACCAGCACTGAAAAGGCACAAAGTTTGCTAGGCGAACGGCGTTGGCGAACCTTCGCTAACCTTCGCTGCCGGGTTCGCTAGGCGAACCCTCGAAAGTTTGTTCGCTGTGACTCACCCCAGGTTCGCTAGGCGAAGCCTGGAAAACCCAACTTCCCAACAGCGCTGTTCTTCATCCAAAACACATCCAACCCTTAACATAACAATCAAAACACAGTATAATCATAACAACAAGCATTAAACAACATTTATATTGCATTTCATCCGTTAGACTCATGATTTTAGCATAATTATTCATTTTCTCACAATCTCAACCTAACTCTAAATCTCATGAATTTCTACAACTAAGGTATCTATCTAGAAACCACCTTGATTATAAGATGATGATGAAGAAGATGAGATGATTTGATGAAGAATGGGTGATGTTCTTGATCTTTCTCTCTTCTAGGTTTTTTCTTCCCTTTTTCCTTCCTTTCTCCTTCTTTCTCTCCAACTTCTTTCTATCTTTTTCTTTCTTTTGCTCTTATGTGGAAAAGGAGTGGAAAAGAAATGATATAGTAAGACATCATCAATTGTAATACTACTAATTGCCCAAAAATCTCTAAAGTTCCAAATATTAAAATATCTCAGAGTCAGATAATATTAATTAGATTTACTCTGAGCTCAACCGTTACTCTAATTATCTTTGCCGATAATTTCTCAGAGCACACTGGAACTCAGTAGATCACAACTAATATTATCCAGAGTAATTAAAAATACGGGGTATTACATCCTCCCCCCCTTAACTAGAAATTCGCCAACGAATTTAAAATAATTACCTGAAAAGATGAGGATAGACCTCCCGCATCTCCGATTCCAATTCCCAAGTTGTATCGTCCGGATGTGTCTCATCCCACTGGACCTTAACAAGAGGGATCTCTTTATTCCTTAACACCTTAGTTTCTCTTCCTGTGATACGACTCGGTTGAGGCTCAAACGTTAAATCTGCTTCTATCTCAATAGTATTTGGTAAAATTGGCTGAAGAGGATCTGGGACAAATTTTCGAAGCTGAGACACATGAAAAACGTCGTGCATCTCCGACAGAGAAGGCGGTAAGGCCAATCTGTAAGCTACTTCACCAATTCTTTCCAAAATATGATACGGTCCCACGTATCTCGGACTTAATTTCCGCGACCAAAACGGTCCTTTCAACCGCAATCTTGGAGTAACTTTCAAAAACACGTGATCGCCTTCTTCAAATTCTAGAGGTCTTCTACGACTATCTGCATAACTCTTCTGACGATCTTGTGCTTGTTTGACCTTATCATGGATCATCCTAATCTTCTCCGTAGTTTCGTGAATAATCTTGGGTCCCAACATTCTATCTTCATCAACTTCTGCCCAACACAAAGGTGTCCTACACTTCCTTCCATACAAGGCCTCATACGGTGCCATACCAATACTTGCATGATAACAGTTATTATAAAAGAATTCGATCAACGGTAAGAGCTCTATCCAATTTCCTCCACTTTCAAGTACACAAGCTCTCAACATATCTTCCATGGTTTGTATTGTCCATTCCGTCTGACCATCCGTTTGCGGATGATTCGACGTGCTCAAACACAACTTCGTTCCCATAGCGTGTTATAAAGCTCTCCAAAATCTCAAAGTAAACTTTGGATCTCTATCCGAAACGATACTAGTGGGAATACCATGCAATCTCACTATCTCTGAAATGAACAACCTCGCGAGATGACTCACCTTGTAGGTAGTCTTCACAGCTAAGAAATCTGCGGATTTCGTTAACCGATCCACAATTACCCAAATCGAATCATAACCACCCTGAGTACGGGGTAGTCCAACGGCGAAATCCATAGAAATACTATTCCATTTCCATACAGGAATTTCTAAAGGTTGCAACAAGCCACCCGGTCTTTGGTGTTCGATCTTCACTTGTTGGCACACCGCACATTCTGACACATACACTGCAATATCCTTTTTCATCCCGGACCACCAATAGTCCCTCTTTAGATCTTGATACATCTTTAAAGACCCCAGATGTATAGTAAAAGCACCCTTATGCGCTTCTTCCAAAATCCTCCTTTTTAACTCCGTGTTATCCAGAACACAAATCCTTTGGTTAAACAAAATAATTCCGTCGGTAGCTCGCACAAAACTCGGTTGTACTAACACTTCTTGTAACTTCTCATCTAACCCTTGCTCTTGTTGGATTTCTTCCCTAAAGGTAGAATTGATATTCAAATTTCCCATAATCACACCATTAGGAGTCCAAACGAATTGAAGATTTAGATCTCGAAAATTTTCCAATAAAGTATACTCTAGCATCATCAACTCGGCATTATGCAACACCTTCCTACTCAATGCATCCGCCACCTTATTCGCTTTACCCGGATGGTATTTTAGCTCCAAGTCATAATCCTTCAAATATTCCATCCACCTCCTTTGACGCATGTTCAACTCTTTCTGATCAAAGAGGTACTTTAAGCTCTTGTGGTCGCTAAACATCTCAAAACGTACACCATACAAGTAGTGACGCCACACCTTCAAAGTAAATACAAATGCCGCCAATTCTAAATCATGCGTCGGATGATTCTCTTCATGGACTTTTAACTGTCGAGAAGCATAAGCCACTACATGTCCATCTTGCATTAACACACCTCCTAATCCCTTCTTCAATGCATCACAATATACCTCATATGGCTTGCTAGGATCAGGAATAACCAAAACAGGAGCGGTCATCAATCTCTCCTTCAAGCTCATAAAACTTTGCTCACAAGCCGAATCCCATTCATACGAATAATCCTTCTGAGTAAGTCTTGTCATTGGTAAAGCCAGTTGAGAAAAGCCTTTGATAAACCTTATGTAATACCCTGCCAATCCCAAGAAACTTCTAACTTCAGAAACATTCTTCGGTCTCTCCCAATTAATCACTGCCTTCACTTTTGATGGATCAATCGCCACACCTCCTTGAGATATGACGTGACCAAGAAAATTTACCTCCGACATCCAAAAATCACACTTGCTTAGCTTGTCAAAAAGTTGCTTCTCTTGTAAGATAGATAAAACGATTCTTAGGTGTTCTCCGTGCTCTTGAGGATCACGAGAATAGATAAGAATGTCATCAATGAAAATCACCACAAATTGGTCCAAATAAGGTTGAAATATCTGATTCATATAATCCATGAAAACTGCCGTAGCATTCGTCACACCGAAAGGCATCACCAAAAATTCATAATGACCATAACGGGTTCTAAACGCAGTCTTTGGTACATCCGAACTCTTCACACGAATCTGATGATAACCCAACCATAAATCAATCTTCAAGAACACACAGGCTCTTTTCAATTGATCTAACAAATCGTCTATCCTTGGTAATGGGTATTTATTCTTGATGGTCACCTTATTCAACTGACGGTAATCGATACACAATCGCATCCCACCATCCTTTTTCCTTACCAATAACACTGGAGCTCCCCAGGGCGAAACACTGGGTCGAACAAAATGCTTAGCCAACAACTCTTCTAATTGATCCTTTAATTCTCTTAATTCAAGTGGTGCCATCCGATACGGAGAAACGGATATTGGAGCCGTTCCCGGTATCAGGTCAATAGAGAATTCCACTTCCCGCTCCGGAGGAAGAGAAGTGATATCCTCGGGGAAAACTTCAGGAAACTCACAAACTACCGGAATACTCAAAACTTGAAGGTTACTACTCTCCTCCTTAGTAAGAATCAAAAGAACGGATTTTTCCTCCTCAAACAAGAAATTTATCATTCCAACCGTACCTTCTAAAATACTTGTCAAAACATCCTTCGGAGTAGCTTCAGTAGATGGAATAATGATTAGTTTTTCTTCACACCCGATAAATACCGAATTAGCTGAAAGCCAATCCATTCCCAGAACAACATCCACTTTCTTAAGTGGTAAACAAATCAAATCAATCTGGAAAACTCTTCCATCCACCGATAAAACATAATTTTCACACATTAAAGGTGTTTCAACCATCTCATCCATGGCAGTAGTAACCACTATGGGTGGAGACAACGGAACCGCTTGCAACCCAAGCCGCTTTACACATTGCATCGATACAAAAGAGTGTGTAGCTCCACAATCAAATAAAACAAAGCAAGGATTTCTATTCACAAAACACGTACCAGCAATCAAAGAGTTATCACCCTTTGCTTTCCTTGCATCCAATGTATACACTCGCTCGGTATTCTTCTCTTGCATTTGATTCCTATTTTAAGGACAACCCCTCGCCAAATGACCCCTTCTATGACACCGATGACACTCCACTCCTTCGAAATGACATCTACCACCATGCCTCTTTCCACAAAAATGGCACACAGGAGGTGCACCAGTCCTAGAATTCTGAACCTGTTTTCCCTTAAAAGTTTGTTGCCTTGGTCTAAATTGTTGATTCGATCTCCCACGATCACTTTGATTCACCCTACTCAGCTCTCCTTCTGCTTGCACCTTCTTTAAGCTATGCTCCACCACATAACACTGTCGTAACAATTCAGCATAGTTAGTGAATTCCCTCTGCGACACGCTATGCAAAATTTCGGCCCTCAAACCAAAAAGAAACTGATCAATCTTCCACCTCTCATCCGGAGCATACATAGCCTGCCTAGAATAAGCAGCCATAACCTCGAACTTTTCTGCATAAGAAGCCACGGTCAAGTTGCCTTGTCTCAACTGTTGAAACTCAAATTCCTTCTGAGACCTTAAGGAACTTGGGAAATACTTCTCCATAAAATTTATCTTAAACTGCTCCCATACCTTCGGTACCTCTTGAATTGTCATTAAGGCCGAAGCACTCTCCCACCACCTCATGGCACGACCCTCCAACAAGTGAGAAGCGAAAACAACCTTATTTTCCTCACTGCACTGAACTATCAAGAAAATCCGCTCCATACCGGATATCCATTCATGAGCCTTTACTAGATCTAACCCTCCCTGAAACTATGGAGGATTCATACGAATGAAATCCCTAAAGGTTCCCCCTGCAGCTTCGAGAACAACCACTGGAGGATGCACGCCACCAGCCATTTGCTGTACCATTTGTTGCATAAACTGATTCTGTTGTTGCTGCATCTGCTGCATGAATTGATACAAAGGGGCATTCCCTTCGTCCCCTGGCGGATTTGTCCCTGCTGGAGTAGTTCTCGGTCTACCACGGTTGTTTCTGCGCCCGTCGGCCATGTTCTTAAATGTCATACAGATGGGATTAAGTTGATCAGGCTCAATACCAAAAATATAACACGTAAGACCAATGGCGACACAACGCATATGAAAGGGAAAGAAATACTTATACTATTTCATGGCTAGGTCGAGGATACGACCTGCTTTGATACCAACTGTAACACCCATATATAACCACATACATCAAAGCATATATATTATACATGAATCGAAGTATTTGGTACTGAAATACCATAAGTTCCTAGTTAACACATTATATACATTAAATTCCCTAACTACAAAGTTCTAAAGTCTACGGCATAACATATACAAGATGTCCCAAAATACACTAAGAACTAGATCAATACAATTATCTCAAAATAAAACGCCATACCGGAAGCCATGCCATCTCAAAAGCTACGATCCGTAAGGAAAATTCAAACCACTTTGTCCTTACCCTTCGCCGAACCTGAAGTACATGTGATGTAAACAACAACGTGGGGTGAGATACATCAAATCTCAGTGAGTTCGCTATCTTATTGTCCTCTCGGCTCTACAAGGTTCTAACAAACCTAGCTCAAGTCAAAAGGGAAGGGGGATGACTTTGAGTACTCACACACACTATATGGATCCATGTTCGTGAGTTCCGTTAACTCACAATACCACTAATCGATAACCTTACCAAGGCATCCCCTTTTCCCGTTAGCTTCTACGTCTAGAAGTCGACCCGAGTCATGGATCCTTGTAGTTACTTGGCATATGAATGGATTCGGAATTAAGGGACGCATTATCACCTCAATTCGTCACTTCTCATGGCCTCTCATGCCATCACAAGTCTCTACCCGTAGGTTCCATCATACTATAACATTGGGAATCAAACCTGCCAAGTAGTAATGCCTGCAATCAGAGGAGCTCGAGACTCATGAATGTCTCTCAAGGGCGATGGTTGCGATTACGTGATCATACACACAGATGTGATTGTATTAGACAATCACCCGACCACATTAGCCTTAAGACCTCTCTTGTCTTATAAATTAAAACACAATTAAACATGATCCATACTAATGTAATTATTTTCATACCATTCGGTAATAGACGCACGCCTCGGTCTCTCCTGCACGAGCGTCGTCGCTATGTTATTTCAACCATTCCTAGCCGTACTAGGTTCAATATTGATATATGGCAATCATCCTCACTCTAACTATTTCATTTCATTTTAGCATGCAGATTCTCTCACAATTATGATAAACAATAGTAGGGTAAGCACAGCATAACACATTGGCACAATAGAATCACACATGATAATTCGACATAATGGTGCCACTCTTAGTTTTCCCCCGATTATTTAATCGGGCACTAAAACCGATAATTTCCACTTCCACTAGATAGAGTATTCTCAAAGCTCTCCATCGGTACCAAGAACGCCCCGATCGGAGTCACGATTCAAAAGTTATAGAAGAAACAAAACTGCACAACATGCCATGTTCGCTAGGCGAACTACCCAGTGAGCATTCGCTCCAGCCTTCGCTAGGAGAAGCTCCAGGCGAATGAAAAAATAGAGCAAAAACAGACCTAAAGTTCGCTTCGCGAACCCCCTGGCGAACATTCGCCTCGCCCTTTGCTTCGCGAACAACTCAGCGAAGCAAGGCAGAACCAACCAGCACTGAAAAGGCACAAAGTTCGCTAGGCGAACGGCGTTGGCGAACCTTCGCTAACCTTCGCTGCCGGGTTCGCTAGGCGAACCCTCGAAAGTTTGTTCGCCGTGACTCGCCCCAGGTTCGCTAGGCGAAGCCTGGAAAACCCAACTTCCCAACAACGTTGTTCTTCATCCAAAATCCATAGTTTTACCATCCAAAACACATCCAACCCTTAACATAACAATCAAAACACAGTATAATCATAACAACAAGCATTAAACAAGATTTATATTGCATTTCATCCGTTAGATTCATGATTTTAGCATAATTATTCATTTTCTCACAATCTCAACCTAACTCTAAATCTCATGAATTTCTACAACTAAGGTATCTATCTAGAACCCACCTTGATTAGAAGATGATGATGAAGAAGATGAGATGATTTGATGAAGAATGGGTGATGTTCTTGATTTTCTCTCTTCTAGGTTTTTTCTTCCCTTTTTCCTTCCTTTCTCCTTCTTTCTCTCCAACTTCTTTCTATCTTTTTCTTTCTTTTGCTCTTATGTGGAAAAGGAGTGGAAAAGAAATGATATAGTAAGACATCATCAATTGTAATACTACTAATTACCCAAAAATCTCTAAAGTTCCAAATATTAAAATATCTCAGAGTCAGATAATATTAATTAGATTTGCTCTGAGTTCAACCGTTACTCTAATTATCTTTGCAGATAATTTCTCAGAGCACACTGGAACTCAGTAGATCACAAATAATATTATCCAGAGTAATTAAAAATACGGGGTATTACAACAATTGTCGCATCCAACTCGATTGGTTGATGGCCTGCAGTGATATGTTCTCCACACAGCCTTCAAATCTTCATCAATATTCAGCTCAATGTTGTGGTATTTCATCTTTTCTCCAGTATCAATCAATGGTGCATAAAACTCAATCTTACCCACCTTTTTATTCTCGGTGTGGGGTAACATATTATCAAATTTTGATCTCAGAATTACAAAAGTAATGGTGTTCTCAAAGAGCCAAAAATCAACAAGAGGTTTCATGTCGTTAAACTACTCAATTGTCATATACCAATATTGAGACATTCTAATTTCTAAGATGTTTTTTAACAATATATGATCCGTATGTATACAAGTTTGGATTCATTATGTACCACACACAATTTTCGGTACAATCACTCTCGTACAAAACTGTCGACAAAATTTCAACTGTGAAATTCAAACTACCCGACTTTTCTAAGTCCTACTAAATATTCGGTAAACACATAAGTTTTTTGAAAAATCGCTAATTTAAGACTATCTGATTTTTTACAATTTTAGAAAAACTTCGGTAGTCCATAGTGTTTTAAAAAAACAATATTTTTTTCCACACACTATTTTTTTAATAAAAACGATAAAAATGCATGCCAAACTTTTCTACTAGCCTATCAAAAGATTAATTCAATGAACTATCTAATTTTTTGTGCAATATTTTCAACTAAGGAATATTTTAGATATTATGGAAAATTAGTACATCTCGAGTGACATGAAAAAACCTCTTTAGACTCATATCATTACAAGAGACAATCCTTTCAACACCAAAAAGAAAATTCCAAAGAATTATTATTCTATATGCGTTTCCTTCATCTACAAGTCATTCTCTACCACAGCAGTACCCACGTTTTAAACTTGTTCGCTACGACATACACGAATCCGCTTCTTTCGGCTTCCTAAACTAGACAGCATTGTCCCAACAGTTGATAAGTGTGGTTCGGTTTCAACCAATTAGCTTCTTGGGATGGAATTGAAACACTGCATGTTATCATCTACGCATATAGCCAATAGCACACATGAAAAACATTAAAGGACTCTTACACAATCGAAGAGAGTCAGAGCGTGGTACGGTTTTACCACTAAATATGACAACTTCTACCTCAAAATGGTTAAAAAATAAAATATAATAGAAAATGCTGAAAATTTTGTTCATTTTAAAAAATTAGTAAAAATATTTACAAAAATAAAAAATATAAAAGAGTTTAATGGAAATGCACTGACAATATAAAATAATTTTACAGTGTCATTTAATAGAAATTCATCACTCAATCATGTAATACTATTAATTTACAAATTACAGTCTAAAATTATTTTACACTATTAGAGTATATTCCATTTTCTCAATATAAAATGATTTTATTAAATCAAATAGTACACCTCCATCTGTTTATAAGATTGTACAAATTGACTATTTAAAATCCAAATGGTCATCAAACTTATAGCATACACTAGTGGGATACCCGTGCGGACGCACGGATTCCGTTGCGGACCTTTGAAATTGGAATAATATATGTTGACACCGAAAAATGTAAATTCCAAATTTTTAAAAGAATGTGTTAATAAAAAAAGTAATCTCAAATATTGTTACGTCAGAAAAGAATAGTGGACTGCAGGATTTTTTACCAGTTAGATTATGAAACGCAAATAATAAATACAAAATATTTAAATGTAATGTAAAAAAAAAAAACATAAAGTAGTAAAAGATGCAAATATAAGTGAATCAAAGAGAAATATTGAAATGAAAGACATATTTATAAAAAAATAACAAATTGTATCAAATTTCCAATTTTTAAAAGAAAGAGATCATTAATATATATTTCAATTATTCATATATTATCTTTAATAAAATTGTATGTTAAATTAAAAATAATTTCAAAAAAACAATATTAGATATCAATGCGTTTACACCGATTTTGCCCCGGTCGTCACCGCGTTTACACGGTACTCCTGTACTACCCGTGCGGTCACAAAAAATTTGCCTTGGGAACCCGTGCATTACGACATGGTACTGATGTGTTAGCTGTGCATTTGGTCTGGATACCCGTGCGTTCACACGGTATTGGTATATTATCCGTGCGTTGACACGGTACCAGTGTGTTACCCGTGCGTTCACAGTTATTTTTGTCTGGTTACCCGTGCGCTCATACGATACAGCCCCGTGCGCGGTGTGACCCGGTCCTTCGCACGATACGTGTAAATCCGGTACGGACGCTTGTAAAAATCAATAGTAAAGTTTTTTCCGTTTATAAAAATATTTAAATCAAAATATTTTTTTTGACAATATTTATAAAAATATTTGAATCAAAATAGGTATGTTATTTTGTAAAATTAAATAACTTATAAAAAAATTGTAGTAAGACTTAAATAACTTATAGAAAATCATATTTTCAATAAAGTTAATTGATCTTTTTTACCAATCATTCACTTGCATTGCATTAGCACAAAAAACATATATACTATAATACTATTTCATATACCATTATATCTTAACAATATTTATTAATGTTTAAGATATTTAATAATGTTTGTATCTATAGTATATCAATGATGGATAGATCTCCTAAGTGCAAGAGTACATCAACAACAATCTCCTTAGTGCAAGAGTATATCAGTTAATTGCATTAGATAATCTTATTAATTAAGTTTTAATTAATTATATTTGAGTAATTAATTCTTGTATATAAATATAAGAATATTACAAATTGCTTTTTTTATTTAGTTCATGAGAAAAATGTATGTATCTGTCAAGAATAAATGAAGAACTGAGTGATGCATTGTTTGTGGTTTTTCAGTTTCTATTAATGACGTTCAATTATTTATGCAAGGGATATGCAAAGCATGTGTTTGGAAGAATTTAAAGGAAATGTGAAGAAAATTATAGATTAAAACCGATCAATCCTTTTTCGAATTATTTATCTATCCTTACTTGATAATTTTGTCTAACAACTCCAATTGCATTTCAAATATCACGATAAATTAAACAAATAGTTACAACCAATCTCTTGGGTTGCAACCTTCTTCAATCAAATATCACAATGAAATAAAATTTTTCACAATAGTTTTGAATCATGTCATAACTTATTTCAATTCATATAATTTTAGTCACATATCTAATTAAAATATCTTAAAAAATCCAACAACAAAAAAAGTCAAATGACCGAGTGTCGTGAAATTCAACGATCTATATTTTATTTATAATAATTTCTTAAATCATATATATAATTGATTTCAATGTGATGATAATGCATTTTGTTAATACATAAGCATTTGAATGTGATGCATGCCATATTCCAAACCAAATGGTGTAAAACCAAATTGAAATCAAAGCACCTATGAGCAAACGTTAACGTTGTCTCTGCAGAATTGAAATTTGAATTTGGTGAGTGAGATGCATTATTGTCAAACTTGTCAGCAATGTACACCCTTATTAAGTAACATTTTCTATAATTTGTGCATGGAGGTAACAACCATATTTCCAGATTAAAAACTATAGTGTATTACACCCAAAACAGAAGAAAAATACACAGTCTGCACCAAACAAAATTGACATTTGCCACAAACATAATCAATCGATTTTCAATTGCACACTCCCGACCAAGCAGCATGCTGAAAAACCAAAACCGCTGCAACCAGACCCAACTACGAATACGTCTCGAGGTATGCTCCAATCTAAAGCAAATAAAGACATCCGGAGAACTCCTGATAACCCACATCATATAACATCTTACCAGAGAACTATTCAATTGCCCTACTTCAGATTTAGCAGAGGTAAGCTCGTCTTTCAGCTCGTTTATCACCTCATTTTCATGATAAAGTCCCTTTTCATTAGTTGAATTAGTCTCAAGTTTCCTCACAAGTTCCTCCAAGGATTTTGCTTGAGTTCTTGATTGCTCTAACTCCAGAGTCAGGGACCTGTAAGCATCTGCTATTTTTACACCATCCAATCGAAGTGTTTCCACCGTCTTATTCACTGTTTCCAATTGCATTTGCATTTTGCCAATTACTTCTAAGGCTCGAGATTCAGAAACTTTGCAATCAGTTGCCTGATTTTTTAGTTTTTCTATAATAGAGATAGCCTCACTAAGATCCATCCTCAAGTCCCGAATCTCAACATGATCTGACTCAGCATTGTTATTTTGAGTAGATTCGGACTCACATACTCTTTCTAGTTGACTTTTCAACTTCTGTATTTCATCAATGGCAGATGCCACCGCAGATGAATCCATTGGGTGTTGCTTCTGGACAGCCTCAAGTTCAGTCTGCCATTATCGATCTCGATCCTGAAGATAGAATATGAAGAACTTAAAAAAAAAAAGGTGTCTGAGTGACTAATCACCAGTTCAATAGAGAAAATAGGACGTACCTATCACTAACAAACTTCCATTTTTCAATGTCCAGGGCATCCATACCAACATGAAGGAAGATACAGATCTCAATATAGGTGTATAACATGTTTCAAATAATTGTTTCAACTTCAGCAAATTGTTTCAAATAATCATGTTCACTTCAGCAAAGAAACCAACAAAACTTCAGCTGCAACACTACTGATATGAAACCAGATCGACCTACACTCATGCATCACTACTGCACTTCCAATATAAATTTATGCTCCAAAAAGATAATTCAGCAAAACTTCAGCTGCAACAATATAGCTTCTCCACCATCAAAGTTCGGGATCAGATTACACCACCAAGGACCTACACTCAAAATCAAAATCAATGGAGTTACATAGATATCACAGAATCAACAAATTTCATTCTATAAGGACCCCAGAAAATACAATATTTATGATATTATCAAAAGAAAGTTTATTTTATATATTTATAAAGAGATTAATAATACTATATTTATAGTTTTTAGTTTCTAAATAAGGGAAAAAGTTTGAGTATTATCAGGAATCATATAATTTGATTTAGTACACAATATAGGTCCACAACACTGATGCATTCTAAAACATGCATTATATTGTATGAATGAAACAAATTAAATTTAATATGGATAAATTCTAAGATGTGTGTCTTACATAGGTTCACATACTTAGTCAGAAAGAGATGAATTGAACTCCAGTTCTGTCACATTATATAATGTAGCAGAGAGTTTCATTCTCCTTTCAGACACAGAGCTCTATCAGAACTTAAATGCCTTAGGCCCATTGACGTGCTTTCTTCAATTTTCTGTCGTATTTTGTATTGAAGTGTAACAGGAGCACAATCTAAAAGTGTTTCTCCTAAATAAACAGCAGCGAGGCAGAGTTTGCATTCATTCAAGAAATTTTTTTGCCGACTATTACTTGCAAAGATCATGCTGAAATTGTAATTAGCTGAGTTTTAGGAAGGTAAAGTATTAATTACCTTGTGCACTTTTATACTCCAAGTTTTCCCCAAAATCCATGCGAATGAAAACTATATCAGTTTGATTGAAAACTGGAGCGTACAGAGAATATTAACACAAATATTATCTTAATTATCTTCATTATCTTCTTCCATTCAGATCTAATATTTCAGAGTATTAACATAAATATTAAGACAAAACCAACCTTGAAAACCTAGTCATTCCAGATCTAACATTCAAAATATTAACATAAATATTATAGATCTAACATAACAACCATAACAACCAGATCTAAATAGTTGTTGCAAACATAACATCCAGATCTAACAAAACATTCAGCATTGTAACTTACTACTTTAAAATCGAAATGAATGCAGAACAAAAAAGAAAAAGATAGAGAAGCATTTTGAAGACAACAAAACACAACTGAAATGTCATTAGCAATTTCATCAAATAAAGTACTTGACTTCACTCAAACACGAATTATAAAAAAAAAATCCAAGCAATCCGAGCATACCAAATACTCCCAGATTATCAACAAAAATCCAAGCAGATAGAATACTCACCCCCAGATTCGAGAAATTCCACTTGATAGCATATAAAGAATCTAATTAGTCCCACTGCCATTATAACAAAAACAGTAGTAAGAAAAACAAAAACACAAACCTAGTATCATCTTATAAAACAATAAAAAAATTCAAATACAATAACAAACCTCAGTTCCAACATTAAATCTTTCAACCCACAAATCCTCCTACAAAAAAAAATTCAACAAAAAAATCCCAGTTAGATCTAATGATGGTTAGTAAAAGAGAGATTGAGAGAACTTACGACGGAGCCAGCGATCCAGATACAGTGAAGGTTCGGAGTGAAATGAGACAAAAAATTAACTTAAATATAAAACCTTGAAACCCTAATTTCAAATGTTGCAGATTTTCAATTTACTTTGTACAGGTAAAAGAGGAAAAAGGAAGAAAAATAGTGAAGAAGAAGAAGGAGAATGAAGAAGAGAGACAGAAGAAAAAGAAGAAACAACGGTGAGAGAGACAGAGAAAGAACGGTGAGTGAGAGAGAAAGAGTGAAAGGACCGAAAGACAGAGGGAGAAAGAGAGAAAGGAAGAAGAGTCAGATGGAGTTATACATTGGGAAAAGAGAAAAAGTAAAAAATTTAAAGATTTAGTTGGTTTGTAACAATTAGTATTATGACAGCCTAAATGGTTTCAACAATTGCAAAGAAAATTGTAACTATATCATTTGAAAAGGTGATTTGGTTAGAAAAAGTATTATTTAGACACAAAATGCCCCAAAAGTGATTAAGTGGCAAATGCTAAAGCAAGGGCAAAGATGGTATTTCCAGAGCCTTAGATTTTCTTATATAGTAAGATATAGATGGTGAGTCAACGTTCTTTCACAAATGTCAAAGCCACTATGTCAATAAACTATGGATATTCATGTTAAGGTTTAAGATTTAGGGTTTAGGTAGAGCATGTGAATGTGTATTCATTGGATATGTAAATGCTAAAGTGATCATAGAATCAAATGATGTTGAATTTTATAAAGACGAATTTCCTTTCAAATCAAGAAATAATGGGGACACTGAAATCGAATCACATTTTTGTGATAAGAAACACTGAAAGTAATGGCGAAGTAGAAACAAAACTTCGCCGAAGTAAAAGAGTAAGAATTTCTAAATATTATGTGCCCAATTATCAGACCTATACAACAGGCGAAAATCCAACAAATCTTCAAGAAACCTTGTCATCTCGGATGCTGATTTGTGGCAAGAAGTTATTAACTATGAAATAGTTTCTCTAAAACCAAAAAGACATGGCACTTAGTAGATCTGCCTCCTAGTTTCAAAACAATGGTTGTAAATGGGTTTTGAAAAAGAAACTAACATATGGTGAAATTGTTGATAAGTACAAGGCTTGCCTTGTAGTCAAAAGTTTTAGGCAAAAAGAAAATATAAATTTCTTCGATACTTTTTCTCCAGCCACTAGAATTACACCCATTAGGGTATTGATTTCAATTGTTGCTATTTATAACATACTAGTACACCAAATGAATGTTAAACAACTTTTTTAAATAGTAACTTAGAAGAAGAAATCTATATGGACCAAGCGAAAGAGTTTGTGATTCATGGGTAAGAAAAGAAGGTGAGTAAGTTAGACAGGTCTCTATATGGTCTAAAACAAGATCCAAAGCAAGAGCATGAAAATTTTGATATCTTAACGATATCAAATGAGTACAAAGTGAATGAAAGTAACAAATGTTGTTATTACAAATTTGAAAATGAAATTTGCAATATCATATTTATCTATTTAGACGGCTTACTCATATTTAAATAAAAACCTTCATGTCATTAATGATTTGAAATCATTGTTATGTAAAAACTTTGATATGAAAGACATCTAAGTATCTAGAGTGATTCTTGGAACCAAGATTACTAGATCAGAAAAGAAAATATATTTAGATCAATATCACTATATGGAGAAGATCTTACAAAAATATATTTATTTTGACTATAAACTTGCTTGCACACTGTCCTAGTGTTGAACTATTTAAAAACACTATTGATAGTGTTAGATAAACTAAGTAGAGCATCATTGATAGTCATAGGTATGCCACTGATTGTATTAGACCCGACATTACATATCTTGTATGATTATTGTGCAGGTTTACAAGTAGACCGTACAACAAGCATTGGAAAGCCATTGAGAGAGCCATGTGATACCTTAAAAGAACCATTTTATGATCTACTTAAAAGATACATTGATGCAAATTGGAATACCTTATCAGATGATTCAAAAGCAACTAGTGACTAGTATTTAATATAGCTGGAAGAGCTGTATCTTGGAAATCAAAGAAACATACTATATTAGCTCAGACCACAATGGATTATGAAATGATAACATTAGCAACTGCTAGTGAGTAAGTAAGTTGGTTAAGATATTTGCTAGTTAAGATCCCTTTGTGGGAAAACTATACTAGTTGTGTTGATTAACTGCGATAGTATCACAACTATTGCAAAAATTGAGAACCATTAATATAATGGTAAGTGACATCAAATAAAGAGGAAGCACAACACTATCAGAAAGTGTATCTCCAAAGGAGCTGTAAAAGTGGATCGTGTACACGCTGATGAAAATTTAGCAGGTCCTTTGATAAAATGATTAGCTAGAGAGAAAGTTCATAATTCATCAAATAAGATGGAACTAATGCCTAACATAAGTTGGCCATGATGGTAACCCAAACTTATAGACTAGAGATCCCAAGAAATAGGTTCAATGGGTAATAAAAAGTTGTGATTAATATGAGGTGATCATGCTAGTATAAATAAGAGACGCATGAATCCTGATGCCAAAAAGAGGATGAGATAATAAACACACTTAATCAGATCTATATTTTTATGAGGGAGCACCTATCTATAGGAGTACTCTTGATAGAATCACCTATGTGATTTTGGAACTCATACCGGTTTCTATGGAACTTAGAGGAAGAATTCCTAAAGAATTCACTAAATTGGGATACACGTGTAGGGCCATTAAATCACAAGCTTTTAGAATACACCTTAAGAAAAGGTTGTGTGCAGATTTGATGTTTGAGATAGGGTTTAAGATAATTGTGTAACTCTTGTTGAATCGGAATGTGTTGAGTTTCCCTCATAGGTAATGGCAAGTGGGCAAGTAGCGAGAAAGAGAGCTATTGGTTGCAAGTGGATGTATGTTGAATGCCAAATATTTCTTAATTTGATCCATGATTCTTGGCATTTTCAACTCATTTCTCAAGTTTCAATTGAATTATTCCATGTTCTTATGTGATTCTTCAATGAAATTGATTTTACCTTTGGATGCCTTGATATGTGTGCTATTGTATAGGAATTAGGTTGGATTATCAAATAACAAGGCACAATTGAATGGACAAGGAAGCCAAAGAAATGAGGAAGAATCCAGCATGTTCACTGTACGAAGTAGTAGCGAAGCCAAGGCGAGCTCGCAGTGCAAGCTCAAAGCGGATGAACAGTGAACTGGAAATCCAGGATGGCAATAGCTAAACCCCTTGCTGATGGCAGTGCGAGGTCTGAGCGAGCATGTTCACAGTACGAAGTCAAAGAAACCTCAGGGGCGGTTTAACTATTCAGAGGCACTTCAAGTGCCTTTAAGTGGAGTTCGCAGTGCGAACAAGGAGCTCGCAGTGCAAGCAGAACATATTCTGAAAAGATATTTACGTACTTTTTCCTACTTTTTGGGGATGATAACTTAGAAACTTCATTTTTCATAGAGAGTAGCATTGGCTTGGGATAAAAACCCTAACTTCATCATTTCTTCATCAAGAAGTGAGATTTTTTAAGGAGAAGATGGATTCACATCCTAGATCGATTCTTCATCTTAGATGCTCATTCATCTTCTTTCTTTTCTTTTAAAGCAAGCTACCATGATAATGGGTAGCTAAATCCTTTGTATCAAAGGTAGATGTAGTCTATCTTAGCTTGTATGTATTTCTTTTGATCTTTTTGTATGTGAACAAGTGCATGATTAATATATGTTGAATGTTTTTGTTCTTAAAGATCCATTAATGATTTGTATCACTCTAGACATAGATTTTACAAACCTTGATCTAAAATATTCATCTATCAACAAACAAACTCTAGACATAGATTTGTGAGTTGATATTTGCTTTGTGTTGTTCTTAAATATTATTGTATTGGTTGCTAGCATGAGACATCATCTAATGACGAATTCAATAATATTCACGACACCGCTCTAGACATAGACGATATTGAGAGGATACACAATTGTATTAATCGAAAATGAGTTTACATGCTTGATTAATCGAATATATATAAGTTAGGTTAATGAAATCTATCTTTGATATATCTTGTTAAACAAACATCTTTTAGAATTTAATATTTGCTACAAAAATTGTGACAAACTTATGATCCAAAACAAACAAACTTTGAAAACCCTACTTAAAACATTATAAACTGCAGAACGGCAAGCGATATCACTACAATCCCTGTGGAGACGATTTTCAAAACCCCATAGTAAACTGCATTCAATAGTGTACAAGAAAAAGCCAACAGTAAAAAAAAGGAAGGGGAAAGTTCAAGGTTTGCCTAGTTGCAAAGGTGTATTCATAGAAGAAGGGGATTGATTTTGATGAGATTTTCAGTCTGGTGGTTAGGCACACTTCTATCAGGGTAGTATTGGCCCTGGTAGCCACCAAGGATATGCATTTAGAGCAGATGGATGTGAAAACAACTTTCCTTCATGGTAATCTAGAGGAGCATATCTACCTGGAACAACCAGAGGGTTTCAATGATATTGGACATGGCACACTTGTTTGCCAATTGAAGAGGTTTTTGTATGGGTTGAAGAAATCTCCAAGGAAATGGTACAAGCACTTTGATTCATACATGCTCCGGATTGGCTATAAAAGGTGTGATTATGATTGATTTGTTTATGTGAGGAGCCTTTATGATGGTTCTTTTATTTTTCTGTTACTTTATATTGATGATATGTTGATTCCTGTCAACCATTTACATGATGTAAATGATTTGAATATCAAGTTTGGTAAGGAATTTGATATGAAGGATTTGGGTGCTGCAAATAATATTCTTGGGATGGAAATTCACAGGGACATAGGAACTAATGAAGCCTGTGAGTACTCCATTGGTGAATCATTTTAAGATCTCTTTGGCACAATGTCCTAAAATAGACTTAGAGATTGAAGGTATGCCTAATATTCCTTATGTCAGTGCAGTTGGTTGTTTGATGTATGCTATTGTTTGCACTAGACCGAATTTGGCATAAGCAGTTAGTCAGGTGTGCAAGTTCATGCCCAAGCTAGGTAAATAACATTGGGAAGCAATCAAGTGCATCCTAAGGCACTTGAAGGGTAAAATGGATCATGGTATCATGTTCCGCATGGAGCAGGGTGTTCCATCAATTGTGGGGTATGTGGATTCTGACTATGCAGGAGATTTGGATGATACGAGGTCTACAACAGAGTATGTATTTACTCTTGCATGGGCCTATATGTTAGAAATCATCAAATCCATAGTAGCTATGTGTAGCGTGCGATTTTTGTCGGTGACGCGACCACTATATCGCATTAGTTGGAATTGGGTGCTACTTTTTGAGTTCTTATTTATCTTATGAAGCTGGAAAGGAAAGGGAAGCTATCTAAAACTAACCTTGCACGCAAATGTTTTCTTTAACAAATGCTAAGAGATTGGGGGGTTCGGGGTCATCACCCAGTGTCTATATGGTTATCCATAGATCTTTTGTGGCGTGTTTAAATACTTTCGGGTGTTTATCTATTATGGGTTGGGAAAGATTCTCCTTTGGGAGTGTTTAGAGTGTGTTTTTGTTATTTTCGGATTTTTTTCGTTGTTTTTGGTAAGGTACTAGATCTAAAGTTTTTGGTTTGTGTGCTCGCTAAGATTTTACAATCTTATGCCTACGTATTCCCGTAAAGATAACAGGGAAATCAGAGTAATCGTAGTTCCTCCTATTCTATGGGAGGAAAATGTTTGGTGTCTTGTTCAAAGCCCAAGATTAAAGCTAGATGAGTATTTGTGTCTTGTTCAAAGCCCAAGATTGAAGCTAAAGGTTTGACTGAGAGAGAATTTATCCTCTCTAAAGGGAGGTATCTCACCTGTTTATCACAGTTTTGTTTAGGGATTGGTTATAAAGGGGAATTACTTTAAACTGGAATGTATGGAATCCAGCAATGCCATAATTTCCTTTATAAGGGATATGTCCTGAAGGAGGAAACTTTAACTCAGTGTAGAGCAATGCCATTTTTCCTTAGGAGTCTTCCATGCTAAGAGAGGGACATTGGCTTGGATGTAAAGAATCTAGAGGCTTGCCACTTACAATAATTAGATGAAAGAAGAGATTTACCAGGATAAAGAGGGACCGTAACTTGGATTTTGAATCAACAAGTGTGCCACTTACAACAGTTATCTGGAATTAGGGTTTGTTTGATTATTTGTCTTGATATGTGATATACAGAGAAATGCCTTCCTACAGAGAGAAATCTTGATTTCCTCTGAGGGGATGTTGATTTTTGTGTGCTTTGATCAAAGCCCAAGGTTGAAGCTAAAAGGTTGTTTATGTCTTGTTTAAAGCCCAAGATTGAAGCTAAAATATTGACTCTACTAGGGGAGTTTTATATCTGTCTTACACAAAGCCCAAGACTGAGGCTGCAAAGAGATTGACTCTTACGGGGAGTATTTTGTCTGTCTTGTATAAAGCCCAAGATTGAGGCTAAAAGAAATTGACTCCACTGGGGAGAGGTTTTATCTGTCTTATACAAAGCCTAAGATTGAGGATAAAAGAAATTGACTTCACTGGGGAGATGTTTTATCTGTCTTGTACAAAGCACAAGATTGAGGCTAAATCTGCTGAAAAAAATAATTATACAAAGCCTAAGAGGAGGTTGGATGGGGAAATTCTTATATGAAGCCTAAAAGGAGGCTGGCTTCTGCTGAGGATTATTGAGATCTAGAGACAGTTCCAAATTGGGGAATCAACTCTTGCTGAGGATTGAAGAAGACTTGAAATATCAGATGCCCTGAGGCTCTGATCCTATTAAGGTTTTATTGATGGTAAAGGTTTAAACTCTGAGTGTGAAAACCTATAGATGTTTCAAACTCTGCTTGAGATTGATGGAATGATCAGGGTTTTTCCCGTTTTCTTAGGAAACCTGAGAGTTTCTTTGAGATCCAAGAGGAGATGAGACTTTCCCAGTCTACTGGTATGAAGAGGTTGACTCTTAACTGGAGAATGATCTTTGTATGATGCCCAAGAGGAGGCTGTGGTTTTAAGGGATGAGAATCAACCCTAGAATGGCTAGATTTTCTGGAATTTTAACTCTCTAGAGGATTGAACTAGTAGAGATGACTAAGTTCTGTCCTATACCTGTAGGAGGTCTTCAGGTCCTTGTACTAAGCCCAAGAGGAGGCTGAGAACTTCTAAGAAGCTTGTGGGTCCTTGTACAAAGCCCAAGAGGTGGCTGGGGATACTTTTAGGAAGCCTGTGGGTCCAAACCTAAGAAAAGTTCCAGAAAGGTTTCACCGGGAATAAGTCATTTCTTTGTAGAACACATCTAAGGTTTGAAGAAATTCAAAAGAGGTTTCACCGGGAATTAGTCTTCTTTGGGGAAATGAATTTCTTGTACACATATTTCTAAGTTGTGACAATCTTGAGAAAAGTTTCACCGGGAATAGTGTCTTTCTTTGTTCCATATTGTATAAGCCCAAGAGGAGGCAAGATTGTATCTGGAATTTCCTATGGGGAACTAGTTTCGACTATATTGAAAGAGTAACCACTGGTTTGATCTAGACCTAGAACTAATTGTTGGGGAAAACTCTAAGCAAGTATATACAAGCATATACATATACAGATGAAATATATAAACAAGTATATATTGAAAAGATAGTGGAACTGACAGTTATGCAAGCCCAAGCATAGTAACTACAGCTGTACGGTTAGTTATTCAAGAAATTGAAGAAAATTTTGATAACAACTTTGAATTTGAATTTAAATCAAAATAAAGTTGTTTTAAACAGAAGTTTGAGGCTTATACTCAAGGAGAGGCCCAGATGATCTCTTTTGAAAAAGCGACGATCGCGTCGATAGTTTTGAAAACCGCAGAGGGACTTATAATATGACTGAGACCCAAATTATTGTATGTACAAAGGGGGTTGGGTCTTACACTCTTTTAGAGGCCCAAAAGTGTTTGAAAAAGAAGAAAAATGGGACTTACAACCAAAGGGAGGCCTAGTTGAAAATTGTTTTAAAATTGGCGATCGTGCCGCGATTTTATCGGGACTTATACAATGACTGAGGCCCAAAAAGGTTTATTTATAAAGGGATGGGACTTACACTCTATCAAGAGGCCCAAAAGTGTTTAAAAAATAAGAAAGATGGGACTTACAACTAAAGGGAGGCCCAAATGATTTTTGTTTAACAGGCGACGACCGCACTGCGGTTTCGGAAAACACAGTGGGACTTATTCAGTGACTGAAGCCCAAAATTTATTTATGTGTCAAGGGATGGGTCTTACACTCTATTAGAGGCCCAAAAGTGTTTAAAAAATGTCTGTGAGGGTGAAAATAATTAAAACCCTAACTTGATTTAAATATACATTTTAATTTGAATAAAAATTAATTAAAATGATCAAAATTATCAAACATGTATAAAAAAACATGTGATCTTAGATTAATGTTTGAAAAATCATGTTTTATCCATAGAATGATTTGAAAATCATTTGAATTTGTAAAATCAAGAAAAAGAAATATTTTTAAATGCTTAAAAACAAATAAAAATAAATTCTTTACAAAAATATTAAATATATAAAATAAATAATATTTTTGTGGAATAAAATACTTTAACATTTTTTTGAATTTTGAAAAAAATAATCAATTCAAAAACATTGAAATCCAGAAAGAAATTAATTTTTGAATCAATTAATCAAAATATCAAAATATTCAAATATTCAAAATTTGGAAAAGGGCGCCAAGAACAAGTCATCTTCTTCGCGCGAGCTCTATTTTTCTAGATTTGCAAAACCTCTCATATCTCTCTGATTACTCAATGAAAATGACGTTTGTAAACATGAAACTTGCTTGTTTTTGAACAAGGATTACACCCATATAAATTAATTGCATTTATATTAAGTGTGGAGTGAGAAATCGGAAGATGAACTCAAGAACCCTAATTTTTGCAAGAACATCATGAAATCCTATACACGATTCATACATAGCAATTGATTGAGGGGAAACACTCTACATAAGTTCAGAAACATGTTTGTAACTTGAAAACACATTTATGATGCATGAATTATAGAGTTTGAGAGTGTCAGGCTTACCTCTTGCAGCTGGTGATCGAATTCTATGTTGGAGGTATTACAGATGCAATATAATGATCTGGACAGCTTCAATGGACCTCAAGTAATGTGTTTGAAGGCTTGGAATGGATTGAATTAGCTTATAACTTGTTGTGGCATCTCAACTGCAAACAGGCCAAAAAGCTTGAGCAAATGGGGGGTGACTTTGTGATTCAGGTGTTCCAGATGACTTTTAAGGTCATGGATCACTCATATATGATGTATGTGAGGTGTTGGCATGATTGGTTTTGATAGAATTGCTCTCAAATGAAAAATTCGAATGTTACTTGAATGAGAAGCAAAATCTGGTTTTTTAAGAGTGATTTTGAGGAAAGCATGTGTTATGGTGCTTTGGTGTACTCAAACTGATCACAAATGACCTCTATTTATAGTGTGTCAAGTTTGTTTTAGCAGCAATAGTGAATGGTGGCTGGGACAGTCCATTGTCCATTGGTTTTCAAAAGGAATCTCAAGTCTCCTCTAGCCATTGACTTGAGTCAATCTTGCATGCCTATGGTCTTCTGTTGCAGGGATAAGGCTTGACTCATTCCGTTGGTTTTACTTCAGTCCATGCCACCTTGATGCTTCCATTGAATGTTCCATGACAACTTTGAAGTTTTTGGCTTTTGCATCATTAGATATCACATGCATACATGATGATCTTTTGTCTTGGGAGGCTTGTGGCTCAGAGATCTTTTGCCTTGATCTGATCCTTAATGTTTCTAGAAGGATTACAAGACTTGTAATTGCACAAATTAGCCAATTCGAGCAAATGACCTATAATCTGTCTTGTGAAGAAATCAGTTTTTGGTGCCATGTTCTAAAGATTGTAACTCCCTGCTCAAAATGAATTTGGAGATGATCTGGTACTTGTTGGAAAATTCTCATGACATAATTTAACTTTGATGTCCACCAATGGAGCTGGTTCAGCTTGGATCAAGGTGAAAATGGCCTCAAAGTTGGTGAAAATTCAAGACAGATTCTGTCCAAAATTTCACTAAGTGTTGGAAAAAGTGGCCATTTTCATGTTTTTGTGATTTTGATCAATCCATAACTCAAAATCCATGAGGATTTGAAATCTTTTGTAGTTGACACATTTGAAGTATGTCATGTGAACTTTCATTTAAGCTTTGGATGGAAAAAAAAGGCCTTAGGGTTTGGGAGTTATGGACTTGCAAAGTTGGTACCAAATCCATTTTGTTCATAACTTGGAAAAATTTAAGTTTCTTATGGTTGCCCCTTTTGCAAGTAACCTCTCTTTTCTTGATTTTTCTTGGTGGATGATGATCAAAACCATACATTAATATTATTTTTGAATTAGGGGAACCACATTTGTGAAAATTTTCAAAAAGTCAAACTTGATTTTGGGCACAGTTGACTTTTTGTCAGATGCACTTCAAACCGTGTGATCCTCTATGTAATCAAGTTCTTGACCTGATTCAAACCTAATGGATGGATTCCATAGGTGTTTTAGGATGTCTTGAATCATGTCCCAAGGTTTGGGAACATGTCTTGGTCCAAAGTCAAAGGTATAATTGACTTTTTCTTCAAAACCCTAATCGTGGTCCAGGTGAAATTGAAACTTATGAATCAAGCTTCTTGGATCAATCCATTGTTGTAAATGGATCAATGTGGTGTATTTGAGGCCCAAAATTCTTGTCTTGAGGTCTTGGTTCATGTCTTGCCTCAAAAGTCAACTTAGGGGTGAATTAGGTCAAGAAACCCTAATTCCTGATTTTTGATGAATGCATCCTCCGAGACTATTTTGACTCTATGATTGGGTCCATGAGGTCCCTTTGAGCTTCTTGACTCATGTTTTGAGGTATTGGCTCATGCCCAGATGAAAATTTTCATCTGGAGGCCTTGGTCGACCAAAACCCTAATTTGGTGACACTGGCGATCTTGAGGCTCGATCCACTTGGAATGTTGCAATCTTGTGCTTGATTCTTGAAAAGGGAGACCTATTGATCCTTTATCGGTGTTTGTGAGGTTAGACAAGGTGAAGATCATGTCATTTCTTGATTGATCCTTTGGCTAAGTGTTCTGGGAGGGCTAAAAACCCTAATTCTTGATTGTAGTGAATGCTCAACAATACATGAGGAGATTGATGAGGCATGAAGGTACATCCATATTGTGGTGATGATCCTCACAATGATGGGAAACCTTGTGGTCAAAATTTGGGGTATGGCAGAGTCCCCTATTTAATCTTCTTGGACCCGAAGGTGTGAATGGCGAAGATATTCGGACATTCAGGGTGCAAGAGGATTAAATACCGAAATACCCGAAATTTTGACTGTGGTTATGAATAGCAGTTTGCTCATCCATCTTCTTTTTCTAAGCAATGTTACTTAGAAAAGGGTAAAACTTCTCCTCGATCCTGGTCTTCAGCCATGGAACTGGTCTCAGTTTCTTTTAAAATAAACTTCCCCCCGATCCTGGTTTTCAGCCATGGAACTGGTCTCAGTTTTTTTTTGAAATAAACTTCCCCTCAATCCTAGTCTTCAGCCACGAAACTGGTCTCAGTTTCTTTTGAAATAGACTTCGCCTCGATCCTGGTCTTCAGCCACGGAACTAGTCTCAGTTTCTTCTTGTCGAGTTTCTTTCTTGACAAGGAACACTATTTGTAGCGGTCTTCATCAAACTTCTCGCCGAGTTTTACTAGGGAGACGCCATTTGATGGAAAAAGATTTGATTTCAGACTTGCTGGGGGAACCCATTCGTCTGAACTGCAGGTGTGCGCAAACTTCTCTGTTACAGATGCCATTTGTCGATCCTACTGGGGAAAACGAGTCTCTTGAGAGACCGCTTTTCGCCTGGTGAGGTTACATCATACTTTCCTTCGAGATCTTTCTCGGAGAAATGCCATGTGATGTGATCCAATTTTGAGGTGCTGATGACTTCATTAACATCGAATTTCTTGGGAGAAAAACCGGTATATCACCGAGAGTCTTTTAATGGAGAGGCTTTCTCTGGGGATTTTCCTTAATCTTGGAAAGCAAAAATATCATCTTAAATGGTGAAGAGTGATGTTCCAAAGGTGTCTGTCGAACGTCTTCTCGCCTTTCAGAGGTTCAAGTTATCAAAGTTGGGGATGAACATGACCAGAGTAATATTAATGCAACATGTGTATGAATATGAATCAATTATGCATGATGTATGTATGTTTATGCTGACAAAACAGACGCGACATACAGACTGGTGAATGAACACGAAGGGATACTCGGCTACTGCAGGGAATAAAAGTATCATTGGTTCAAGATAGTGATCCTTTCCCGCTTAGGAGGGGTAGACCTTACTGGGGGTGAAAGAACCATCAATTGGTCTTCAGAGGTAAGAACTCCACCGGGGATATCAGACAGGGTATTATATCTGAAACAATTGATCCTTCATTCAGGTGTACTGGTTTAGAAGGAGTACTTTGATTCTGCATTTTGAGGTTTGAGCACTCCCGGAGAAGCCATCGATGTTCCTTTTTGTGTTCAGTTAGTAAAAAAGAATTGCCATCTTTATTTTAAAAGCAGAAGAAAACTTGAAAGTTAAATTTTTTTTTCAAGAATCGTTGATCATGTTAAAAATGTCATTCTGTAAAGCAAAATAAATGAGGATTGCAAACAAAAGCACTAGAGCTTAAATTTTATTGATAGAATGGTAATCAGCCAAACGCGTGATCCCATAGAGCATTACAAAGTTTAGAAAATGGTAATTTAAAGGGAAAGAGGCTACATTGAAACATAACGACCGCTGTCCTTCTACCAACTTTGAATTTTGGACATTCTGAGCTTTTGTCGAAGGTTGCCTTGACTGAAGTCTTTCTTTTTCGATGAATGGCGTTACCGCTAGGGATCTGAACTTCGTCAGACGTAGTTACTTGCCATGAATCCCTAACTTTTGCCTAGATTGCCTTTTGAGGTTTTCAATCTATCGGGATGATTTTTGCTTATGTCTCTAATTTTTGCCTGGACTGCCCTTTCAGGTTTTCAATCCACCGAGACGTTTTATTTATTTATTTAGGCGAAGTATTTCTTGACTACATCAACATTCGTGGGGTAGGTAAACTCCTCTCCATCCATGGTTGCGAGTCTCAAGGCGCTGCCTAAGAAGGCTTTCTTAACCACATATGGGCCGTCATAAAACTGTCATCCTCTTTTCTTTGATTAGGTTCAGTTCATCGTGCTTGCTTTGACACCATTCAACTTCTGTTAGCTTGGCTTCCATCAATACCCTGATTGATGGTATCTCTACTTCTATGGGGAGCACTGCTTCCATGCCATATACTAGAGAGAAAAGGGTTGCCCCTGTTGAGGTGCGGGCGGATGTGCGATAACCGTGAAGAGCAAAGGGTAGCATCTCATGCCAGTCTTTGTAGGTTACAACCATCTTCTGAACTATTTTTTTGATATTCTTGTTAGCTACTTCTACCGCTCCATTCATTTTAGGTCGGTAAGGAGATGAGTTATGGTGTTCGATCTTGAACTCAGCACACAACTCTTTCATCATCTTGTTATTCAAGTTAGATCCATTATCTGTAATGATCTGACTTTGAACACAATAATGACAGATGAGATTGTTCTTGATAAATCGGACCACCACTTGTCTGGTTACATTGGTGTATGATACTGCTTCGACCCACTTGGTGAAGTAGTCAATGGCTACCAGGATGAACCGATGTCCGTTTGAAGCTTTGGGTTCAATCATGCCAATCATGTCGATTCCCCATATAGAAAAAGGCCATGGAGAAGAAAGAACTTTGAGATACGTTGGCGGTACATGGATTTTGTTTGAGTATATCTGACATTTGTGACACCTTCTCATGTACTTGTAGCAATCAGATTCCATTGTCAGCCAATAATATCCTGCTCTCAGAATTTTTCTCGCCATTGTGTGTCCATTGGCATGAGTGCCAAAGGAGCCTTCATGAATCTCTTTCATTAACATGTTTGCTTCTTGTCTGTCTACACATCTGAGTAAAACCATGTCGAAGTTCCTCTTGTAGAGTGTATCACCATTCAGGAAGAAGTTGCCAGCCAGTCTTCTGAGAGTCTTCTTATCTTTTCTTAATGCCCCAGGCAGGTACTCTTGTCTTTGAAGGAAGCACTTGGTATCATGATACCAGGGTTTGTCATCGATGACTGCTTCAATCGTGAAGATGTAAGCGGGCCTTTCAAGGCGCATTATGTCAATCTTAGGTACGTCGTTCCATTGACTTACAACAATCATGGAAGAGAGAGTGGCTACTGCATCAGCCATGTGATTTTCTTCTCGAGGGATATGATGAAACTCAATTCTGTTGAAGAATGGTAACAACCTTCTTGGGTAATCTTTGTAAGGAATCAATCCTGATTAGTATGTATTCCACTCTCCTTTGATCTGATTGATAACCAGGGCTGAGTCTCCATACACATCTAAGTTCTTTATCCTTAAGTCAATGGCTTCTTCGAGACCCATGATGTGCATTTGAATGTCAGTCTGGCAGTGAAAGGAATATGGGTACCTTGAGGTGTTATGATGATTACCCCAATTCCGTTTCCATAAGTATTGACAACTCCGTCGAATTTTAGTCCCCATTGAGAAACTTGGTTCTGGCCCTTCAGTGGGTAGCGGTTCATCACAATCTTTCATTTTCAAGTACATGACATCTTCGTCCGGGAAGTCAAATCCGACTGATTCCTGATCATCAATCGGTTGATGAGCCAAATGATCGACTAAAATACATCCTTTGACGGCTTTCTGAGCATGGTACTCAATGTCGCATTCTGATAACAACATCTGCCAATGGGCAATCCTTCCTGTGAGAGAAGGCTTTTCAAAAACGTACTTGATTGGATCCATTTTGGAGATTAACCAAGTAGTGTGACAAATCATGTATTGGATCCATTTCTCGAGCATGGTGTATCGAGTTTCATAGTCCGTAAACTTCTCGCTTAAATAATAAATGGCAGACTTCTTCCTTTTGGTCTCGTCCTGTTGGCCAAACACACAACCCATGAAGTCTTCCAAGACTGTTAAGTAGATAATTAGTGGTCTTCCTTCCACTGGAGGAGACAAAATCGGTGGAGTCAACATATATTCTTTGATACTGTCGAAAGCTTTTTGACAATCTTCTGTCCATACACAACTTTTAATCTTTCTGAGTAGTTTGAAGATCAGCGCACATGTTGAGGTCATGAGGGATATGAATCTTGAGATATAATTCAGACGTCCCAGAAATCCTCTACCTTATTTTTCAGTCTTTGGTGAAGGTATTTATTGAATGGCCTTGACTTTGTTAGGATCAACCTCAATTCCTTTCTGGCTGACAATGAATCCTAAGAGTTTTCCTGAGCGGACACCGAATGTGAATTTGTTGGGATTCAAGCGGAGTTTGTATTTTCTCAGATGCTCGAATAGCTTTGATAGGTGTGTCACATGCTCTTCTTCTCTTTTAGATTTGGCAATCATGTCATCGACGTACACTTCAATCTCTTTGTGTATCATGTCATGAAATAGAGTTGTCATGGCCCTTTGATAGGTTGTCCATGCATTCTTCAGACCGAACGAAATTACCTTGTAACAAAAGGTGCCCCATGGGGTGATGAATGATGTTTTCTCCATATCTTTCGGCGCCATTTTGATTTGATTATAGCCCGAGAATCCATCCATGAAGGAGAAGACTTTGAATTTTGATGTGCTGTCTACCAGTATGTCAATGTGTAGCAGGGGGAAGTCATCCTTCGGACTTGCTTTGTTCAGATCCCTGTAGTCTACACACATTCTGATTTTTCCATCCTTTTTCGGAACTGGTACTATGTTGGCTAAACATTGAGGATATTCTGAGGTGGCGAGGAAACCTGCGTCGATTTTCTTCTGTACTTCCTTCTTAATTTTAATGGCCATATCTGCACGAGTTCTTCTCAGTCTTTGTTTTACTAGAGGACATTCCGTTTTTAGCGGTAAGTGATGTTCCACGATGCTGGTATCCAACCCTGGCATGTCCTGATAGGACCAAGAAAAAACATCTGGAAATTCTTTGAGAAGTTTTATCAAGTCTTCTCTGACAGTTGGACTGAGCAGTGCTCCACTCTTAACTTCTTTCCGTTCTTCCTCCGTACCCAAATTTACCATTTTCAACGGCTCTTTGTGAGGCTCAATAGACCTTTCCTCTTGTCTGAGTAGTCGGGAGATCTCTTCAAGAATTTCTTTGTTCTCTTCTTCTTCAGCTTCAAATACCGAGAATTCAAAGTTGGGAGAAGGCATTGGATCGTATGTTTCAATGGGGTTTAAAACAAGCAATCTGCATGACGTGATGATTCATTTTTTAGCAAAGACAGAGAGAATGCAAGAGTGTGTATAGTGTATTTTTCAGAAAAATGCTTGTTTTTATTTTGGGCTGTTTTTAGGATTACCATTTTCTGAAAATCGAAAAGTGAAAACAGCAATAAATGCGGGAATTCAGAATGACATTATTTATTCATGATTTGTCGATTCTTGAAACACAACCCTATAAAACAAAACTCTACTGCTTTGGGCGAAGCGGAGAGGGATATTTACAGAAAGGTGAGCCCTATAAAACATCCCTTTCACGTGGGCAAGGTGAAAGGTTAATACAAAGATGGTAATTACTTAGACTTATGGACGACTTTCGGGACATCGACAGCAACCCAGTGGCGACAAACTCCTATGTGAATCACGAAGTCTGGTATCTTCCTTCTTGGTTTATCTTCAAAAATAATGCTGATTTTTGGCGGAGTAGGATCATTGGAGTCTTCCTCCCATGCAGAGTTGTCATAGGAGAATTCTTCTATCGCGTCTTCCATAGGGTTTTCACTTTCAAGGGGATATCCCCAACCAGTTTCATGGATGTCCTCGTATCGGATGCAAGAGCGTTCGGGAGTGGTGTATTTGACTAGGAAGTCATACTTACCACACGATTGTCCCAAGGTGTCCCGTGTTCCTGTGGGAATGAATGAGTCATCTTCCTCGATGGCGTTGATTTCAGGAAATGCATAGTTAATGAATTCTTGTCCTGCAAACTTTGCAAATTCATCACCATGGTGTCAGACATTTTTAAAATGTCCTGAGTAATGATTTCATGACTCTGTGAGGACATGGGTATTCTTTTCAATATTACTCAGCTGATAGACATCGTTCGGCTGACTCTTTTGCCCCAAGTCTTCTGTGTACGGCTTCCAGACAGGTAAGTCATCCAGGGGATCATAGCCATAATTGTCTTTCATTAGATTGTCTTCCTCTAATGAATTGGGTGGAGCACGACATCCTTCAGGATCACAATCTCCATAGATCATCCTGACGTCTGACCTCAGTATACATCTTAGGCTCTGCTTGGGAAAATAAAATGGCGTGCGCGCCTCTCCCTGAGACATATAACTATCATTGTTGAGATATGACTTCCATTCCTCATCCGTATCGGAGGAGTCACTCTCATTGATGGTGTGTACTTCTTGAGATACTGGGTGGAGGAAACCTCCACTGTGGAAGAAATCCTGAATGGGACGAAAACTTTCATCCTTCTTTGTAGTCTGAGTACAGGTTGAAGAAAAACCAAGACCTTTTCTTGCCTTATTATCTGTGGGAGTTACAATCTGTCCCCATCCTTTTATGTCATTACTCTTGATCACTTCGAGAGCGTCCTTGTATGAGGAAATTGATGTCCCTCTTTCTGGTCGATTCTCATTACTCACCGAGAGTGCTTGAAACTGGGTTCCAACAACCTCCTCTAGTTCTACGCAGGAGAATGATGATAAGATGTTCACGATTAAGGCATGCTCTTCACACACTGTGACTAATTTGCCATTCTTGATGAACTTCAGCTTCTGGTGAAGTGTCAAAGTCACTGGCCCAGCTTCGTGTATCCAAGGTCTTCCTAATAAACAATTGTATGCTGCCTGAATGTCCATGACCTGGAAAGTGACTTGGAAAGTGTGAGGGCTGATGGTTATGGGAAGATCAACTTCGTCGATAACTATTTTTCTAGATCCATCAAAGGCTTTGACGATGATCTCACCGCTTCTCATCAGGGCTCCTTGAAATGATAGTCGTATCAGAGTTGATTTTGGCATAACATTCAAAGATGATCCTGTGTCCACCAGTACGCTGGCTAAAGCATCATCTTGGTAGTTGACTGTGATGTTAAGTGCCATATTATAATTCTTGCCTTCTTCCGACAATTTTTCATCACTGAATCCTAAGTTGTTGCAGGAAGTGATGTTGGAGATGATGCTGTCAAATTGTCCTACCGTCACATATTGTTCCATAAAGGCTTGTTCTAAGACTTTCTGTAGAGCTTCCCTGTGAGCTTCTGAGCTAAGCAGGAGAGATAATACGGAGATTCGAGACGGAGTTTGCAACAATTGGTCCACAATGTTGTACTTGATTTTCTGGATGAGCTTCAGCATCTCATCGTTGTTCTTTACAAGTTCTGGATTACTGGATTGGCCGACTTGTTGGTTAGGAACTTCCGTTTGAGGTTCCTTTTCTTTGGCAGGTTCTCCAACTCCTATGTTGAAGATCCGACTGCTCCGGGTAACTCGACTGATGTCGACAATGTTCACGGCAGAGTGTAATGGAGTTTCTTTTCCGTTTTCGATGGTCGTTGCACCATAGTTGTAAGGGATAGCCTTATCTAACTTGTACGGTATTGGACCTGACAGGTAGATAGCCACAGGGGCTTTTGGGTTTTTCTGACCATCATAGGCAACCTCTATCAGTTCCTGGTTGGGAACTTTTCTACTATCAAGAGGGATCTTCGATTCATTGAGTAGAGGAATTATGGCGCAAACGTCCTTGGTTATTCCATGTTTGGAGATTACGACAATGTCTTTGTTTTGACCAGGGAGGTAGTCTTGTATCATGTTGATCGTCCCAGAAATTGAACATGGTCGGATCTCCTTCTGGTCCAACTGATTCTGGAGGGCTGCTCGTACAAGATAACATCCTTGGTTATTTTCTGAGTATAATCTACAACGCTCGTAATTGTACGGTGGTACCCGACCATACCCGCTTCGTATGCAGTGCATTTTAACTAGATCTATTTCCATTGAGCGGATATCACGACTTTGATGTCTACCAGGATTCCCATCGGTCATGTCAATTTTTTGTGTGTCTTCGTCCAAGTAGATTGGAAGCCACCAGTGGTCCAGCAGATGTTGAAGTGTTCTTTGCACAAGCGAACACCCTTGGTCGTCTTCACAGCATTCTTTACAGTCTAGATAACCATGTGAAGCCAGAAAACCGAGTATGACCTATTTAGCATGTAATTCCACTAGACTGGTATTCATTAGGCATATGTCAAAGATTTGAACCATATTGACTTGATACTCATTTCTTTCATGGTAGTCTTGGATCCATCCGAGATCTATTCAATGTTGGAGGGCCTCTTGTACAAAAGAGCATCCCTGATTGTCTGTTGAGAAGATTGGACAAGCCCTGTAATTGTGCCGTGGCAGATTAAAAAACTGACTTTGTCTCGAATTCATCGCCACTAAGTTGACGTTTATTGCACGAATGTCGTGGTTCTGCTTAATGTTGGGATGTGCATGAGCCATGTTTACTTCATGAATCCGGTGATCCTAAATCCAGCCCAGATCCATTTGTTCTTGTAGAGCTGCTTGTACTACGGAACACCCTTGATTGTCCTTGGAGCAGATATCACATTGATGATAGTTGTAAGATGGCACATGGTCGTACCCACTCTGTTTGCAATGCATCCTTACCAGGTTGGTTCCTAGTAAGACCACATTGTGAATTTGATAACCGGTTAAAGGCTCTTCTTCTATCAAATTCACTGTGGTCTTTTCATGTTGCGGTAATGGGTTCGTCTGAACATTCGGGTTAGTATCTTTGAAAGATAAGATCCGTTCCTGACAAGCTTCTGTACATCAGACTTAAAGCTGAGACAATTCTCAATGTTGTGTCCCAATCCTCCTTGATGGTAAGGGCAAGTTTGATCTGCTTTGAACCAAAAAGGTGGATTTTCTGGTACTGCGAGAGGAGTCCTGGTTTGGACATGCCCCTTAGCCAGTAAAAGTGGAAATAGTTCTGCGTACAACATCGTTATAGGGTCGAACCCTGATGGTCGCGTAGTATGATTGTTGTTATTTTATGGTGGACGAGCCTGTTGAAAAGGCTGTTACGGCCTTTGCTGATACTGTTGTTGACTTGGTTGACCCTGAGCAACCTGAGGTTGATATGTCGGAACTGGCGCTGGGTTGATACCTTCGTCTTTGCTTTCCCAGAGAGAAATTACTGATATCTTGCTCTTTCTTCTTTTGGAAGCACTACCATACCTCTTAGTACTGCTAGATGGCTCTGTATCTTTGACCAATCATCCTTCTCGAACTGCTTCTTCAAGGCGTACTCCCATGTTCACCATTTCGGTGAAGTCACTGGGCGCACTGGCAACCATTCGGCGGTAATAAAACGGGCTTAAGGTTTTTAAGAAGATCTTTGTCATCTCCTTTTCCTCGAGAGGGGGACAGATCTGGGCGGTGATTTCACGCCATCTCTGAGCATATTCTTTGAAGGTTTCCTTATCCTTTTATAACATTGCTCTGAGTTGATCCCTATTTGGTGCCATGCCCAAGTTGTATTTATACTGCTGAACAAAGGCTGCCTCGAGACCTCTTAAAGTACTGATCTTGGTGTGGTTTAAACCCATGTACCATTTGAGTGCGGCACCGGTTAAACTGTCTTGGAAGTAATGGATCGTAGCTGTTGATTTTCTGTCTGAGTAGACATTTTCGAGCGTACATCACTAGATGACTTTGAGGGCAAGAGTTGCCTTTGTATTTTTCAAAGTCAGGCACCTTGAAATTGTGCGGGATCTTTACATTAGGGATCAAACAGAGGTCTGCGGCGTCTTTTCCGAATAGGTCTTGACCGCGAATGGCATGCAGTTCCTTCTACATTTCCATGAATTCTTCCTGGAACTCATTCATCCTTTCGTACATGTCTTCGTTTCCACCAGAAATTGCTTGCGGAATCTGTCCTTCCGGGACAGTGTGTACCACTGGTTGTGGTATAGATATTACAACGGTGACTCTTGGCGCTTCAGTGCCTTGAAGTTTGTAACCTTCAGGAGTTGCTATCGTAACCCTAGCATCTTCACTTTCCTGAAGTTTGTAACCTTCAGGTCCAGTTGTTCCTGCTACGGTTTCTGTGTCTTCAGTGACCAGTGGGATATATCCTTCAGGTATAAAGTTGAAAGGCATGCCCCAGGGCGACCCTTAGGCATGTTGTACCGAGGGTGATTCTCATGTGTCTCCAATATAGGTGTAGATGTAATCTCTGAGATCATAGTCTTTTGATGCTGTTGCTCCTGAGCTGCGGCCAGGGTTTGCAGGTTACTGTGAAGTTTTTCCAAACTTTCTTTTAGAGCGTCGATTTCTTCTCTCAGCTCTGAGTTCTCTTCCTCGAGATCGTCCATTTTCTTTTGTCGATTGGCCCAAGTATTGTATGAGTGAGACAATTTGACTACTAGGATTGTGACACATACGTGAGACTCAAAAATAAGAAAAATGCGTTATGTGAGAATGATGAATGATATGCAAAGACATATTTTTTAGTTTTTGTTTTCAAAAGAAACTTCAACAAATAGATTGCAAACATCACAAAGTGGGGGGTGGAGACCCCTTTTATTAAATTCGAAAGATTGCAGTATTTTACAAAGAAAAGTACAATATTTTACAAAGTGCTATTAGGAAAATGTCTAAGCTCATGGATCCTGAGTTCTCTCTGAAGAGAGCTCAGATGTCGGTTCCTGTATTTTCCTTTTCTTTGATCGGGCCTCCTCAGCCGTTGTCGGGTTGACAATCCTTTGCCAATTAAAAGGAGTGAGCAAATTTCTTCGGTCTTCCTGAGTTTCTATAGCATGCTGCTCTAATATCTCAATCAGAGCATCCTTCTCTTTTAACAGTTCATGAATCTTGGTACATTCCAAATTAAGGATCTGGTATTTGTTCTTCCAAGAGCTCTTCTCACGTTGAACTTTGTTGAGAGCGACCTGGAGTTTTTCCGCATCAGACATGAAATAAAGGACATATTCCTTTAAGGGAAAAACTTCTTGATAAGGGTAAGGCATCCTTAGCTTGAGGCCTCTAGTTTGCACCCAGTGGAGATAAGGTTCTGAAGAAGAACAATTTGGTCTTCCTAGGGATTCTCTCCCTTTCCTGTGAATATGTTGCCAGGCATGCACTATTTCCTTCTTAGTGCCCTGTCATTTTCTCCTTCCTTGAAAAAAGACCTTCCAGATGAAGGTTATGTGGGTTTTTCTTCATTGGGTATCCTGTAACACCCCGATTTATTTTAATTATTTTTCGTAATTAAAATTGTATGATGTTGTGTATGATTATGTGTGTTTTGGATGAGGTTGGGTTGCCCTTAGTATGGGGTAATAACCTTAGAATTATAGAAAATAAGGTATCGGAGGGTGTGTGGCCAATGGGATAGAGATATGTTGTGTGGTTAGTAAATCATTATTAATCTAAATAATTTAGTTGGAATTAATTAGATTTAAAATAATTAGTTTAATTATTTTATTTAATTAAAATTGGATAAGATGAGTGGAGAGATGATAAGGACAAGGTGGCCCATTGATGAGGATTAGTAAGGGTAAAGATGGAAAAACATATTAGGGGTCTAAGGGTTATAGTTGGAAAAAGGAGGAAATTGAAAAGGAGAGAATCATTGTGGTGATCAATCGTGTTCTGAGGAAAAGAGGAAAGGAAAGGGAAACAGAGCTAGGGCTTAGAGAGTATCTGAAGAATCTTCATCTGAGGTAAGGGTGGGGTTCTTTAATCTCTAAGGGTTGCATAATATTTGTATGAGGGTAGATAAATCATTAGAATCATCCTTATGTGTTGTTTGTGTTGATTTGGAGATTGGGGCTTTTGCGTGTCGGAAGTTTTGATAAGGGGAAGAATGCACAAATTTATCGGTTGAAATGTGATTTCTGTATTTCCTACTTGTTTGTATTTTAATATGTGATTATATGTGTTTCTTTGGACTGAATTGGGAGTGAAATCAAGAAGGATTGAGGCCTGAGTCGTGCAGAATCGCAATTGCGGGATTGCAGATTCGCTAGGAGAAATGAAAATTTTCCAGGCGAAAGTGACTTCACTTGATGGTCGCCAGGCGAATTGAGAGGCGGACGAAGGGTAAAAAATAGGGGTTTTTGAAATTTGTACGGGGTAAGGAAATTTGCCTCTGCTCCGCCAAGCGAGCATGAGGAGAAAGGGGAATTTTCCAGGCAAAGGGGGATTTTGCCAGGCGAAAGTGGTTTCGCAGGTGCTTCGCTGGGCGACCATCAGGCGAACAGAGCTGAGACGAACCGAACTTTCTAAAAATTTAAAAATTCGTATCTTTTGATCCATAGGTCCGTTTCAGTCGTCGTTCGAAGCGTTGGAAAGCTGGTTTCATATACTTTTTGTTAAAATTAATTTCAGTACCAGAATTCCAACCATTCGATACGTTAATTAGGTTTTTGTGTATGTTGTTATGTGTTGTACGGTGAAATGGTGATTTCGGTTGTGTGTATGCGTGTAATGGCTATGGATTGTTGTTGTTGTATATGTTGACAGGTATGGACTGCGTGTTGTATAGTTGTAGTATGATGTATTGACGCGTTGATAGTCATATGCATTTCGTTGTCGTCGTATGTTGTCGTTGTATGCATGCCATGTTGCATCAGTTGTGCGATAAGTCGTGTGCTCATGTGGGGTGTGAGCGTCTTATCAGGATTCTTTGATAAAGAATCGTGTTGTTGTTGTTGTTGTTGAGGTGATCGTGTTTCCATGTGGGTTGTGAGCGATTACGAGTGTTCGTGTGCCCATGTGGGGTGAGAGCGATCATGGATGTCGTCTGCCCATATGGGGTGTGAGCGACTGTTATGGAAATTCCGACGGGAATTATGATCATGAAAAAGGGATTGAACTGGTACCACATGCATTGAGTCGAGTTGTGGGTCTCATTGTATTGCATCACATTGTATTGTATTGTGAATCGTATGATTATCTGTTGTATGTGGAAAATGGTAGTTTCGTTGATGTTGTGAAGATATGGTGAGCTATATGTGGATTATGTTCTTTCATACTTATCTTATGCATTTTCTTATGATTGATTTAAGAATCTCACCCCTTCTGTTTGAATGTTACCTCCATGTGGGTAACGTGCAGATAAGCAAGATTACTGCGGAGTTGAAGTTAGTGAAGACATAGTCTTCTCTTTTATTTTGTTGTGTTGGCGTCTGCTCTGATTGTAACACTGGGTTTTGGAACGCTTGTAGTTGTTTATTTTAGTATGTGTCATCATTTTATTTACTTGATGAGAATTATGTGGTACTGAGTACATTATGTTTTAGTTGAATTCCGCTGCCATGTGATAAGATAAATCACGTATGCTTTTATTGATAATATCGATGTGTTATATATTGTATGCGTGAACAGGTGTTTGTTGAATGTAGCACCCTAACTGATTGTATGTTTTAAATTACTCTGATATTTGATTATTAATTGTCGCAGAGGTTTAGGGTGTTACATAGTGGTATCATAGCAGGTCAGTCCATCCGGCCAAGTCGTTGAGTCGTTGTGGTGTGATAGTTGAATACTGTCGATGTTGTTTGTTCCTTAGTATGTGATATATGTGTGAAACACTATCAGTGCTTTCTTGTTTTCCTAATCCCTTGTCTGCAGGATGAGAGTAAGATAAGTGGGGGAGAAGCTTGTGTTTCTCCAAGATGCTTCAGGTGTGGAGTGTTGGCTTAGTGTGTCATTGATTGCAAGAGTGCAATTGTTGATTGGGACAATGTTGTTCCCGTTGTTGGAGAGATCAGATATCATGTTACTACATGAGGGAGTGCAGTGTTGGATTGTTCACCTATTTGATAGTGGTGTTATCCTCGAGGGAAGACGGTCAGGTGTCCTTCGCTTCCTTGTGAGGGGGAAGACGATGTTTTGGCTAGAGATTGGTCAGTGATGTGTGGAGTATCCTGACGTGTTTCCTAAGGATGGGCACAATTTATCTTCAGTTGGAACAAGATGATGTTATTCTTGAGACGCATTGGTAGGAGCTAAACCCCGTGTTTACCAATAGTTTAGATAAGTAAGGTAGTGTGTTACTGATTTCAAGAATGTAGGAGTTGTGAGAGGGTGTTATTTCCGAAACTGAAGGAAATACAAAAAGAATGCTTATGTCAACTAAGGATTGTGCCTTAAGTAACTTTGTGCACAAGATGGAAGGAACATTATTATAGTTTGGTAAAATGGTTTATGCCCCATCATGATTGTCGACTGTCTATTAACAAATTGAGGAACTGATCACCCTTAATCTCTTGTTGATAGTAGACGGGATCATGCGGGATGAAATAGACGTATCTTGTCAGCTTAGATAGTATGTTCAGTGAATTGTTCGAGGTTACGCAAAGTGCTTACATATGGTTTTGATGAGCCGATGCATATTCTTATATATCTGAAGATGAGGCAGATTTGAAGTTTTGTACGTCGGTAAGTTAGGATGTCTCTAAGAGGAAATGATCTGGTATCATTGATGGTTGCTTCTTAGAGAGTAAAGAGTGAACTTAACTTTGACGAAAGTGAAGAGTTAAGGTTATACCTGCTGAGTAAGTAGAAGAACTCTCAAGAGATGATGCTCAGATGTTTATCATGTTTGCGATGATGGTGTTTTGGAGATTAGCAGTAAAGTTACAATGATGAACTGCCAGTTGTGCGTGAGTTCCAGACGTGTTTCTGGATGACATATCGGATGTGCCACTAAAGATAGAGGTGGAATTCTCTATTGATCTTGTCCCTGGTACTATATTCTATGGCATCATACATGATCTCGACGTTAGAATTAGTAGAACTGAAAGAGCAATTAAAAGATTTACTAGAAAGAAGATTTGTGTGACCAAGGGTGTCGTCTTGGAGAGCTTCGATATTGTTAGTAGAGAAATGGATGAGTTTAAGTTCCTTGATGGTATTACTTTGTTATGGGTTGAAAATATCGTGTCAACAGGAAGCTTGAGTGGGCCGAAACCCCGTAAGAAGAATTGATATGGAATGTGGTAACCAGAACCAGAGGTTGTTAATCTGTTTTGGATAAATTGTTTCGAACTCAGAATGAATTTTGAAGGTTGCGCATGTTATGGTTGTGGTAGTATTACTCCGGCATCTCTATCATTGAAGAGTGTTGAACCGATACTAAACGGTTGTTTATTGATAGGGAGGTTATTCTACTGATGGACATAAATGAGATTTGTGTACTGTTTGATGGGTAGGCACTCCAGTGGATAAGTGTGTTTTTATGCAGATTGATAGCTCTCAAAACTGCTTAAGGATAAGTGTCTACTTTCAAGAATAGATGACTTGGAATCTTTGGAACTCGGTTTGGAGTATTACAATATAGGATGATGTTGTTCGGTGCTTGTAATGCGCTTGGGGTGTGTGTGTGGATTATGAATCATATCTTCCATACTTAATCGGATAAGTTCTAAGTGGTGTTTGTTGGGGGATATTCTGATCTATTATAAAATCAGAAGAAGAGCGTGTAGAGTATTTGAGAATTGAGTTACAAGTATTGAAAGAGATGAAGTTTTATGCTAAGTTATCAAAGCGTGATTTTTTCGTTGATAAGGATGAGTTTTCTTGGTTATGTTATTTCAGATAAGGGTGTTGTTGTGGATCCATCCAAAGTAGATGCAGTTCTACAATGAGAAAGCTCCGAAGTTGGTTAAGGAGATTAAAGGATTTTTGGACTCAATGGGTTATTACCGCAGGTTACAGAAGACTCTTCCAAGTTAGCATTTCCGTTATCTCAGTTGACTCGCGAAGGGTAAGTCATTTTTTGGGGGATGTTCGTTGTGAGGAAAGTTTTAGAGAGTTGAAGTAAAAGTTGACTACAACTCCAGTTTTGATTCTGCCTGAGCCTAATAAACCGCTTGTGGGGTATTGGGATGTGTTTTTGATGAGTTTAGACAATGTACTAATGTAAGATGGTGAAGTCGTAGCTTATGCCTTACGACAATTGAGGATTCATGAAAAGGTCTATCCTATTCAAGATTTGGGATTGGCTGCGGTTGCATTTGTGTTGAGGATCCGGAGGTAATATTTTTATGGATCTAGATTCGAAATGTTTAGTAATCACAAGAGTGTAGAACACCTGTTTGGTCAGAAGGAATAGAGTATGAGACAATGAGGATGGTTGGAATTCTTAATGAGTTACGATCTTGGATCGAATTGTCCTATTGGTAATGTTAATGTCGTGCCTGATGAGTTAGGTCGAAAGTCTTTTCTTATGTCTGCTTTGATAGTTAGAGAATTAGGATTGAGTAGCAGTTCAAAGACTTATATATGGTGTGTGAGTCGACGCAGTAGAGTGGGAGGTTGGGTATATTAAAGGTGAATGATGACTTCCTGGTGAATATTAGAGAGTCAGAAGTTGGATGTGAAATTGGTAGATTTGATAGTTGCGAGTAATCAGAGTGCGCAGCAGAAGCGTGATGTAGCGCGGCTCAAATATGCGTGCATGAACGGTAGGAGTTCAAAGGTTGAACGTTACAACCTGCAGGAATGGAAGTGATATGGTGAAAGGTTTAAATATTAATCATTTACTACTAGTTACATGTTCGATTGGTGAATCGTAGAATTGTTGTCTTGATGATTGTGTGACCACGAGGTTAGTATTCCGACTATGTTGAAGTGGTTAGGATGACGTTGTGTCGGGGAACTTTATATTCTTATCTCTTTGGTTGCCTTGTTTCCTATGGTGGTGATCCGAGTGCGAGTAGCTAGTTCCTGGGATGGGGAATTAGGGGAGTGTTACCGTAGTGATTGTAACGATTGTGTTGTGTTCTGGTTCAAGAGTGAACATGTGTGTGCGTAACTCGGTTATTCTTTGCGTCTTGAGTTGGTCGTCGAGTGCATTGTGTGAGCACTGCGTCTTGTTGATGTTATTGATGAGGTAGTTTGTGGTTTCGTGATATTCCTGGTGCTGCCTTTTATGATTTGGGGGTTAGAGAGCATGATGCGAGGGTCGTATCCGGAGCTGTTCGCATGAGATAAATTTTCGAGGACGAAAATATTCTAAGTGGGGGAGAGTTGTAACACCCCGATTTATTTTAATTATTTTTCGTAATTAAAATTGTATGATGTTGTGTATTTGTGTATGATTATGTGTGTTTTGGTTGAGGTTGGGTTGCCCTTAGTATGGGGTAATGACCTTAGAATTGTAGAAAATAATGTATCAGAGGGTGTGTGGCCAATGGGATAGAGATATGTTGTGTGGTTAGTAAATCATTATTAATCTAAATAATTTAGTTGGAATTAATTAGATTTAAAATAATTTGTTTAATTATTTTATTTAATTAAAATTGGATAAGATGAGTGGAGAGATGATAAGGACAAGGTGGCCCATTCTTGAGGATTAGTAAGGGTAAAGATGGAAAAACATATTAGGGGTCTAAGGGTTATAGTTGGAAAAAGGAGGAAATTGGAAAGGAGAGAATCATTGTGGTGATCGATCATATTCTGAGGAAAAGAGGAAAGGAAATGGAAGCAGAGCTAGGGCTTAGAGAGCATCTGAAGAATCTTCATTTGAGGTAAGGGTGGGGTTCTTTAATCTCTAAGGGTTGCATAATATTTGTATGAGGGTAGATAAATCATTAGGATCATTCCTATGTGTTGTTTGTGTTGATTTGGGGAATTGGGGATTTTGCGTGTCGGAAGTTTTGATAAGGGGAAGAATGCACAAATTTATCGGTTGAAATGTGATTTCTGTATTTCCTACTTGTTTGTATGTTAATATGTGATTATATGTGTGTCTTTGGACTGAATTGGGAGTGAAATCCAGAAGGATTGGGGTCTGAGTCGTGCAGAATCGCAATCGCAGGATTGCTGATTCGCGCAGATTCGCTAGGAGAAAGGAAAATTCACCAGGCGAAATTGACTTCGCTTGATGGTCGCCAGGCGAATTGAGAGGCGAGCGAAGGGTGAAAAATAGGGGTTTCTGGAATTTGTATGGGGGAAGAAAATTCGCCTCTGCTCCGCCAGGCGAGCATGAGGCGAAAGGGGAATTCTCCAGGCAAAGGGGGATTTCTCCAGGCGAAAGTGGTTTCGCTGGTGCTTCGTTGGTGCTTCGCTGGGCGAGCATCAGGCGAACAGAGCTGAGACGAACCGAACTTTCTAAAAATTTAAAAATTCGTATCTTTTGATCCATAGGCCCGTTTCAGTCGTCGTTCGAAGTGTTGGAAAGCTGGTTTCATATACTTTTTGTTAAAATTAATTTCAGTACCAGAATTCCAACCATTCAACGCGTTAATTGGGTTTTTGTGTATGTTGTTATGTGTTGTACGGTGAAATGGTGATTTCGATTGTGTGTATGCGTGTTATGGCTATGGATTGCTGTTGTTGTATGTGTTGATAGGTATGGATTGTGTGTTGTATAGTTGTAGTATGATGTATTGACGCATTGATAGTCATATGCATTTCGTTGTCGTCGTATGTTGTCGTTGTATGCATGCCATGTTGCATCAGTTGTGCGACAAGTCGTGTGCCCATGTAGGGTGTGAGCGCCTTATCGGGATTCTTTGATAAAGAATCGTGTTGTTGTTGTTGTTGAGGTGATCGTGTGCCCGTGTGGGGTGTGAGCGATTACGGGTGTTCGTGTGCCCATGTGGGGTGTGAACGATCACGGATGCCGTGTGCCCATGTGGGGTGTGAGCGACTGTTATGGAAATTCTGACGGGAATTATGATCATGAAAAAGGGATCGAACTGGTACCACATGCATTGAGTCGAGTTGTGGGTCTCATTGCATTGCATCACATTGTATTGTATTGTGAATCGTGTGATTATCTGTTGTATGTGGAAAATGGTAGTTTCGGTGATGTTGTGATGATATGGTGAGCTATATGTGGATTATGTTCTTTCATACTTATCTTATGCATTTTCTTATGATTGATTTGAGAATCTCACCCCTTGTGTTTGAATGTTACCTCCACGTGGGTAACGTGCAGATAAGCAGGATTAGTACGGAGTTGAAGTTAGTGAAGACGGAGTCTTCTCTTTTATGTCGTTGTGTCGGCATCTGCTCTGATTGTAACACTGGGTTTTGGAATGCTTGTAGTTGTTTATTTTATTATATGTTGTCGTTTTATTTACTTGATGAGAATTATGTGGTACTGAGTACGTTATGTTTTAGTTGAATTCCGCTGCCATGTGATAAGATTAATCAAGTATGCTTTTATTGATAATATCGATGTGTTATATATTGTATGCATGAGCAGGTGTTTGTTGAATGTAGCACCCTAACTGATTGTATGTTTTAACTTACTCTGATATTTGATTATTAATTGTCGCGGGGGTTTAGGGTGTTACATATCCGAGTTGACGGCGAGCTAAAATTGGATGATAGTTGATTCCTCATTTAGTTCCAATGAGTGGTACGTTAGGAAAAATTCCAAATCTATCGATGATCTCTATCCCTTCGTAAATTCAATTGTACTATTCTATGTCAGAATTAATAAGAGGCATAATTCTCTGTGACCAACGTAGAGTACTCTTGTAATCCCAAAAAGCAGCAGACTTGGGAAAATGGGAAATGAACCATTTGTAGAGTAAGGGCACACAACATGTGATCATTCCTCCGCTGTACAAATTCCTTAAGTGTACAGAATGATAAGCAACTACGAGCAAGTTTGGCACGAGGTTTCCTATCAAGAATATCTTAACAGCATTGGTATCGACGAAGTTGTCAATGTTGGGAAAGAGGAATAACCCATATATAAGCAAAACAAAGACGTCTTCAAATGCAGTTATATTTCCTATACTAGCAATGTATAGAGCTTTCTCCATCTAAACCCTGGATTCCTCTTTTAGTGGTTATGTGAGTCCTAACTTCTGACTCATCCAAAGAGATTGCTCTTGCAATGGCCTGATCCTTTGGAATTTCTTCCAGTCCAGAAAATGGAGCTTGATCAGTGATAGGTAAATCAATCAGGTGGGAGTACTCTTCCAGCATTGGTGCAAGTTGGTAATCCGGGAAAGTGAAGCAGTGGTAAACTGGATCGTAGAACTGTACCAGTGTAGACAGGATTCCTTCAGCCACGTTGACCCTTAAAAGAGACAACAATCCTCCGTGCTTAGCTCTGAAAGCCTCGGGATTGGTAATCATCCTTTCCAATTTCCTTAAGTTTTCTAGTTTCGGAGCCTTGAAGGTGTACTTGTGCGTCTTTCTTCTACCGAAATCCATAACGCAACCTCTGATATTTGCAATTATTGTTTTAGTTCTTTTGAAAAAAGATTTTTTTTTTAAAAGAGTTTTTTAATGAATGCATGAATGCAGCACACAAAAACATTTAAAACATGGGTTCAAGGGTTCAACATCACGAGCATGGAGTCATGGCTCTACCCATTCCCAAAGGTTGTACTATTTCGGTCAATTTTTGTACCTGTAGAACGGGTTCTTAAAGGTTCCCAAAGTCCTTGACCCCTCCTAGGGATACCAACAACAAGTTGATTCACTCGAGCGAGCTGTTATATCCTAGGATGAATCTCATTTGAGTGTAGTATCGCGTATCAACTATTCCTGATATTCACCGCACTACCAAATGGTCATATGATTAATGTCTACTAAATCCTCAGGATCATGGGTACCGCACTGGGATAGACGATGCCTTCACGACAATCGGTCGTTCAACATTGATATTTCCGCATGGGTACCTCAACTGATTCGGTGGACTGCCAAGTTAGCTTGGTCGGGATTCGCTCCCTATAAGCGTTTCCCGGATATGCCACCACTTATCTTAATGTTCTCTCAAACTTTCCACATGCGTATTAATCGCATTCCCAGTTAACAGAAATTTAAAAACGGGTATCAAGTAAAGAAAATGCCAAACAAAACCTATAGAGTAGGAAGTATAGAAAATGCCAAACAAAACCTAGACCTCTTAGGAACTCTAATCCTAGGACTCCTCAGCAGAGTCGCCATTTTTATGTAGCGTGCAATTTTTGTCGGTGACGCGACCGCCTTACCGCATTGGTTGGAATTTGGTGCTACTTTCTGATTTTTTATTTATCCTATGAAGCTGGAAAGGAAAGGGAAGCTATCTAAAACTAATCTTGCACGCAAGTGTTTTCTTTAACAAATGCTAAGAGATTGGGGGGTCCGGGGTCAGGTTATACAAAGGGAAGTTGACAATCACCCAGTGTATATATGGTTATCCATAGATCTTCTGTGGCATATTTAAATACTTTCTGGTGTTTATCTGTTATGGGGTGGGAAAGTTTCTCCTTTGGGAGTGTTGAGAGAGTGTTTTTGTTGTTTTCGAGTTTTTTTGTTATTTTTGGTAAGGTACTAGACCTAAAGCTTTTGGTTGGTGTGCTCGCTAAGATTTCGCAATCTTATGCCTACGTATTCCTATAAAGATAATAGGGAAATCAGAGCAATCGTAGTTCCTCCTATTCTATGGGAGGAAAATGTTTGGTTTCTTGTTCAAAGCCCAAGATTGAAGCTAGATGAGTATTTGTGTCTTGTTCAAAGCTCAAGATTGAAGCTAAAGGTTTGACTGAGAGGGAATTTGTCTTCTCTAAAGGGAGGTATCTCACCTGTTTATCATAGTTTTTTTTGAGGGATTGGTTATAAAGGGGAATTACTTTAAACTGGAATGTATGGAATCTATCAATGCCATAATTTCCTTTGTAAGGGATATGTCCTGAAGGAGGAAACTTTAACTCAGTGTAGAGCAATGCCATTTTTCCTTAGGAGTCTTCCATGCTAAGAGAGTGACATTGACTTGGATGTAAAGAATCCAGAGGCTTGCCACTTACATCAATTAGATGAAAGAAGAGATTTACCAGGATAAAGAGGGACCACAGCTTAGATTTTTGAATCAACAAGTGTGCCACTTACAGCAGTTATCTGGAATTAGGGTTTGTTTGATTATTTGTCTTGATATGTGATATACAGAGAAATGTCTTCCTACAGAGAGAAATCTTGATTTCCTCTGAGGGGATGTTGATTTTTGTGTGTGTAACACCCCAAAATTTGCCCTCTGATTTTCTAACCTTACCTGGCTTTCGCTTCGCATTCATGTGCATCTCCATTAGGTCATGCATTTAGCATACCATTCATCGCATTTTTGTATAGCACAATCATTAGGTCACGGTTCGGTAATGGCGGACGTAATTAGTTTAAGCGGATTTTCAAGGTGGATTTTATTTGGTAATTATTCGGGTTTATTTCCCATATTGGTGCGGATCATCTCTTTATTTGAGATTCATGGCTAGTTGGGAGATTTGAAGAACTGTCACTTAATTGAGAAGTGCTTATTTCCAACATAAAATCACTTCCCGGCGGCACCTAAAATCATGGGTTAAGTCGCAAAAATTCAAGGAAAATGTGGTAGAAAAATCAAGGCAAAAACATTTAAATTTAAGTTATTTCAAGAGATATTTCAAGTGACCATTGGTCTTACATTGAGACTTGGTACTTATGCTAAACTCCAACATGTCTTGTCTCTAACTTCCCTTAACTACCTATTTATCCCCAAACCCATGCATTTACCCATTTACCCTTAAACTAATTAACTAACTCTAACTTCCTTAAATTTCACAAACTAACACAAAATCAAACTAATTTTTTACCAAAACTTCAACCATTGATAATAATCGATCTAACGACTAAGATTGGTGATCCGCAACTAGCATTTAAATTAGTTTTTAACCGTTGATAAAGTGGCGACTTGGATCACGATCTAACGAACCTCAATTAACCAAAAAATCTATAAAAACCTTCTTTTTTTTCCAATTTTTTGGGTTAGCCACTATGAACCATTTTTAATCAATTTTGCTTCTAACCAATTTCAACACTTTTCATCACCTTCACAAAAGTTCATCTTCATCACCATTTATGATTTCACATTGAAATCCTAAATTTGGTGGAACTTAGCCACAATCAATTTCTATAATAATCATTTAAGTAGATTTAAGGATATTCAATACTCAATTTTCATCATATCCAAGATTCAAGGATTCATCAATTTTCTATTATTTTCCAATTCTCTACTTTTATCATCTATCTTCATCTTGTCATCAAGCAAAAGATTAATCGGAAGCATAATAAAAGATTATCTCTTGAAGTTTTTCGGGTTTCGCTTCTTTTTGATAAAATTTCAACACGTACCAGAGTAAATCTCGGTTCCATCGGTAAGCCTTGAACTTTCACCACTTCCATGTCATGACCATGAATCTTCCTGTGTGTTTGGTCTTGTTAATTGCATGTGGTAGAGCTATTAAATTATGCTACTGTTTTGAAATTGATTATTAAAATAATCACTTATTTTAACATAAACTTAAAAAATAGTGATTTCTAACTTTTAACGGATAACTACATGTGAATATGTCATCCGAACCGGTTTTACGTGCCGATCGTGAAAATATAATTAGTTTTTCGTTCCGGTGCATAGTTTAGACGAACCGACGCGTTCTTTAATCGAATTTTCGTCCACTTTTGTTATTTTTTCGATATAATTCGTAGTTTGTTTCGCAATGTACAGTGTGTATTTAATTTCTTTGTAAAATTCCGATTCCAATGATATATTACTTGTAAAATTAAATCCCTTTGACCGTTTCCAGAAGTTTGTTCAAACCTGAAATTTATTCCAAATTACTGCTATTACTTTCCTTTTTCTTAATTCCTATTACACTATCACGTTACTGTTTTGTGTATAATAATACCAATGTAACTGTTACCACGCCACTTGAGTTTCTTTCTTGGTTTCTATGCATTGTCCATGCTTACTGCTATTATTTTTTTTCTTCTTTTTTAGTTTGCTCATTGATCTTTCATTAGCATAATTATTGAGTTATATGCTTAAACCATTCCAAATGCATTAGTACCTAATTATCTAGACATATTCTTCAATATCTTCTTAAAATTTAAAATTTGCTCACATTAATACTGGATGCAAATCTAAATGTATGTTCTTACGGTAACAGTGATCTCATGAATATATGATGCCACGTGTGTACGATCCGGAAACATCAGCGGTACTTCAATATTTCAAACAAGGATAATTTAGAAATAGCATGGTACAACATGTAGTGTTTAGTAGCTAATACAGCATATGGTTTATGTACTAGCGCAGCATTTCATGGTGATAAGTGGAGGGGATTTAGTCCCATGTGACACGCAGGCCAAGGTCCACCGTGGACCTTCGCCAACCCAGCCATGTGATATGCATGCTTTTCAGGTCCAATGATCATGTGGCTCTAGTAGGAGCACGCTGAGGACCATTGATCTGATCCAATGGATCTAATCAAAACTTGTGTTTCTTTACTTTTTGTTTATTTCTTTTTTTATTTCGTTTGCTTTTTAGTTTTTAAAAATACTTTGGATTAATAAAAAATTCCCAAAAAATTCAGGAACGTATTTTATTTTTTTATTTAATTTTCTATTATTTTTAATTCCATTTTTGGTTAAACTTGACAATTATTATAGATTTTATGATCAAAAGTGTACAAATCGACTTAGTCTTCACATAATGACTTGAAATCATTTTTTTCCCAACTAGTCTGGACCTAAATTTTTGTGTGCCATTAATCACATGATTGTATGACATATTTATCTCCACTTTGGATTTTTGCCATGATTTTTGGTTCACCTTTGAAAGCATTTTTTATGTTTGTTTTGAATGGTGATCGTTGAATAATATGTCTAACGTTTGCAATTTTTTGAGCACCCTTAGTGCATTATTTTGATCCAATTTTTTGTACATGATCACTCACTGACCTTAACATGACATGGTTAATTTCTCCTAATTTTCCAATGACTCTAACTATTTTTCATGGACCATTCCATTACATGACCAATTTGTGATACATGCTAGAACTAGGTCAAGTTTAATGCCAATGTGTGAGCTCCTTAAAACCAAATTTGGAGGCATGTTTGAGCCTATATACAATGACATTTTAGGTGCCTTTTTGATCCTTAAATGTGTCTTTTTGATCATGACTTATATGATTCTTTTTGAACCTTAAGTTGCTTACTCAATTATGCTTGATGTTTGCTTAGGTGTTTTAGTTTGATGATGTATTTGTGCAATCCTCTTTAGGATTTTTTTTTGTACATCATTTCCCATATGGATTAGCATGAATCATAGCTTGCCCTCATGAATTTATGGGTCACTTCATATGCTTCTAATTGGTACTATGTCTTCATAAGTTGAACATGAATGAAAAGTTAACTTTGTTGTTTTCATTTGAACTTTGGATGTGCCATGTTTGTACAAAGCTTTTGACACTTAAATGTATCATTCCACATATAGTTTGCCACTGCCCCTTGTGTATAAACACTTGATTTGCTTGACTTTGGATATACTTTTACATACTTGAACTTGTTTGCTTCTAGTGGAAGACAAAGTGAACTTTTGACCACTCTTGTAACATCATTTGTATGTCATTTTTTTCCATTGTTTTTTGGTATTCAAATATGGGATATTAGAGGTTATTTGCTACTTCCCCTAGTAGGATCTCATACCTCTAGGACACTTCTAACTTTGGTTGTTGTTGGATGTTCATCTTAGTATATTCTTAGGAATTTAACATAGCCATAATTGCATGTTTGCACACTTTGCTTTCAACTATGCATTAGTTGAGCTTAGCTTGGAGATGGTAAGTGATTGTGGTGCTTTACATTGATGTTTACACTCACATGAATTCAATTTCATCTTACTCCTCCCTTCTCTTTTCTCTTGTGTGATTGTTTAGAATAATGTTTACTTGTGGTTATTCACATGATCCCTTAGGATTCCTAGCTCCACTTAATTTCCGATTAAGTTGGAGATAGAAGAGACATTAGGCTAGTAATCCATGTATGATAACAAGTAGGATAGTCCCCTCATAACCTCAACTATAGGGCCACCATTGCATAATAACATTAGGAATTAGTCTCCCTTAGTTGTTTTACTTTCAACTTTGAGTCTTTCTCTTCTCATCTCAAAACAAGTTCAAAATACATAATAAATACAATGAGTATTGTACGCCATGAGCCTTAAGTACATAGGAAATAGAGAGTGGGGGGCTTCCTTTCACTTTCCTAGAGTGTTTAGCATGCGTCCCGTCTTGGGTCGATGTGCGACGCATTCGATCCTATGTCATAGACTTTAGTGCAATACAAGTTTCAAACTAACTTAAGTCACTTCTGCCTAAAAAACAAAAACAAAATTCAAATCATTTTCATCCTTCGGGATTAACTGGGTTTCAAATAATTTTCTGAAAAGAGCACGTTACTTCCGTTTTGTCGCAAACAGGCATCGATCCTAACTGCCGGACGCGAACTTAACGTCGCTCATAAAAAACACAATGACCTTGTAGGTCGAACTACGACTCCTCTGACTTCCTCTCTCCTGTATGACTGAGGATACGTAGGCACAAAACGGCGATGTCTTGGCGAGCAACCTTCCCCCACAATCCCATAGTCCTCCGAACTACGTTGACTCTGACTTTCCCGCTCCCGAGGGAATACGTAGGCCTATGACGGTGATGTCTTATCGAGTCACCTTTTCTTTTCTTTTCCCTGTTTCACCTGTTCTCCTGTTCCATTTTCAGTTGGCAGTTGAGCTTTAGATACCTACACCCCATGATCGATAACAACAAGCGTGGATCCCATCGAGTACGATGGACGCGAGGGGGTGCTAATACCTTCTTCTCGCGTAACCGACTCCCGAACCTAGGCTATGGTTGTGATGACCATTCCTTTTCCTTTTGTTGAGGTTTTCTTCGATCGTTTCCTTTCCCTGCGTCGGGATAAATAACGTTCGGTGGCGACACTTCTGTCTTTTCCGCCGGTTGATTTTCGCAGGTGCGACAATGTGCCTTGATCAAAGCCCAAGGTTAAAGCTAAAAGGTTGTTTATGTCTTGTTTAAAGCCCAAGATTGAAGCTAAAAGATTGACTCTACTAGGGGAGTTTTATATTTGTCTTGCACAAAGCCCAAGATTGAGGCTGAAAAGAGATTGACTCTTTCGGGGAGTATTTTGTCTGTCTTGTATAAAGCCCAAGATTGAGGCTAAAAGAAATTGACTCCACTAGGGAGATGTTTTATATTATATGTCTTGTACAAAGCCCAAGATTGAGGCTAAAAGAAATTGACTCCACTAGGGAGAGGTTTTATCTGTCTTGTACAAAGCCTAAGATTGAGACTAAATTTGTTGAGAAACAATCATTATACAAAGCCTAAGAGGAGGTTGGCTGGGGAAATTCTTATATGAAGCCTAAGAGGAGGATGGCTTCTGCTGAGGATTATTGAGATCCAGAGACAGGTCCAAATTGGGGAATCAACTCTTGCTGAGGATTGAAGAAGACTTGAAATATCAGATGCCCAAACCTAAGAAAAGTTCCAGAAAGGTTTCACCGGGAATAAGTCTTTTCTTTGCAGAACAAATCTAAGGTTTAAAGAAATTCAAAAGAGGTTTCACCGGGAATTAGTCCTCTTTGGGGAATTGAATTTCTTGTACACATATTTCTAAATTATGATAGTCTTGTGAAATTCTGGTATCAGACGTGTGATGTTAAGGTGTGATGTCACAACAACACACTCTGCACAATGGATAGCAATAACAGTAAAATAACACCAAGAATTGTTGACCCAGTTCGGTTACAACCAACCTACTCTGGGGGCTACCAAGCCAGGGATGGAATTCACTACTTGTAGATATAATTTACAGACTCAACAACCCGTTGACAATCTCCTAAACTTATACTCTACTAATGACTTCCTACCTAAGAAACCACTTAGGTATGAGAACACCACTCAATCCCTTACAAACACTCAAAGAAACCACTTTGAGTACCCTTGATCTTACTTCACAACTTCGATCAATCAACCACTCTCTATTGCTTCACAGCTTCTAGAGAGGACATAAACTCAACACCTATTCAAACCCTAGAATAGTGTAAATACAACTCGTACAAAATACTCAAGACACTCAGCCTATGCTCTTGATCTTCTCTTTGTATTTCTGTACTTTTTCCTTTGGTCTTGTGCGCTTTATATAGCTCCTTGAATTGGTCTTGGACTTGCTACAATATCTCTCAGATTTGTTATTTAAAACTGAATATCTAAAACAGATTTTCTCCTAAAATCTTTTTAAATCTTCAACCTTTTAAATCTCCTACAAATCTGCAGCAGATCTCCTATGCAGCAGCAAATATCTATCCCAAGATATTCGCATCCAATGAGACAACTTGCTCTCCACAATTCCAGCTAATACGCAACCCTAAAAACATCACAACCTGCTGTTGTTAATTCTGCAGATATGATGTTACAACATCACCTGTGTGACATCAGACATCCAACTTCAGCAATTAATTACTTAACACAGCCCAGTGTTAAGACTTCAATGTTGCAACATCAACACCTTGACATCAACATTGAATATACTTTGTTTTACCAAAATTCCAGCCAATCCAGGAACTAACAATCTCCCCCTTTGGCTAATTTTGGCTAAAACAATCTCTGCACTCTACAATCAACTTCTGCACTGTGCACCTTCAGAGATTTCAGCAGCGGAATAATCTTCAGAAATTTGAAACACTCAATCAGCAGCAGTTTAACAATCTTCATAGTCTTCATCACTTGATCTGCTGCAGCACCATCTTCATTATTGACAACAGCTAATTGGTGCTCCCCCTTGAAAACATGAACCAGCATCACAGCTGTTCAGTAGCTCACAATGTGCAGCACTTCTCTCCCTTGATGTCTGCTTGGCTGCACTCTTCAAATGCTATAAAATTTTCACTGGCTCAGTCAAAACTCCTCCTTAATGCAGCAACAACTTTAACTCCCCCTTTATATCTGCATCACATTAGTAGCATATGGCAACAATACTCTTGACTATCTTGGCTATTTTCTCCCCCCTCATCTGACCTGGAATCCTCAGTGTCACCATTCCCATTGTCTTCCCCCTGTTCCAAGTCTTTAATCATCTGTCCAATCTTCATTTTCCTGTCAGTGCTGGTCTTGATAACCATATCAAGATCCTTGCAGGTCGCCCTTAATTCTTTAATCAGCTCAGATTTTGTACTGACCTTCTTAATCCCAGAGCTTGATGTTGTAACAATGTCTGGAACATGACTCCCAGCAAACAGTTTGGGATGCAAAGATAAAGCTGATTCCCTCTTACATGCTACCTCTGAGCTGGTTAAGATACCAGGATGTTGATCTAAGATCATTCCACAGATAAGGGAAGGGAATGATATAGGCATCTTGATGGCATTGGTGGCACCATGCTTTACTACTTGATCAAATATATAGCTTCCATAGTTGAGCTTGACCTTTTTCCCTACAGCATAGATGAACCTTCCTAATCCCACAGTTATAGTAGTTTTGTGATTAGTAGGTACCCAGTTGGCCGCACCAATTCTGTGCAATATAGCATACTTGATACTTAGTTTGCTGGCTGTTAATTTATTTTTCAGTGGCCACACTTTAACTTGAGTAGCAGTAATCTCTCTACACACTTCATTATCAGTCACCTCCAGCTCACACTCCTCTTGGTCATCTCTTTCCAGATATTTATTGACAGTACTGGGAGAGAAGTCAATACACTGTCCCCTAACAAACACCTTCATGTAGTTCACACTTCTATTGTCAGAAATGTCTATGGGAATGTTCACAACAAATTCCTTAACAAGTCCACTATAGCACTTGGAGAATCTGGTCACAGTCTTTAGAAGTCCAGCTCCATGAATGAGGTCCATAATTTCTTTCATCTCCAAGACATCTTTTCCAAGCCCCCTTTCCAGAGCTAACCTTCTTTGGCACACAAACTTCCACAAAGATGCACTGCTCGCATAATGGAAGGATATGTTGTCCACTGGCACTTCAGGGACCTTATCAGAAATTCTCTTAAGAATGGTCTTTCTGACTGGTGTGATGTCATGGACATCTTCCTCAACTTCATCCTCAGACTCAGATTCTTCTCTAACCTTTCTCTTTTTGGAAGGTGTAACAACCTTGCTCCAGGGTTTTGTGGGACCAACAACAGTTTTCTTTTTTCCTTCAGTAGGCTTCTTGGGAGAGGATTCATTGGTCTTCCCTTTCCTTGTCTGTAATCTCTTGGCAATACTTGGAACAGCATTTCCAATGACTTCATTGTCAGATAAGTCATCCACATTGATCACATCCTCACTCTTTTCTTCTTCAGGAGTAATTCTATCATTAATTCCCTCATGCACATCTTCTTCTTCTCCTCCTCTTTCAGAATCCTCAATGATAGACACAGCAAGTCTATGAAGATCAGATTCTTCTCCTTGCATGTCTACCTTTTCTGCTGGCATCTGATTCAACGGTACAGAAATTCCTTTCACAGGTATTCCTTTGTCCAGTATTTTGGTTGCCAGATTACCCATACTCTTATCAACATCAAACTTTTCTACCACAGTTTGAGACGTGGATGACCTAGGTGATGATTTATCACTAAATAGGACACTGGTAACTAGCTTCTTTGTTTCACTATTTTTAAAAGTAGTTGCGTCCCTTTTTGAAGCAAGTTTAGAAGGTCTAGGTTTACCTGATTCTGGTAACATTACGGAGATGGGTTGTATATTCAGAGCTTCGTCTTCAGAGTACTCATTTGTAGAAACCCTAGCGTTATTCCGCGAAGAACTTTTAGAAGGAGAAGCTGTTTGCTTTGACATGATTCCTTTGAGGGAGTACAGAGTAAGATGATTCTTCTTGTTGAAGGGGACGAACAGAAGAGAGATATGAGTTTTGATGAACCGTGATTTTGCTATAATAGGAAATGAGGGTCTGAGGTAAGGCGCCAGACTTTGTGTACTATTTAAAGACCAATTACTACTTTTCTCCCTCCATACAGATTTTCCTTTTAAACAATTCACATCAGGACTCATTAACTCTGAGTCATAGTCTGATGTTATAACATCAACTTGAACATCATTAGTTGAATTTCCTTCAAGAGAAATCCACTGATAGCAATTGTCTTTGGTTCTGGCACCCTTCATAACAACCTGATTATGCTCATTAGAAACCACACAATCATTCTTAGTGTAGTTTACCTTGTAACCTTCATCACATAACTGGCTTATGCTGATCAAATTTGCACTTAAGCCACTGACAAACAGAACATTGTCAAGTTCAGGTCTACCATCACCCTGCACTTTCCCAACTCCTGCAACAACACCTCTTTCTCCATTGCCAAATATAACCTCATGAGAGGGGCAAGGTCTAAGATCATCAAACATGGATCTACATCCAGACATATGCTTGGAACACCCACTGTCAAAATACCATGTTCCTTCTTTAAACTCTCTATCACCCATGTGAGCCAATAAGCACTTCACCTTCTCCTTAGGTACCCATTGTTTAACCACTTTGGGCCTGTACTCTCTCCATCTGTTTTGAGGCTGAGGGTATCCATGCAGCTTGTAGCAAGAGTACTGCATATATCCAAACTTTCCACAATAATAGCATCTCACCCTTTCATCTCTGAATCTTCTGCCATGATGAGATTGCTTATGCTGCCATCCATAATGTGGTCTCCTCCTACCATAACTGCCCTGCCATCTATTATGCTGGTATCTTCTCCCATAGGACGGCTGAGAATGCTGTTTCCTTGATTGTCTCCCATGATGGTGTGGCTTTCTTCTTCCATAGATATAAGGAACAGCATTGGTGTATCCATATCCATAACCATACCAGTTGTCCTGATGTTGAGACACCTGATGAGACATGTGCTGTTTGAACTGAGCAGCTTGCATGCTCTCGTGGTATTGTGGGGGCATATACTGACTAGCTCCACGTGGCTGCTTTCTCTTCTGATAAGGACCAGTCTTCTTCTCAATCTTCTTAGGTTGGGAAACATCAGCTTTCTTAGGGGTAGGATCCTGCTTCTTTGGCTGATGTTGAAATGAAAGTTGTGACACTTCCTTCTTTGAACCTGAAGTGCTTCCTTCTGAAGTTCCCTTATCCTCAACCACATAACCTATCCCAGCTTTGTCTCCAGCAGCTTTTTCTGACTGAAGGATCTTGTCAAGTGTGTCTGTACCACAGCTCAGCATCCTAACAGACTTGGTCATTTGATCAAGATGAGCTCTAACTAGCACAACTTCCTTTTCAAGATCAGTCTTTTCATTCTCTAGCTGAGCAATCTGTTGCTTGTGGCACTTGTTTTCTTGACAAATCTCAGCACTTTTTAAACACAGCTCTTGATAAGTAGATGCTAACTCCTCATAAGTTACTTTTCCATCACTAGAATCATCATCAGATACAACAGCTCCTGTTAGGGCTCTAACATGCTTTGCTGTCTCACCTTCACTTTCACTATCTGAGTCAGACCAGGAAACTGTCATGCCCTTCTTCTGCTTTTTCAAGAAGGTGGGACATTCTTTCTTGACATGTCCATACCCTTCACACTCAAAGCACTGCACTCCTTTATCTTGGGCAGTTTTCTCTTCATCCTTCTTGCTGGTGTCAGAAGTCATGTTCTTGACATTAGGCCTGGAGTTATTATTCATTCTCTTGAATACTTTGGTGAACTGTCTTCCCAACATCACTATGGCCTGAGATAGATCCTCCTGGGATTCAGATCTCTTCCCTTTCTCTTCTTCACCATTTGTCACCAGGGCTATACTCTTTGGCTTCTTTTCTGGTTCTTCCTCATTCAACCCAAGCTCAAAGGTTTGAAGAGATCCAATGAGCTCATCAACTCTCATCTTGCTGATGTCTTGTGATTCTTCAATGGCAGTAACCTTCATCTTATACTTCTTAGGTAGGGACCTAAGGATCTTCCTCACAAGCTTTTCATCTGACATCTTCTCACCAAGAGCACTGGATGCATTAGCCAGCTCCAGAACATTCATGTGGAAGTCATGAATGGTCTCATCATCCTTCATCTTCAGGCTTTCAAATTTCGATGTTAAAATCTGAAGTCGTGACATCTTGACTCTAGATGTTCCTTCATGAGTAGTCTGCAAGATATCCCACGCTTCCTTAGCAACTTCACAGGTATTGATTAACCTGAAGATATTCTTATCCACTCCATTGAAGATGGCATTTAGAGCTTTGGAATTTCCAAGGGCAAGCTCGTCTTCCTCCTTGGTCCACTCTTCTTCAGGCTTTGGCTTAGAGGTGCGTTCTTTATCTTTACCAGCATCATCCTTCTCACATACAACAGGTGCTTTCCACTCTTTAATAACAACCTTCCAAGCCCTACTGTCCAAGGATTTTAAGAAGGTGGTCATCCTTGGCTTCCAATAGTCATAATTGGATCCATCCAAAATAGGGGGTCTGTTGACGAATCCTCCAACTTCTTTGTCCATCTATACACCAGAAAGTAACTTCCCTAGATCTCACCCAGAGACAGACAGGATGCCTGCTCTGATACCAATTGAAATTCTGGTATCAGACGTGTGATGTTAAGGTGTGATGTCACAACAACACACTCTGCACAATGGACAACAATAACAGTAAAATAACACCAAGAATTGTTGACCCAGTTCGGTTACAACCAACCTACTCTGGGGGCTACCAAGCCAGGGATGGTTCACTACTTGTAGATATAATTTACAGACTCAACAACCCGTTGACAATCTCCTAAACTTATACTCTACTAATGACTTCCTACCTAAGAAACCACTTAGGTATGAGAACACCACTCAATCCCTTACAAACACTCAAAGAAACCACTTTGAGTACCCTTGATCTTACTTCACAACTTCGATCAATCAACCACTCTCTATTGCTTCACAGCTTCTAGAGAGGACAGAAACTCAACACCTATTCAAACCCTAGAATAGTGTAAATACAACTCGTACAAAATACTCAAGACACTCAGCCTATGCTCTTGATCTTCTCTTTGTATTTCTGTACTTTTTCCTTTGGTCTTGTGCGCTTTATATAGCTCCTTGAATTGGTCTTGGACTTGCTACAATATCTCCCAGATTTGTTATTTAAAACTGAATATCTAAAACAGATTTTCTCCTAAAATCTTTTTAAATCTTCAACCTTTTAAATCTCCTACAAATCTGCAGCAGATCTCCTATGCAGCAGCAAATATCTATCCCAAGATATTCGCATCCAATGAGACAGCTTGCTCTCCACAATTCCAGCTAATACGCAACCCTAAAAACATCACAACCTGCTGTTGTTAATTCTGCAGATCTGATGTTACAACATCACCTGTGTGACATCAGACATCCAACTTCAGCAATTAATTACTTAACACAACCCAGTGTTAAGACTTCAATATTGCAACATCAACACCTTGACATCAACATTGAATATACTTTGTTTTACCAAAATTCCAGCCAATCCAGGAACTAACATCTTGAGAAAAGTTTCACCGGGAATAATGCCTTTCTCTGTTCCATATTGTATAAGCCCAAGAGGAGACAAGACTGTATCTGGAATTTCCTATGGGGAACTAGTTTTGACTCTATTGAAAGAGTAACCACGGTTTGATCTAGACCTAGACCTAATTACTGGGGAAAACTCTAAGCAAGTATATACAAGCATATACATATACAGATGAAATATATAAACAAGTATATATTGAAAAGATAGTGGAACTTATAATTGTGCAAGCCCAAGCATAGTAACTACAGCTGTATGGTTAATTATTCAAGAAATTGAAGAAAATTTTGATAACAACTTTGAATTTGAATTTAAATCAAAAGAAAGTTGTTTTAAACAGAAGTTTGGGGCTTATACTCAAGGAGACGCCCAAATGATCTCTTTTGAAAATGCGACGATCGCGTCGATAGTTTTGAAAATCGCAGAGGGACTTATAAAATGACTAAGGCCCAAATTATTGTATGTACAAAGGGGGGTTTGGTCTTACACTCTTTTAGACACCCAAAAGTGTTTGAAAAAGAAGAAAAATGGGACTTACAACCAAAGGGAGGCCCAGTTGAAAATTGTTTTAAAATTTGCGAACGCGCCGATATTTTATCGGGACTTATACAATGTCTGAGGCCCAAAAAGGTTTATTTATAAAGGGATGGGACTTACACTCTATCAAGAGGCCCAAAAGTCTTTTAAAAAGAAGAAAGATGAGACATACAACCAAAGGGAGGCCCAAATGAGTTTTGTTTAAGAGACGACGATCGCGCCGCGGTTTCGGAAAACACAGTGGGACTTATTCAGTGACTGAAGCCCAAAATTTTTTTATGTGACAAGGGATGGGTCTTACACTCTATTAGAGGCCCAAAAATGTTTAAAAAATGTTTATGAGGGTGAAAATAATTAAAACCCTAATTTGATTTAAAAATACATTTTAATTTGAATAAAAATCAATTAAAATGATAAAAATTATCAAACATGTATAAAAAAACAAGTTGTGATCTTGGATTAACGTTTGAAAAATCATGTTTTATCCATAGAATGATTTGAAAATCATTTGAATTTGAAAAATCAAGAAAAAAATATTTTTAAATGCTTAAAAACAAATAAAAATAAATTCTTTACAAAAATATTAAATATATAAAATAAATAATATTTTTGTGAAATTTTTGTGGAATACAATATTTTAACATTTTTGTGAATTTTGAAAAAAAGAATCAATTCAAAAACATTAAAATTCAGAGAGAAATTAATTTTTGAATCAATTAATAAAAATATCAAAATATTCAAATATTCAAAATTTGAAAAAGGGCGCCAAGAACAAGTCATCTTCTTCACGCGAGCTCTGGTTTTCCAGATTTGCAAAACCCCTCATATCTCTCTGATTACTCAATGAAAATGACTTTTGTAAACATGAAGCTTGCTCGTTTTTGAACAAGGATTACAACCATATAAATTAATTGCATTTATATTAAGTGTGGAGTGAGAAATCAGAAGATGAACTCAAGAACCCTAATTTTTGCAAGAACATCATGAAATCCTATACGCGATTCATACATAGCAATTGATTGAGGGGAAACACTCTACATAAGTTCAGAAACATGTTTGTAACTTGAAAACACATTTATGATGCATGGATTATAGAGTTTGAGAGTGTCAGGCTTACCTCTTGCAGCTGGTGATCGAATTTTATGTTGGAGGTGTTACAGATGCAAGATGATGATCTGGACAGCTTCAATGGACCTCAAGTAATGTGTTTGAAGGCTTGGAATGGATTGGATCAGCTTAGAACTTATTGTGGCATCTCAACTGCAAACATGCCAAAAAGCTTGAGCAAATGGGGGGTGACTTTGTGATTCAGGCGTTCCATATGAGTTTTAAGGTCATGGATCACTCATATATGATGTATGTGAGGTGTTGGCATGATTGGTTTTGATAGAATTGCTCTCAAATGAAAAATTCGAATGTTACTTAAATTAGAAGCAAAATCTGGGTTTTTGAGAGTGATTTTGAGGAAAGCATGTGTTATGGTGCTTTGGTGTACTCAAACTGATCACAAATGACCTCTATTTATAGTGTGTCAAGTTTGTTTTAGCAGCAATAGTGAATGGTGGCTGGGACAGTTCATTGTCCATTGGTTTTCAAAAGGAATCTCAAGTCTCATCTAGCCATTGACTTGAGTCAATCTTGCAGGCCTATGGTCTTCTGTTGCAAGGATAAGGCTTGACTCATTCAGTTGGTTTTGCTTCAGTCCATGCCACCTTGATGCATCGATTGAATGCTCCATGACAACTTTGAAGTTTTTGGCTTTTGCATCATTAGATATCACATACATACATGATGATCTTTTGTCTTAGGAGGCTTGTGGCTCAGAGATCTTTTACCTTGATCTGATCCTTAATGTTTCTAGAAGGATTACAAGACTTGTAATTGCACAAATTAGCCAATTCGAGCAAATGACCTATAATCTGTCTTGGGAAGAAATCAGTTTTTGGTGCCATGTTTCAAGGATTGTAACTCCCTGCTCAAAATGAATTTGGAGATGATCTAGTACTTGTTGGAAATCTCTCATGACATACTTTAACTTTGATGCCCACCAATGGACCTAGTTCAGCTTGGATCAAGGTGAAAAATAGCCTCAAAGTTGGTGAAAATTCAAGACAAATTCTATCCAAAATTTCACTAAGTGTTGGAAAAAGTGGTCATTTTCATGTTTTTGTGATTTTGATCAATCCATAACTCAAAATCCACGAGGATTTGGAATCTTTTGTAGTTGAGACTTTTGAAGTATATCATGTGAACTTTCATTTGAGCTTTGGATGGAAGAAAAAGGCCTTAGGGTTTGGGAGTTATGACCATGCAAAGTTGGTACCAAATCCATTTTGTTCATAACTTAGAAAAATTTAAGTTTCTTATGGTTGCCCTTTTTGCAAGTAACCTCTTTTTTCTTGATTTTTCTTGGTGGATGATGATCAAAACCATACATTAACATTGTTTTGACTTAGGGGAACCACATTTGTGAAAATTTTCAAAATGTCAAACTTGATTTTGGGCACAGTTGACTTTTTGTCAGATGAACTTTAAAATGTGTGATCCTCTATGTAATCAAGTTCTTGACCTAATTCAAACCTAATGGATGAATTCCATAGGTGTTTTAAGGTGTCTTGAATCATGTCCCAAGGTTTGGGAACATGTCTTGGTCCAAAGTCAAAGGTACAATTGACTTTTTCTTCAAAACCCTAATTGTGGTCCAAATGAAATTGAAACTTGTGAATCAATCTTCTTAGATCAATCCATTATTGTAAATGGATCAATGTGGTGTATTTGAGGCCCTCAAATCATGTCTTGAGGTCTTGGTTCATGTCTTGCCTCAAAAGTCAACTTAGGGGTGAATTAGGTCAAACCCTAATTCCTGATTTTTGATGAATGCATTCCCTGAGACTATTTTGACTCTATGATTGGATCCATGAGGTCCCTTTGAGCTTCTTGACTCATGTTTTGAGGTATTGGCTCATGCCCAGATGAAAATTTTCATCTGGAGGTCTTGGTCGACCCAAACCTTAATTTTGTGACACTAGCGATCTTGAGGCTCGATTCACTTGGAATGTTGCAATCTTGTGCTTGATTCTTGATAAGGGAGACCTCTTAATCCTTTATGGCTGTTTGAGAGGTTAGACATGTTGAATATCATGTCATTTCTTGATTGATCCTTTGTCTAAGTGTTCTAGGAGGGCTCAAAACCCTAATTCTTGATTGTAGTGAATGCTCAATAATCCTTGAGGAGATTGATGAGGCATGAAGGTACATCCTTATTGTGATGATGATCCTCACAATGATGGGAAACCTTGTGGTCAAAATTTGGGGTATGACACTATATTTACAACTGAAGCAAAATACATTCCAGTAGTTGAAGCTGCCTTAGAAGCATTATGGCTTACAAGGTAAGTGAAATAGTTGGGCGTTGAGCAAGGTGGAGTTCAATTTCATTGTGATAGTCAGAGTGTTATCTATTTGGTGAAAAATTAGGTGTATCATTCTAGAACAAATCATATGGATGTTAGGTTCCAAGATATCATAGAGTTGGTGACGTCCAGACAAATATTACTTCAGATGGTTCACACTTCAGAGAATGCAACTGATATGTTGACTAAGTCAGTCACCAGTGACAAGTTCAAACATTATTTTGACTTGTTTGCATGTTTCTTAGTGTTAAGTAATAACTTCACACCCCAATTGCTAGGACCTGATATTATGCAATTAATCTTCACAGGGTTTTGATATTCGCCAATATGAAGATTGTTGAATTTGACTCATAAATAATGGCAAGTGAAGATTGTTGAGTTTGGCTCATAGGTATGACAAGTAGGCAATGGTACGATTTAAGGGTATTATTGTAATTTCAACCATTAGTATCCATATATATATATATATATATATATTGCAACACTGAAACCATAATGTGTAATGTTAGACGATAGACTTCGATCTAGAGGGGAGTGAATATATCACAATTTAAAAATTAAACTTTTGGCAAAAATGGTTTTCAAAAGTTTTATGGCACAGCTGAAACAACCCAAATCAAATCGTCTAACCGAACCTACTATCGAAAAGCTCGGATATTCAAAAAGTTACACAATTGAATGATAATGAACATAAATTGTTCAACAACGATTAATCACAAACCAATTAAATGCTAAGCTACACGTAGAACTTATTTCGAATGATCAAAAATCAATTAAAAGCAATAGACACAATTTATCGAACACCTTGTTGTCATACCCCAGATTTTTCCTACAATTTTATTTTCTTGTTCTAAGCATGTGTGCAGTGATGGTTGAAGTTCAGTGGAAGTTTGACCTAATCTTGGTCAAACAAGTGGTTTGCTTCATTATCAAGTTATCAGACTGTGTCAAAATTAAGTGTTTCATGATTGAGAATCATCAGGATCCAATTCATTTCCAATTAGGGTTTTGAGAAGTGCAATTCATATGTCAAATCTTAATCCTATGATTTCAAGGTATTTTCTTGCTCAAGGAGATTCAAAGTGAAAGTTTTGGTTCATCAGGATTCAAGTGGCAAAGTTCAAATTAATTCATTGATTTGAGGCTCTAATTCATTCAAGGCCAAGATTTCATGATTGATTTTATTTCTCAAGGAATTGATTCAAGATGCTAGTTATTTCATATGGAAAATTCAAAGTATTTGGTTTCAAGCAGAATTCAAATAGAAATTGTGGGGGTGCAAATTCAAGTGGCAAAATCCAAGGCTCGTTGGTCATTTTGTTTTACAAATTGTAAAGGAAAAAAAAGAGAATAAAAGGCTCATGCAAAATTAGTAAAAAAAAATAGAGAAATCCCATACATTTACAAACCAAGTCCATACAAAGCCCAAGTTACATTTTGGTCTAAGTCCATTTCATTTTACAAACCATTACAACCAATAATTGAAAAAAAGGGAAACAAGCTCCTTCATGAGCTACACAGCCATGCTACATCTTCCTCAAGCCAAAACAAAATGCCTAGCTACTACAAATACACAGCCAAGGCCCCGCACAAGCTACATGAGCCAAGCCTTCCAAAATGACTCAATACTAGCTCATAGCAACACAAAAACAAGCTACAAAACTAGCCAAAATACATGAAAACTTTACGCTACATACAAGCTTCACCAAGCCTCCAAAACCTTAGCTTCACAAAAGCACAATTTCCAAGCCAAAGCTACAAATGTGAGCCATCACCACAAGTCAAAAACACACATCCAAAACAAAAAAGACATGAGCCAAATGAACGAGCTGATACACAAAACAACCTGCACAATGTAATGCGTAGCACATGACACAATTCAAAACGCATAACAAACTTCCAAACGCAATAAATACACGACCTGCTACATCACGCACAAAAACTACAAGTTGCTACAAAACGCCATCAAAACGCACAGAAAATACGTAAATGATAGCACAAACTTTTCAATTCAATCACCTCATTTTCTACTGTAAATAACACCTCAACTCTCCTTCATTCATCAAGCTTTCATAAGCCATTAAACCCCTGCCCAAATTTCTCCTAACTTCATTTTCAATCGACCATTAACATTCAAACCTCAAGCTTCACTGAAATTCATCTTCAACCTTTAAATCAACTCACTAACAAATCCATAACATGACACAAATCAACCACAACATTAGAAGTGAAGAAGAAGAAAGCAAACGTATATTACTTGAACCATATCGTTCGTTTATGAGCTGAATTTCCCTTTTTTTTAGTTCTTTAAGCTTGTTGTAGCTATGGACCTGTTGTTGAATTTTGTTTGAGAGAAACAGGATACGTGAGGCGGGGAGTTGAAACCGCTGCAGCCGCCGCCGCCGCGAGGCGTGCCTGCGCGACGGTATGCGATTTTGTTTTTTCTGGCATCACGCAAAGAATGGAAAAGAACAAGACTGCGTGAACTTTCCAATTATGAGGCTGGATATGTTTTTTTTATCATAGTTTTTTTATTTAATTGGTTTGGGTTTTCAAGCCCAATGAATTTTTATTCATCCTTGGTCATTCGAGTACTCGTCATCCACTTAAAACACTCTAATCATATTGAACCCCTTCACAATTAAGGATGAAAAGAGAGATAATCTCGAGCCTTCGATTCTTCTCTTCAACTATTTGGATACGAGGAGCCTTCCTTGGCCATCCAAGTAATCGTCATCCAAACAAAACATTCAACATATTAACTCAACTTCTCGGCCCATGAGATTAAAACTTTTTCTCAAAAGAATGATGTTTAGTCCTTTCTAATGCACATACAAACAAAATGCTTAAGCCTCCACTGAGAGTAGACAAGCTAACGTTTGGCCCTTAGAATGCAACCTAAACATTCGTTCAATAAAATGAACCAACAGCCCGTAGTCCCACGAACTACGGACACTCTGATTCTTTACTTTTTCAAAATCCTTTTCTCTTACCTTTCACATTATTTGCTTATAAGAAAACAAATAACATAAGCTAACATTCAATCACAAATTGGACTAAGAGGTTCCCGTTGAGTACAACGGATGTGAGGGGTGCTAATACATTCCCTTTACATAATCGACTCCTGAACCTAGAATTTGGTTGCGATGACCATTTTCCTTTCCTAAAGGTTTTATCGATATTTTCCTATTCCTTCATTAGAATGAATAAAGTTCGGTGGCGACTCTGTTCGAACATTTTTTCTGCGTGCATCGCGAAGGATCGTATTTTTTGAGGTACGACGCTTGTGTAAAATCGATAATGTTTGAAAATTTAATTTGATTTGTTGATGTTAAAGACAATCACAATCAAGGTGATTATGATTATATCAACAAATCGTAATTCAAAACGTAATCGAAAGTTGATTTCCAAACTAATTGATCAAAACTACCAAGATTTGATAATTTGCAAGAACAAAAATTAAAGAGATATAAAGAGATAGAGATAGAGGGAGAGAGAGAGAGACACATGGATTTGTTTAGGAAGTCCCCAATCGGCCTTGCTATGAGTACGCGCTCCCTCAATTTGAAATCAAATTGAGATAGTTGCAATTAACCTTACTTTGCAAACAATGTATATACAAGAGATGAATAACTCTAACCCCACAAACCCTACGGTTTGTTGTTGATTCTGCCGCCCCAACCCATTGATCAAAGTTTGATCAAGTCACCATTAATGTTGCTTCAACCCACAAGTTTTTGTTACTACCTTGCAAGACCTCCTGTCTCAAGGTTTTTGCTTGGTCGGATTAATCCCAAGCACGCACTTGTTGAACCCAAGATTCACGAACACGATCCACTGTCTCACGCTATTTCCTTGAAATGTACCACCTACCTTTTCCAAAGGCCTTCACTCAATTGAATCCGTATTTGCGTAATCTTGTCCAAAACCTTCAAATCCTCAATGATCTTGAAGGAAAACCCCAACTTGGTTTTCTTATTTGAAACACATAAAAAACTCAACCCAATATTCTCGATTACACCAACCTATTTGGACGTTATCAACCCCAATCTTGATGGTCCCAATCAAAAAGTGATTATGTGTAGTTTGATTGTGTTTATGCATAGAAGAGAGATTGAAGATGATGAGTTTGCTTTGTAATTCTGGTTTCGTTTAGGTTTTACACTAGTTCCTTACTAGAAAAAGGTGCATGTATGAGTATATATGTATAAGAGATAAGGAGCAAAAGGAATGCAAGAAAAATTGAAAGAAAAAATAAATTTTTAATTTTTGAAGTGAATAGGTCGGCATATAAAAGCAATAGGTCGACCTGTAAAGGTCATAGGTCGGCCTATCTGAGGCGACCTGAAGGTAGTGGCTACAACCTTCATTATTAAGGTATGGAGGTCGACCTGAGCAGGCTATGTGTCGACCTATACTAAATCAAAAGCTTCTATAGATCGACCTGAGCACGTGTGTGTCGGTTTATGCAACATTTTTCACACTAAAAACTCATTTTTGATGCATGAAACATGCCTAAGATATTTCCAATCATTTTCAAACATATTTATATGCACCCTAATACTAAGATGATCAATGCACATCTAGAATTTGGTTGATACTGTCCAATATACAAAAACACTAAAGTTGCTCCTAGTTTTGACATCACTCAAAACATGACTAAATGGAAGAATGCCTTCACATGTAATTCATAATAAATCAATAAGATGAGAGACTATAATTTCTCTATAGCCGCATACGTATGCAATTTTGCCGAACTGCGTGAACAAAGCTTTCGTGTGTTACTCTTTACTTTGATCCCTATTCACGTACATGTTACAACATAATCCTACTTGCTATGCAAATGTTCAAGTCGTATACATTTTTGTTTATGCACAATCTTAGAAACGTTTGACATTACTTCTGAAACACTTTTTTAAATTCAATTGGGGGATTGCTGAACATGTCAATATTCCAATAGGGAGATGAATTTAAAAAAGTGTCTTAAGTTCCACATTGTTAGAAAAAATAAGTGTGTTTATGTGTTAGTTGAAAAAAATTTCGTAGTCTTACATTGCTTAGATTAAATACATTGACTAAATAACTTCACTATATAAGGAAGCCACGTGTTTCATCTCAAAACACACCAAAAACTTCTATTGTGTTTTTTCTTTCTTCACTCTCACAATTGTGCGTCTTTTGAATTGTCGAAGTGCCAAATTCTCACAATTTCTTTTTACTCGTTCAGGTTTAGAAATATTTTCTTGAATTCTCTTTTGAGAACTTTTTTATTTTCTTTTCGTTTGAGTTGAGAAATTATAAGATTTAATTTTTGGATTCTCTTTGGAGAATTATTTAAATTTCTCTTTGTTTGAGAAATTATTTTAAGTGTTCAAATGACCATTATTGAATTCTCTTTAGTGAATTATTTGAATTTCTCCTCGTTTGAGAAATTATTTAGATTGATTTTTATACCAGAGACTACGGATGATATTTATACCATATTCAAATGATCTTTATATTATTAAAGAGTGTATTTTTAAATCGATTATCTATCGTGCAAGTAATAATCGTACAATATATAATTGAACTGTTTTATTCTGAAGGTGTCGTGATTGAGTGATTGTTAGCACAAATTTAAACAGTGTCCCAAAATATTTTAAAGAAAATGACCTAGTCCACGACTTAATCTGATAATTTCTTATGAGTCAATTTTTCAAATTTGTAAAATAACAGTAACAGTTATTAGATTTTCGAGGAAATGATTTTGTGGTTGGTGGATCTTGAATTTTTTTTTCTTTTTTTTAGAAATGGAGTGAGTGAATTTTTGTTGAGGAGGCGGCTATGGAGAATGGGTGCAACAAAAGCTATGCGAGCAATAGCAATCCACCCACTATTTTTTTAATGGAAATGAACTGAGATACAAATGGAAAGGAAAGTACTAATAATTATCAAGATACTAATAGATCCGTCCACATAGAGAAATAGAGAAATAGATATATAGATATATTGTAGTGTGAATACAGCTTGACAGCATGTCTTTGAAAGAGTCCAATTCCGAATCTTGAAAGAAATAATTTTCCGATATTTTATTTATCAACTTAAAGTTAAGACAAAAACATTTATAGTAAAGGTGTCATTTCACTTTAATAATGTCAGCAGCACAATTGGGAAACAGTCATGATCTTAACACTTAGACAAGAGTTTGGACGCTAGTTTAAGAAAGGAACTTGACCAAAAAAAGTTTGTTTTGGAATTAAAGGATATTTATGGTGTCTACGGCTCTACACTTCATAAGAAGTAAGAATGTTGCCAAACTCAAAAGACATTTATGGTGTCTGTCCGCTAACTTAAAAAAACAGTGTAAAAAGCTATGTTGTCCAAATTAAGTTCTACCCTCCCTGATTCGGTCATGGAACGAGATTGGTGATATGATGGGAGTTGATCCTTTCAGTGTGGTGACATGAATCTCCGGTGTAGTGAAATGGAATGAATATGAAATAGTGAGAATGAGATCATCACAGTTATCATGTGTGCGTGGCAAAGCATATATATGGTAGACAATTAAAATTGTCTTCGTTTGATCCAATATATTTCTTCTGTCCTACAATTAGTGATTCATTTATTAAAAATAAATGTCCCAAAATGAATAGTCAATTTCAATTTACAATGTAAATTAACCTTTTTTTTTTCTTTCAATTAACCCTTTAATTATTACTACTTTTCTCACTCTTAATACTTGATAATGAATATTTTAATAAAAATATCATTTTCTTTTTTTCATTTTTACTTTTTTTAATATGCGTGAAATGGTCAACTGAGTCACTTATTGTGGAATAGAGGGAGTATGTTGCAAGGAGTCGTCCAATCAGATATGACGTGGATATTTGCACCTTCGATAAAATGTAAGACCCTTTTAGTGGGGTTCCACCTGTTCGACGGCCTTCTGTGATGATGTTTTAGGTTGGACCCTTGTAATTGTGTCTGATTTATTGGGCCTTTGGCCAGCCCGAAACAACTGTCCTAAAAATCCTAGTTGTCACAAGTGAATGAGGAATGCATTAGAATATTCGAGGTCGGCCTTCGGGCTTTCACCGTCTTGAATTACTTCGATAGGTCTTTCACTTGAAGAAGAGGACTTTCATGAACATGAACATCAAATGCTTGTCTTGTAACTAAAACGTTTTGCACCATAAACCTTATATGTGGCTCTAGGTCCCTAAGATAGGGAACAAAGAAACCTCTTAGAACACTCGAGTTCACATAAGTGATGCTGCGATCTCGAGGTCGATCTTTAACCATTGATTACACCTTTCGAACTTCTTTCTATTTTTGATTGTAGATTTCTTTTCTCCATTTTCTTATATGATTGGGGTATCTTATCTTACCACAATCTGTTTTTTTTACTCTTCACCAAAACTCCGTGCATTTATTTCATTTTTTGTATTCTCCTTCCTTAAGCTTCAATGACATTCTTATCAATTTGTCACAAATTTTCCTCCTTTTGACCTCACATCTAATTAGTGTTTATAAGTTTATAGTATTTTTTATACCGCTTGTTTGTTTCCAACTTTGCAGTTTCTTTTGAGGAAATATTTTTACTTCATTATTTTTGTTCCCATTTCTTGCTTAGCTATGACCAACTTAAGAAGTCTAAAGATTGTGTTTATGGGCTTATATGGTGGGGATGATATAAGTGGTGCTTCTTCACGTACTAGGGTGATTGGTTATGATATATTAAATGTGTTCCCTATAGAGGCGATACCACCTCTTTTAAATTTCATATAAATTAATGATAACTCTGACTCTAGGAGGAGTTCCAATGATGATAGTGATAGATTTTGGTCCCTTCAAGGTTAGGAGGACCTAAACGATCTCGTAGAGGAAGATGAGGGAGCTAACGCATTTAAGTTTGATACTAAGGAGGTTCTTCATAGCTTTGCTTTTCGTAAAGTACCCATAGTAAACCTAGAGACAGTTCGAGAGTACTAGGGCGACTTGAGAGTTCATACTTATATTAAAGCCTTTAGGGCCTTGAATAGTCAGAAACCTAGTGATGATGAGGTTAGGTAGTACCTTGAATCTTGGGCACATTCAAGAAGTCACGATCATAATTTTTTGTTAGTTGATAGTGACGAGATGAAGGTTTGGAGGGAACAACGAGATCTCGATTTTCGTGCTATTGCAAATAAGTATCCTTAGGAAAGGGACGTTCTATTGATGATTCATGTCTTTAAGAGGCGTGTAGAACGGCAAATTATTATTGGGACGTTGGTCCATATTTTGAATGGTCGGTATCTTCTATTGAGCCCAACAAGAGATTCTGCACCCGTTTTGAAGGATTTATTTGCCCTTTTATGAGTGCTTATTCTCCATAACAGGATCTAGACGCCTTTTCAATGAGTTTGAAGTGATGGTTCATAACTATCTAAGTATTTCTCCTTTGCGATCTCACTTAGTGAGTTAGGAATCAGTGAAGGTATTTCAGTGTTGGTGCAAGTACAATATTAGAGTAATGAATCTAAAGTTATTCTTTCATTTGTTCAATATTCAACATACCTCTACCATAGTGTAGCGGAAGCAAGGGTTTCTTTTGTTCCATCAAGAAAAATATAATGTTTTCATATATATCTTCAAGGATCAATACTTCTTAGCTTTTTCTCAGAGTCGTGAGGCTAATGAAAGCTTGTGTGTCCTTCTAGGTTGTTCCCTGTCTTGCCTCTTACTTCGGAGCAACTGAAATATGTGGATAGATTCCCTAAGTATTGGAATCATAGCCATTTTTTGGTTACTCCAAACATGCATGTGTACAAGTCAGAGTAACCGTCACCAAAAGACGAGAAATTGAAGTCGAGATTGTTTGCTTATGGGAGGGTCTTGGCTTTTACAGATGGAGTTGGTCTCTCAGAAAGGTCAATGTTTCAGCAGAAAATACATTATACTGAGATATCATTATTGGTTCAGGAAGATGACAAAGAAGAAAGGAAAAAGATCTTTGGTGAGAATAAGAAACTATTTGCATTTATGCTTTTATACTTATCTAAATCTTATTTTAATTGTTGTTTCCTTCTTTTTTCGCATATATAATGGGTACCATTCATGATGTAATCAAGATGAAGAAGGCTCTTCGGAAGAATAACCATCCATCTCCCCTAGATCAGAATGCATAAGTGGTGAGATTGACCAAATAGGTGGATGTGGGGGAAGATGCTACACCAACTTCTGACCGAGTTTAAAATCAGCTCAAGATACATACAAAAGAAGGGGCTGCAGACAAGGATAAATCATCTCTTGAGACCTAGAGTAATATGTCTCATAATACACCGAGAAATCATGTCTTGGATCGCTTGAACGAAGGTGGTGATGTCTCTTCAAAGTAGGAGAAATGTAAGAAATCAGTTTAAGATGGTGAGACCTTAAAGAAATTTAAACTAACAGTGCTAAAAAAATGATAGGGAGCTAAAAACGCACTGGCCAGAATCTCCATGCAACATTTTCTCCTCACCAATAACCCATGCTCTGAAAAAGACGTGCAATTTTTTTGAATGTAATTATACATATTTCTCACAGTTAAGTGAGACGAGGAGAAATGAGGCAATGGCTGAAATGTATAACCATCTGCATCGCACTGGTGTTGTGATGTCTATTAATGGATTTGGACGGGGGAAGATTTTGGCTCCTTGATTATTTAAGGAAATAAAAGAAAGTTTCGAAGAAACTTTTTTGACACAAAATTCTTGAGTAGAGTGGTCTTTTGAAAGAACTAGTTGAGGTGAAAAAGAAACTTGCTTCAACAAAGAAAGAGGTAGAGGAATATGGTGATCCCTTTATCTGTGCTTTTAAATTTAAGCTTCTTTAATAGTTGCTAAAGGAGAAAGAAAAGTTCCTAGGTGAGGTTCGGGCACCATTTGCAAAGGTTGAGAAAGCTTAGGTTGAGACTAAGGAATCCCTTGGAAGTGCAACCACAATGTTGGCGAATATGGAGACCTCCTTGGTGAATGATAAAGAGGATTTTTCTAAGGAGATGAAGGCCTTATTGGATCAACTAAAGGAGTTGCAGAGGGATTACAATAATTTTTTTCTTCTAGGTACCTAAGTCATGCAAGTTTTGTTTTATAATCCTCTGAGTCAAGTGAAGTTTTTATTCCCAAATGAGAAGATTCCCCGATATAAGCTTGACACATATAAGGAATTTATGAAGGGAAATTTTGTCACTTTTGATAATGACTAAGTCTCCTAATTATTGATTTAATTTAACTTTTTCATTGTCGCAAGATGTGGCATTAGCCTCCGTCCCCTTTGTAACCATAGTTGTGTGAATTATTTTGACTGAAAAAACCTGTGGCCATTTTTCATTTTATGAATATTCATGCTCTCTCTCTCTCTCTCTCTCTCTCTCTCTCTCTCTCCCTCTCTCTCTCTCTCTCTCACACACACACACACACACACACACACACACACACACACATACAACTATGTGAGTGACTTTACTTCCCCATTTACACGTGCTTGATTTTATTTTATCATTTATCTTCAAGAATTATTTTATTTCATCATTCGACTTCGTGACTTATTTTATTTCTTCATTTATTACCATGAACGCTTTTATTTCATTATTTACTCATGCATGATTTTATTTCATCATTCATCTTCTTGAATGGTTTTATTTCAACATTTGACTTCGTGATAGATTTTATTTAATATTTGGTTTTTAGCGTAATTCTTTCCATCAGGGCATATTAAGTTCGGATTGGAAACCCATTTTTTTCTTCACATCTCCGGGGAACGCATTCGGATGCCCCAAGCGAAGACTTGGTTTGAGTCTGGAATAGTTTTGGCTCTACCTCCCACGCTCTAGAGTGGCTAGCTACCAATAGGAGGTATTCCTGACACGGAATTGTCCGACCTGACTTTGAGTATCCGATTTCAATCATGTTATTGCTCTGCCTTCACTATGTTTTCTCTGGGAAATGAAAATTATACAATTTAATGGATAGTTATTTCATTACGCATCTCAACGGAATTACATTCGTGAAGTCTTATCTACTCAACATTTATTTAACCAAGAAACGAATTATCTAAAATATCACTTTAACGTAAAAGTGTTCTAGGTCCTCAAATAAATTCCCGAGTAGAGTCTCAAGGGTGTAAGCTCTTTTTCCCGTCTTATCCTAGATTTTGTATGGTCTTTCCCAATTAGCAGCGAGTTTACTGTCAGTGGCATTCTTCTCTCTGATGTCATCCATGTGAAACATGAGATTTTCTGGCAAAAAAATTTAGGGGCCTAACCTTTTTCTTGTACTAGGCTTGTGTATTTTTCTTTATGAAGACACTGATGAGGGAGAGGAACCATATTTTTTTCATCTAGGAGGTCTAATTTTTCCCAATGTTCTCCATGTTATCTTCCTCTTGTAGAGAATGTGTCGTTCTCCAAGTGAGTCCTCCTACTTTGAGTGAGATTACATTTTTTGTCCCATAAGTGAGTCTGAAAGGAATCTCATCAGTTTTGGAATGAGGCGTAGTTTGATATGACCAGAGGAAGTGCAAAAGATAATTTACCTAGTCTCCCTTAGATCCTTCGAGTCTTTTCTTCAATGCTCTTAAAAGGACTCAATTTACGGCCTCAACCTATCCATTAGTTGGTGTTCCACTGATGTAAGTGATGTTTGATATTTAAATCTTTGAAGAGCCTTTTATATTTTTGTTCCTTGTCAAGATAATTCACTTAAATAAATCTTAGATGTTGGTCGCGGTGATATTTACCATGGCTTCCAGTTCCACCCACATGGTAAAATTGTCTACTGTGACAATCATGAACTTTTGTTATCCAAGATCCTTTAGGAAAATGTCGAGGATATCCATGCCCCATTGTGATAAAGGCCATGGCGTTGTTAGTAAAATGAGCTTGGTTTGAGCGGATATATGGATATCCACATGCCTCTAATACTGTCCACACTTTTTAATATATTATTTGCCTTCTTGGACCATGGAAGACTAGTAGTACCCAACTCAAAGGACATTCTTGGGTAGGTCCTTAGCCCCGAGGTAGTTCTCAGAAATACCCTCGCGTATTTTGCCGAGTGTATATATGGCTTTTTTTCCCCTCAAGGCATTATAGCATATGGGTAGATAGACCTCTTATGTACATTGCCCCTCATAATATGGGGTACAAACTTGCCCTTATTTTCATGAGATCGACATTGACGGGGTTGGTAGACAATACTCCAAATTCGATATGTTCCATAATCGGTGATATCCAGGAAGAATGTGTGGCACTATTTGTGGCTGCCACTATCATTTTTTTGAACTTTGATGCTAGGTCTACCTAAATTCTCATACATAAACGAATTGTTAATTCTTGAATTCCTCATGCTTGCAAGCTTGGACAAGGTGTTTTCCCTCATGTTTATTTATCTCGGGACATGCACGATCTCATGGGATATGAATGTGGCTAACTTTTATCTTCTTAGAGAGACATTTGTTTGTAGTATGGGGTCTTTAGTTTGTGCCTCTTCCTTGACTTAAGCCATTACAAATTGTAGGTCTGTTCACAACCTAATTTCCTTTGCCCTCATATCTGATGCCAATGTGAGACCAACAATAAAGGCTTCATATTCCATTTGGTTATTAGTAATAAGAAATTTGAAGAGTAATGATGCATATACTACAAACCCAATTTCATTCTTTAGGACGAGGATGACTCCACTTCCCTTGTTGTTGGATGACCCATCCGTGAATATGCTCCACATTCTGCTTGGATTTGAAGTGACCGGTTTCATTTATGCAAGGAAATATATAAATGTATGAGCCAAGATGGATTTCATTGACTCAATGAGGAAGTCAAATTCTGAGGTCTTAACTGACCATTTTGTCATACGTCTCACAAGATATGGCACATGCATGACTTGTATAGGAGGTTAATCAGTAATACCAACAATGGTGTGTGCCAAAATTAACTCTGTAGCTTCCTCGAGGCAATAACTAACGCCATTGCAAATTTATTTATTTTATGGTATAGAGTATCTAGGTCTACAATTTCAATGGATGTAAAATAGATATGAGGTAGTTAGCGATTTCCTCGCCGTATGATCTTTTAGGAGTGTCTCATGTATTAAGCAGACTCTAAGTAGTTCGCATGAAATGTCTACCAACTCATGGAGATAGTTATGGTATTTCATTTTCATGTGTTCGTGGAGATAATTATAGTATTCTCCACATAAAGCACAATTGTTTTGGTCATGCAATGAGATAGCGGTGAAATCGGGTGGACCTGTAATGTTAACACTTCAAAGCCCGAGTCAGTGACATGACATGTCTTATATGATAGACGATTCCAACCATCTCCATTTGAGCATGTGTGCTTTCTAGAGAGCCATATTTTCATATATGAGAGTGGGTAGTGGATTGGTAACTTGGATCATGTGTTAGAACATTTTACTGTGTTTTTACCTGTTCGTTGGCTTTCTGTGATGATGCTTTAGGTTGGGCCTTTATAATTGGGCCTGCTTTACTCGGCGTTTGGCCGACTTAAAATTTTTACTAATATAATGCTCAATCTTCTCCTTATGAAATAATGAACACTAATAGAATAAATTCAAGATATTATAATTAAGAATATTGTTAATAAACCTATCAATTATCAAGGAGACACTTTGAAAACAATGAATTTAATTTAGATAAATTCTTAGATACCTTAAGAGTTGGGTTTGTTCAGTTGTAAATTAGTTTATAAATTTTAACTTAAAAATATTAGTTATTAAGTTTGTTAGAAGTTTGTTTGTTGGTTAAAGATAGTTACATAAATTGTCGAGAAAATTATGTTTGTTTTGAGTTTATTAAGAAACTCTTTGTATATAATCAAGTTAATCAACATAATGTAATCCATCCTTTTGGAAAAAATATAAATTTCCATTTTTACAGTTTGTTAATAGATATTTCTTGAGTTACAAGTAATCTCACTCTTCTTCCTCCTTATATTACTGTTGTAGAAATTTGAATCCCAATGAAACTCGATCACATCTTCTAATAATCACAAATATTAAACCTGTATAATAATAAATCGTTAAATAAACCTGAGGCGTGTAAGAACATTGTCCTTAAGGATTTATCCGCCTCATAAGCGCAAATTTCTTAGGATCCAACAGGTTCTTCCCAGAACGTATTCTGAGGCAACAGAACAACAAGAAAACTTTTTGACCGAACGATGTTACCAGGAAAAACTAAAAAGAATAAGAAATGGAAGACCAAGAGAATATGTCACATTATCTTTTTTTTTTAATAGAAATAAGGAGTTGTTATATATGGGAGAGAAAGAGAAAATAAGTAAATGATTTTAGTTAAAATAATAAATTATAATTATTTGACAAAGTCAAAGGGTTACAAATCATAAATAAAATAAATAATAATAATTTTATTTAAAAATATTTTTTCATATTTCTCACTTAAAAAATTAAGAAAATTTATTTAAAACTTTTGAAATATAAATAAAATTTACAACAATCCCCCACATATTTCAAAAGTTCAAAAGAAAATAAATAAAAAAGATTTCCTGAATTAGCATCATAGATGTGATGCATCAAACTGATGTAGCAAGCTATATGAACCAGTCCTAGAATGACAGTACTTAACACACAATGAAATTGGTGTAGTAAGCTATATGAACTAAAGTCACTTAGCGTATGTTAGAGGTCTACCACTCACATCACACCCCCACATTTCTTATTGTTGACACCGTGGCGCGCTAATAGGCCATGCGCATGCCTGGTTATTTTATGAGTGCTCTAGACATTTCCCCAAGATCTCATACAAGCGGCCCCACTCAACACTCACATAAGTGATTTCATCAAGTGTATGCTGCAAATCATACACCACCAATAAAGGATATGAAATTCATTAAAAGCTGTGTAAGCTTATCCTCTCAGTAATGCAGTGCCTAACACTTTCTCATCTACACCATAGGAAAAAGGCGCAAGCAAAACTTTAATTACATAATTTTTGGTGCTAGCAGAACAAACAAGTGACTTGTTCTTACCCATATGAACCTTTTTCATGGGATCTCCAATCACAAAGGTTGGGTTCCCATCACTTGTTAATTTCAATTGGTTGATGTCTGATTCCCCTCGATGTGTCACACAAATTTCTTCCTAGGGCTTTGCCAGAGGATCAACTAGGATCATTTCAATCTGACTACACATAAATAGAGGATATTTCCTCTTTAGTAGCTACTTTTGCACAAATGAGGAAGACATAAATTTTCTTCCCTCAATCAATATTGACTAAGACGTCTCTAAGTCAATCAATCTCATATATTTACACAAGTTTATAACAATAAACTTGCTCTCTGTAATTAACTTTATACAGGTCTGCTTAGACATCTAAGTGACATCACTTCTAACGAGGACATTATCTCAATGGAGATATAAATAAACTCTCATAAATTTACTATACATGTCTATTTGAATGATTTTCAAATGACAATACTATCAATGATGATAAATATATATTACATAAATATGTATTATGCAGGTCTACTTGAATGACTTTCAAGCAACAAATTTTCATCAGTTAAAAAATAAATAAATATAATCATATATTTATTTTTATTAAAAGCATATTAAATTATCATCATTGTATTAATTTAATACAATGGCTCAACAACTCAATCCACACTTCTTCTCATATATTTATGTGATTGAAAATCATTATCAAAATATTTTATAATACTCTTTAAATAAATTAATCACCAACCTTTTAATAAATTGAAAATTTATATTCGCACTATGAATAATGTCACATCAAAATTTTTTTTCCGTCCATAAGTATATTCCTATATTGCATATTAATTCAATAAAAGTTCAAAATAAATTTCATGTAGATATTTGTTCTCATATGATCAATTTCAATACGTAGCATCATATTATTTAAATACAATGACTAATCCACAAATACCACATGTAGTAATTTATCATATCTCAAATATTTTATGCTTTTATCAAATACTCCAAATATATATAGATAAATGTTAAAATTATTCAACAGTATCATATAGATTCTCCATCAATGGGGTACCATCTAAATTGGTAACAGCTAGAAGAGGACTGAGACAGGGGGATCCCCTCTCTCCCCTATTATTTGTCCTTATCATGGAATACATGCACAGAGTTCTACAGAGCTTAAAATTTAACCCTAACTTTAACTTCCACCCTAAATTTGAGAAGTTAAGAATCATTAACCTCGTTTTTGCAGATGATATTCTTTTATTCACTAGAGGTGATGCTATTTCTCTGCAGCTGATCATGGAAAAGGTGCGAGACTTCTCAGCAGCAACTAGATTAACCATGAACAATCCAAAAAGTAAAATCTATTATGGAGGAGTGGATGAAAATACTAGACAAGTTATGCAACAAGGGTCTAGACTGACAGAAGGAACCATGCCATTTTGATACCTGGGAGTCCCTTACAGCAGTAGGAAATTGACAATTAACAACTGCCAACTTTTGATAGAGAAGATGGTTAAGAGAATAAGACACTGGAGTACAAGGATGCTCTCTTATGCAGGAAGACTTCAACTGGTAAGGCGTGTCCTTTTTTCAATATCAAATTATTGGATGCAGGTGTTCCCTCTGCCTAAAAAGATAATTGCTTATGTGGAGGGTCTATGTAGAAGATTTGTTTAGACTGGAAAAGACACTGCTAGTAAAAAATCTCTAATCTCTTGGGACCACATATGTGATCCCATCTCTGCAGGGGGAAAATATCATTTCTTTGGAAGCTTGGAATAAAGCCACTCTTGGAAAGTTGTTATGGAACTTATGGAGTAAAAAAGACATCTTATGGATCAGATGGCTGCAAACATACTACATGAAAGAAACTGATGTGGAGGACTACACTCCTACTACCTCAAGCTTATGGATGATATGAGCAATCTTGAAGCACAAGGATACTCTTCTACACTCGGGGCCTTGGCAACAATTCAAAACATCAGGTATTTATATCACCAGAAGCATGTATCAAGAACTAAGAGGGCTTAAACTAAAGGTGAATTGGAGATGTCTCATGTATAGCAACCTAGCTAGACCACGAGCCACATTCATTTTGTGGATGCTATGTCAAGATTGCCTCATGACAAAAGATAGGATGTCAAGATTCAGCATGGTAACAGATGGGTTGTGCTGCTTCTATGAAGAGCATGAAAGTTGCAATCATTTGTTCTTTGATTGCAGTCATACCAGACACGTTTAGGCCCAGATACTGAATGTGTATGGAGTTGATCATAGGCCAAGAGGTTGGACTCATGAAATGCCTTGGTTGATTACTTTAACTCGCGACAAAGGAAAAAAATCCAGACTGCTAAAATGTGCAATTGCTGAAACAGTGTATCATGTCTGGTCTACCCGTAATCAAATGCTATTTCAAGATGGCCAGATTGATGCTTTAGATAGTAGACATGTTAAAGACATAGTTCGTACTAGGATAGAAACGAATAGCAAACTTAAGGAGTATTGTAGTGTGAATGGCTACCATTAGATAGTGTTAGTTTGTTTTGATACTCTTTTTGGCATTAATATACCTATTCTTTCCAAAAAAAAATGTTAAAATTATTTCCAAATAATAACATTTCAATTTCACTTATTTCTCTCATTCATATGATATGTATCTAAAAAATTAATTGTTATTTGTAAAATAATTAAGTGTTATTTTACAACTAAATAAATCATCTCAAATACACCCCATATAATATTTAAATATTATGGACATGCATCAAATTAAATTTCTCTAACATAACTATTGTTTGCATGCCCACCACAATAAAATATATTTGGCGTAAATTAAAAAAAAAACATGTATCACAATATTTTATCTTCGCTAAAATTTATGTTATAACAAATATTTTTAAATACTACACAATTAACTAAATTAATTAATTAAAATAAATAATATTAAACTCTACTTAATTAATATAATTGAGAATTAAATTTGATCATATCTACTAAAGTATATTAATTGAGAGTAAATGTATTATTATTTTCATCTAAATTAACTTTAATATTATAAATACTTCTCGTAAAATTTTGTACAGACATTTCACAAAATTAAATATCTCATATCTATTAATTAATCATAATAGAAATAAATATGCATTCAAAACTTTATAAATACTCGATTTTTATAGAGATCAAGTCAGGTTAAGGAGGATTGTGGATATTATTGGGCCAACACGCATGAAAAAGGCCAAACCCAAGAAGAGGAATTCGGGCCTAGTGTCTTTAGCCTCTCCTATCTCAGTTGACCCAATCGAAGAATTTTCACAAGCCTCTTATTTTGAAGCTTTGAATGTGAAGTTTCCCCGTAAAGCTCCTAGGGTAGCCTTTGTTTCTATCTCTCTAGAATCAAATAATATTTCTGCAGGCGCCATCCTGTGTTGCGAATCGCTCTCAGACGCTGATGTCAGGAGATGTAATAATAATTTTGTTAAGAGGCTAGAATCTAACGTTGGAACAAAGATCTGGAGCAATATGAAAAAACTGGGGGTGGTATCTTCTGTTGAGAACCAGAATTTATCAAAAGTCATAGATGATCTGGAAGCTAGAGACAGAGGTCTATTAAAGGGAAAAAGGAGATATCTAAGGCTTATCAATGATTATAGACTCTTATAATATTAGAGGGTGTGGAAACTACTCCAAGAAAAAAGGATCTGTAGCACCATTAATTCTGGCCAGGCGGATGTTTTTCTTTTGCAAGAATCCAAACTCCAGGAAGTTCATAAGAGGGTGATTCCTAGCGTATGGAACAAGCAACATGTAGGTTGGTCCTCTGTCTATTCAGCAGGTAAGTCTGGAAGGATCATAACTCTCTGGAATGAAGACCTTTTCTCTCCTGAGTTATCATTCAGAGGCGAAGGCTTCCTGGGAGTCAAATTGAAGGGGAAGGACACAAACCTTATCGTGGTCAAAGTGTATTCTGGCTGCTCGATGGCGCTGAAATGTAAGCTATGGGAGGATTTACAAGGTTTTAAAAAGAAGTGGCTCAATTGTATCTGGATAGTTGGCGGAGACTTCAATGCCGTCACAGACAAATAAGAAAGAATAGGTGATTTGGGCTTCGTTAATGGTTTAGAGATCAGGGAATTCAACGAATTCATTCAGAACTTGGAGCTGGTAGACCTTCCCATTGTGGGAAATTGTTTTACTTGGTTTAGCACAGACGGGAAGAAAATGAGTAGATTGGATAGATTTTTCGGTGACTCAAATTTCATCAACAGATGGGGATTGCTCGAGCAAAGTATCGGAAAAAGGGATATCTCTGATCACGCTCCTATTTGGTTGAAAATTCAGTTGAAGGATTCGGGCCTTAAGCCCTTAAAGACTAATGACAATTGGTTCGAAAACGGTAATTTCATCAAATTCGTTGAAGAGAAGTGGAAGAGCTTAATCGTCGAAGCCAAGAGCGACTACGTCATTTAAGAAAAACTGAAGTTGCTCAGAGGGAGTATGAGGGAATGGAATAGGGACGTTTTTGGTTGGTACGACTTGAAGGTGGAGGAAAACGTTGACATCATCAATGCCTTGGACCAGGAGCTGATCTCTGCTGCTAGGGATAATGTTAAATCTTTGGTGCAGACTAGATCTGAAGCAACTAGAGTCATGTGGAACAACCATTAGATCAAGGACAACATGTTGTGGCAGAAATTCAGAAATAAGCGGACTAAGGAGGGCGAAATCAATTCCAGACATTTCAATAAATTTGTTAAAGGCAGAGCTAGAAGTAAACATATTGGTGCAGTTCAGACCCCATTGGGTACCGTGGAAGCAGTGAACGAGGTGAAAATGGAGGTCCATGATTTCTTTAACGACAAGTATGTTGAACCAATCTCAAATAGACCATCACTTGAAGGGATTCGGTTTAACTCTTTGTCTGTTTCAGATGCTATCTTTTTGGAGACTCCTTTCACGGAGGCAGAAAACAAAGAAGCAGTTTGGAATTGCGATGGTTCAAAAAGCCCCGGCCCGGACGGTTTCAATTTTGTTTTCTTGAAAAAGTGATGGTATTTCATGAAATTTGACATTTGTTCTTTTGTGCAGGATTTTCATAGACTTGCTTTCCTCCCTAAGGCGATAAACTCATCTTTCTTAACTTTGATACCAAAAAAGTATAACCCCCTTTCTCTTAGTGATTTCAGGCCCATATGCCTTGTGGGATGCTTGTACAAGATCATCACCAAACTGCTTGTCGCGAGACTTAAGAAGGTGATAGGTGGATTGGTATCTCATAATCAGTCCGCTTTCGTGCCGGGCCGAAATCTTATGGACGACGTTATTGTGGCTAACGAAGTTGTGGACCTTGCTACAAAGGAAAAGTCAGATTGTATTCTTTTCAAGGTGGACTTCGAGAAAGCTTACGATACCGTTAATTGGGAGTTCCTCAGATCCGTGATGCTAAAAATGGGGTTCGGTAGTTTGTGGCTCAAGTGGATGGAAGCCTGTACCTTTTCAGGTTATCTCTCCGTTTTGGTTAACAGAAGCCCGACAAAAGACTTCGCTGTGAAGAGGGGTCTAAAGCAAGGTTTTCCCCTCTCTCCCTTTTTGTTCGTTCTCATGGCTGAAGGCTTAACCAAGTTAATCATGAAGGCAACAAAATCTAGATTGTTCACTGGTTTTAAGTTTAATACAGCTATTTCCGTCGATGTGATCCAGTTCGCGGATGACACGTTGATTGTCGGAAGTGGAGGGTGGGATAATATCTGGACAATCAAGTCAATCTTGAGGGCCTTCGAGTTAGTTTCGAGGCTAAGGGTCAAATATCATAAAAGCAGGTTGAACGGTGTCAACATGAGCAACCACTTTTTGCTTACTGCTTCTTCGTTCCTTTCCTGCAAGACCAACTCCAGCAATTTCTTGTTTTTGGGTATCCCGGTTGGCTGCAAACCAAGGAGAATCACAACATGGAAGCCTCCGATAAACAAAATTAACTCAAAACTGGGGAGCTGGAGATGCAACACTCTTTCTATGCCAGGTAAGACAACATTAATCAATTCTTTCCTCACCAGTTTGGCAGTTTTCTGGTTTTCGTTTTATCTGGCTCATGTGGCAGTGTGGAAAGCAATTGACAGAATTAGGAGGGATTTCTTATGGGGATCTTCGAACCGTAATAAGAAAATTCACTGGCTAGATTAGGTGATAGTGTGTAAGGCGAAAGATCTAAGAGGTTTGGCAATTAAAAGCATCAAGGAATTTAATCTTGCTTTGTTGTCTAAATGGAAATGGAGGATATTATCCAACTCAACCGGTTTATGGCAGAAAATTCTGCGAGCAAGATATGGTAATGTGGCAGCGTTGGTTTTAAACGAAAACTCCAGTTCAAATTAGTCAGCTTCGTTCTGGTGGAAAAGCATCCTAAAGATTGCCTCGATTCCTACTTACGGTAACTTCAATTTTGCTAATTCTGTTCGTTTCAAGATCGGTAACGGTAAGGACATTCCCTTTTGGAGTGCCAACTGGATGGACAACTGTGCTCTTTCTGAAGCTTACAACAATCTGTTCCTAAGCTGTAGTAGAAAGGACACAATGATTTTCGATATGGGTTTTTGGAGCAACGGTACTTGGCGATGGCATCTTCAAGGTTTTGAGGGCGAAGTGGAGCAGCAGGTGGCTGCGGAAATCCCTTCCCTGTTTCGCATGTTGGAAAATTACAGCCCGGTGCTGGATGCTCAAGACGTGTGTGATTGGATTAAGGCTTCGGCTATAGGTATACGACGTCTCACGCTTACAGTCTGATGACGTTTTCGCAGCAGCAGACTTCATGGCAGGAAAGCAAAAAAAAACGTTCCAACGCCTTTGGAACACTAGAGTTCCTGCTAAAATAAAATTCTTTGGGTGGAAGTTGTTTTGGGAAAGGCTCCCCACTCAGGACCAATTGGCGAAAAGAGGTCTAGCATTGGACCAGAAATGTTGCTTGTGTGCTTTATTGGATGAAGAAACCCATCATTTGTTTTTCCGCTGCAAAATTTCTGCTTTGGTTTGGAAAAATATCGGGCTTTGGAGTGATATTTATTTCGCTTTGAACGGTAATGTGAAGAACCATTTTATGGGTTGACATCGCCGTAGATTGAGAAACGATCCAGGTAGTTCTAGTGTTGTTCTTTGGTTGGCAACCGTTTAGGCACTCTGGAAGGAAAGAAACAACATCATTTTCAACGAAGGAACGTGTAGTGTTGATAACATTTGTTGGAGTGTAAAACTTTTGGCTTGGAAACGGGGCTGTTTTGGGGCGATTCTTTATTCTAACTTATCTTTTTATGATTTTTGTAAGAATCCTTTTAAGGACTAGTTAGGGTATTGTAGGTGGGAATTCCTTTCTTGTGTTGGGTTCAATACCCCTTGTATTCATCTTTCTATCAATATAATTGCCTTTAGAAAAAAAATATTATTCATCACTATCATAACTCTGTTCATTATAACTTTATTTTAGAGATGTAATTCTAAAACTATAAGGATTCTTTTAAATAAATATGAAAATGTTATGAATAATTGGATGATTTATCTCCCAATAACTTCTTTCCTTATTTAATCAATTTGTATTTATTATAATGTTTATATGATGTCCTATAAATATGACCAATCTCATTGTATACCCGAGACTAAGGAAATAATACATAATCATTCTAATATTTCTCTCTTTTATTTTATATTCTTTCTCCTTATTTTGTAACAGAAAAGAAGTTAAATCTATATTTTAAAAACTTCATTTATTTACTAATAATTGTCTCTCTAATGTTACCAAATAATCTAATAAATATTAATCATAACAAATATTTAATTCTATAAATAATTAATAGCAATTAAATTATAATTATATACTTGAAGACCAATTAATTCACAATCACAAGAGAAATTTATTTTAATAATTATAATTAGTGTGTAACTAATGTATGAAATAATTGCAATAATATTATTATAATTTGTTTCTAACGGTGATATTATAGTGAAATAGAAATCAATTATTCACTTTTATTATATAGAAAAACTATTTCAATGTGATTACTTTCAAAAATAAATATAATAATTTATGTTTCATATCTAAGAAGTAGTATTGAAAATTTTAATTAACAAAGACCTCTCAACAACACAAATAATATAAAATAATAGTAATTCTTTAATAATATTTTTCATTTCTTTCTCAATAAAAATAACTGTATATAATAACTAATATAAAAATAAAATAAACAATCATATATAATTTAATTAATTTTCATGAACTTAATGTGAAGAAGAATAAAAAAAATATCCAAGTTAAAGAGTTCATTCTATTTTCCCTTCAAAACAAAATTTCTTTAATAAGAGTTTTAGTTTTACTATAATTTGTCATAAAAGTAGGGGTGGCAAATAGGCATGCTCGCCCCGTTTAGGCCCGCCCCGCAAATGCCCGCAAAAAAATGGGGCGGGACGGGGAGGTCATAGTTGAGGATGCGGGCCTAAAACCCACCCTGCAAAAAAGTGAGGGCGGGGAAGGGAAAGCCCGCGGGCACTGCACCTTTTAAGCCTAAAACCGCAAAATTTTATGTAAATGATCGTGCCCACAAAAGCCCGCGAAGAAAATGGAGTGGGGCGGGAGGGACACATTAGAGGGTGAGGGCATAAACTCTTGGCTCAACTCGCACTAAAGTGCGGGTAAAACGGGCTTACCCAACGGGCCGGGCCTGTTTTGCCACCCCTACATAAAAGTATGGATGACAACAAAGAATAGTACAATTGACACAAAAACCTTTAGAACCATAAAACTATTTTAACAAACATAAAACATATAAAAAAATATAACAAGAGTTTAAAAATTTAGAACCTGATAGGGTTTATCAACATCAACTATGATAAAGAATAAATCCTTAAGACTGTTGTAGAAATTTGAATCCCAATGAAACTCGGTCACATCTTCTAATAATCACAAATATTAAACCTGTAAAATAATAAATCGTTAAATAAACCTGAGGCGTGTAAGAACAATGTTCTTAAGGATTTATCCGCCTCATAAGCGCAAATCCCCCAGGATTTAACAGGTTCTTCCGAGAACGTATTCTGAGGCAATAGAACAACAAGAAAACTTTTTGGCCGAACAATGTAACTAGGAAAAACTAAAAAGAATAAGAAATGGAAGACCAAGAGAATATATCACATTATCTTTTTTTAATAGAAATAAGGAGTTGTTATATATGGTAGAGAAAGAGAAAATAAGTAAATGATTTTAGTTAAAATAATAAATTATAATTATTTGACAAAGTCAAACGGTTACAAATCATAAATAAAATAAATAATAATAATTTTATTTAAAAATATTTTTTCATATTTCTCAGTTAAAAAATTAAGAAAATTTATTTAAAACTTTTGAAATATAAATAAAATTTACAACAATTACTTATATCAAATTGCTCTAATAAATCTGTAATAGAGACTAGTTCGCTTCATCAATTATTCTCAGATCAAGATCAATGTCAAACTCAAATAATACCTCAAATAAACTCCATATGAATATGTGAATATTTAAATGGGATAACTATGATCTTAAGATTTGAAGATGTCTTTGAAATCTTTAATGATAGACTTAATGCATTAGGAGATAATGCAACATGGAGCACAAAGAACATTACATTGCAAGTAAATAGAAATATAGAAATGAACTATTATTTATTTATTAATTAATGGATCCAAATATCTTTGAGAAGTTTATTGAAGAAGAAACATTAATGTGTGTAGGACACACTCAAGAAAGCTTATGGTGGTGATGATAAGCTCGAAAATGTCAAAATTCAAGTGTTAAGAGGCCTATATGAAACATTTAGAATGAATAAACAAGAATTCCTATATGAAACATTTATAATGAATGAACCAGAATCATTGGCTGAATTTCACACAAGATTGGTGATGGTGACTAATCAAATGAAAACATGTGGTGAAACCGTGAGTGATTCAATGAAGGTTAACAACCTTTACTCCAAAATTCGATTATATTATATATGAAATATAAGAATTAAAGTACTTGTTACAATGAATATTCAAGGCCTTCAAGCCTCTCTAGAAGTGCATGCGTTGAGAATGAAACAAAGGAATTTAAAAACTGTTATCAAGCAAACTATGTAGGTCAAAATAAAGAAGAAGAAGAAGGTTGATAAATCAAGAAATTATAAATTAAAGAAGTTGAAAAACAATAATTAAGGCTTTTAAAACTTTAAAAATAAATAAAAAGAATCACATTTCATAATCAAAGAATAGTGACGCTCTAGTAACAAGAATTTCAAGAAGAAAATTTACATGAAATATGTGCAATGTTATAATTGTTAGAAGTATGATCATTATACAAGAGAATGTTAGTAAAAACTAACTGATAAGTTGATAGAGGAGAAACTCAACTTGCACAAGTAGAAAAATTGATTTAATATATTATCATCTAATGAGCATAACAAAACTTGATCAAAATAAAACTAGTTTTTATGTAATTGAACACTAGGTTCAAAAATCACATATTTGTGAACAAGCAATGAGTTGTGAAAATTGATGATTCTGCAAGGAGAAATATCAGGTTTGCAGAAAACAATCAAGTAATGTCATAATGAATTGTAACAATGCTTATAACATGATATGTCATGTTTTTAGCATTTCTATCCGCTTAAATAAATTGTTTTGTTTAGGATTAAGATTCGTTTTGTTATCATTTTACTCTCATTTTTTTAGTTTCTCTTATGTTTCAAGAGTTTGGATAGGATTAAAGGATCAAAGACACATTTAAATGAAGAAAAAGCTAAACCAGAAAGATGTCAAGAAGTTAGAGCAAGAAAGAAGATATTTTGGCACGAGATATAAGGCATTACTGTTGGTGGAGATTTTTACTAGGGAGCAGTGAACATTGTGGAACTTTCCTTTCTAGAGCAACACCTTTGTGAGAGACACACCACATATTCACCCAAAACCTTAAGGTGATAGGTAGGTGGGTTCTACCACATATGAATGCTCAAGTCTCCACATTTCTAGCCAATGTGGGACTATTACCCATAACACCCACACTTGGTATACTCAACACTCCCCCTCAAGTGTGGGTCTATCCATAATGATTCCACAATGCTCCCCCTTAAGCGGAAGCTCTTATCATGCATATACACTTGTACCGCTGTTGATACTCTTCAACGAGAGACTCTACCCACGACCCGTTGGGATACTTTCGATACAAGTGAGTCAGTCTTTTACTTGAACCAAAGGCTCATGATACCACTGTTAGGGAGATTTTCATTAGAGAGCATTGAACATTGTGGAACTTTCATTTCTAGAGCAATATATTTGTGAGAGACACACCACATATTTACCCAAAACCTTAAGGTTTTGGGTGAATATGTGGCGTGTCTCTGATCGGTGGTTTTTATGTTTTCTTTTACCGTTAATTTTAGCTAGTCTTCTTATAATTTTAGTTATTTTATTTCCCTTTTTTCGTATTTTATGCTTTTGTTGTATCTCTTTAATGTTGTTAGGTTCAAATAAGCATTCAGGAAGAACTCGGTGTAATAAAGCAAGAATTTACGGAGTTTCGGTGGGATTTTGCACATCCTACAGGGGGGCTAATATGGGCCGTGTGAGTATAAATGAAGCATAAATAGGAAATTGAAGAAAAGAGTGGGCTGACACGGGCACCCGTGCACCTGACACAAGTCGTGTCAGCAGGTCTGAGACAAGAAAAGTTGAAAAAAAGAAAACAGGGAGCCAACACGGCCACCCGTGTCAGCTAACACGGGCCGTGTTGGCCTTGACGCTGATTTTCTCCGTTTTTGCTGATTTCAACTGTTTACTGACCTGGAGGGTATTTTTGGCATTTCCACCTAATGTTATTGGACTTTTCGCTATTTAGATGAGTTTGGAGATGAAAGAAGGGACTTTTTGGATTGGAGAAGAATTTTACGATCAAAGATTGGAGAGCACAAGGTTTTTGGAAGGCGAAGGATTTTCATGAGCGGAAGCCATTGACGATTCGAGTTTAACCAAATTCTTGTAATGTCTACTTTTTACATTGTATTTTCTTTGAACAATATGAGTAGCTAACCCCCCCCCCCCCCTAATGCTAGGGGGTGCCCCTGATTTGAGTTTATAAGGACCATGATTTCTTATTTTTCAGTTCTTCATTAGTTTTTCATAATCAATTTAATCGCCCAATGTTTCTAATACTTTCTCTGTCAGACCAATAGGGACTAATTTACGATTAGCAATTAGGTTTGACCGCCATTGTTAATGCTTTTGTGTGATTAAGCGACAGTAGATATTACCTAGGACTAGGGATACCCTGTAGCTACTGGAATACTTTTGACATTATAATGTCGGATTTCAACCTTTATTATCTATGGACATAGTAATTAGGATGATAATCATAGGTTTGCTCACTAAGGACTTAGGAGTAAAACAATTAAAGTACCAGTAATTGATTGTTTTAATCTTTTTATTGAAATAAGGATTTAGTGTTGTTACACATCAAATCATACACCTTACCCTGGCATACTTCTCATATTTGTCAAAACTTCTTTTAATATTCCTTTATATTTTCTTACTGTTGTAATTTTCCAAAACCAATCCCAAACCCCAAGGTATTTTTGTTTAATTGAATTACAATTGGAACTCTATTTTCAAATGCAGTCATTGAGATCGACATTCGGGGAATTTTCCCTATTATTACTACATCTGCGAAAATAGTACGCTTGCTATTTTTTCTATCAAATTTTTGGCGATGTTGTCGGGGACTGCCAAAAGATAGAGTTTTGATTAAGTTCAATTGAAATTTTGTTGCTCTGCGACTAAAATTTTTATTTTCTGCATATTTATTTTTATCATTATTTTTCTTTACTAATCTCTGTCTAATCTGTGTATGCGAGGGAAGACCGTAGCTAATTTTCCTTTTGACACAGAACCGGAGCGATCGTTGCACGTGAGGCTTAAAAAAGCAAAACGATCAAGACTGACAGCATCAGAAGCAGAAAATTTAGCTTCGGAACCCGAAAGAGAGGAAGAAATTTCTGATCATTCCGATACAGAGTCAGACAGAGAAACAATAATGGTAGAACCTCAAGAAAGACTTCTTGGAGACTATGGAGCAGCAAATACTCCAACAGAATGGTTGACCATAGTGAATCAACTAATTAACGTTGCAAATTTTCAGTTGCACCCAACGACGATCCGACAGCTCGAAAAGAGACCTTTCACAAGAAAGATTAATGAAGATAAAAATAAACTTTTGCAAAGGTTTCTTACGATGAGCACCACTTTGAAGATCGAGGGACATTCTGAAGAGGCAAAGAATTTGAGAATATTTCCATTCACCTTGGCAGAAGAAGCAGAATAGTGGTTTTACTCCCTACCCGCAGGAAGTATCACTACTTGGGAAGAAATGGAGATAACCTTTCTGAATGAGTACTTTCCTGCCTCTGTTTATATTCGCAAAAGGTATGACATTGTGAATTTTAAGCAGAAGGGAGGAGAATCTCTTGGTGATGTTTACAAGAGGTTTAAGAGGTTATTGGTAGCTTGTCCCACTCACAATATGGATCAAACTGAACAGATGCAAATGTTTGTAAATGGCCTCCGAATGAAGACTAAACAACTTATTGATACAGCTGCTGGTGGCTCATCAAACTTTACAACAGCCACTGGTATTAAAAAGATCATTGAGGCCATTACTGCAAATGAGCATTTAGAATTATACGATCGTAGCGTGAGTAAACCGGAAGGAATAATTGATTTGAAACTGGCTAATTAAGTGGTAAAGATGAAAGATCAGATTGTTGTGGAAGTTGAAAGAAGACTCAAGGCTATGAATGTAGGTACTCAAACGGTGGCACAAGTTCAACCTGTCCAAGTGGTTAATTGTGAGATTTGTAGTGGAGCACACTTTACTGCACATTGCGTTGCGACTGCGCAAGAAATTGAAGAGATAAAGTTTCCGAAGCAAAATAATCCATATTCCAAGACTTATAATCCAGGGTGGAAGAATCATCCTAACTTCTCCTAGAAAGATCAGAATCAACCTCAATACCAACAGCAGCAATGGGCTCCTTAGAAAGCAGAGTGGGAGATAGCTATTGAAAAGGTGGCAGCTCACAATATTCAACTCCAAGAAGAGACCCAAGATAATCAAAGGAACACCATAGCTTCTATAAAAAACTTGAGGTTCAGATGGGATAAATAGCACAACAATTATCCATGCAAACTCAAGGAACCTTCCCGAGCGCGACAATACCAAATCCAAAAAATCATGAGAATTTTAATGTTGTCACAACAAGAAGTCAGAAAGTTGTTGAAAAAGAAGAAAGGGCAATAAATGATCATCATTGTAGAGGTGGATCTGGAAGTGAGAGAAAATAAGAGAGAACCAGAAGAAGCCAACTGAAGAGAAAAAGAAATAGGAGGTTAAACCCAAAATCAAGCTACCTTACCCTCTGAGAGTTACGAAGAAGGATCCAAAGGAGAAAGAATTTGAGAAATTTAGCACAATGTTCAAAAAGTTAGAGATCAATATGCCTTTCTTTGAAGCACTCAAGCAAATGCCATTGTACAAAAGATTCATGAAAGAGGTAATCGTTAAAAAGAGACCAATGAGAGAGGAGCAGAAAATTTTAACTGAGCAGTGCAGTGAAATATCATAAGGTAAGAGAATCCCCATCAAGCGGAAAGATCCTGGATCTGTAGCTATCCCATGCACTATAAATAACAGAACTTTCAAGAAGGTCCTAATTGATTCGGGCGTTAGTGTGAGTCTCATGCCATTATCTATTTTTAAAAAGCTGGGTATTGGAAAGGTGAGTGACACAGGGATAATTTTAAATTTGCCGACCACACGATTAAACGATCATATGGGCTAGCAGAGGATGTACTGGTGACGATTGATAAATATAGTTTTCCAATTGATTTTGAGTTCATAGACATTCTGGAAGATGAAGAAACACCTATCATTCTTTGTCGACCATTCTTGCTCACAAGTCGAAACATCGATGTGGAAAAAGGAACCCAGACTTTAAAAGCATTTGATGAGGAGATAACCTTGAAAATGTTTGAAATCAAGAACCAAGTGGACGAAAAAGATAATCGCTCTCCTATTGGCGTGATCAGAACATATGGGGGAAACCAAATCTCAAAACCTCCACCAGAAAAAGCCTCAAGCATAAGCTCTCAAAGGGTGTCATCTTCATCAGCTTCACCAAGCATGGCAACTCGAAGATTCATTCAAGAAATTAAGAAAAGAAAAGATAAGGATATGGTAGTTGGAGGTGACTTGAGGTACAAAGTAGCTCTTTCCTCTGAACCAGACCAGTTCCTTGTTGCAAAAAGGGCAAGCAACAAGGTGTGGAAGCTGAAATACCCCCCATAAAATGGGGAGTGAACCGTCGGACCATTCGACGTTAAATGAATCGCTACGTCGGAGGCAACTCACGCTGTTACGGATTGAGAATTTTCTTTTTGTTGTTTGTTTTGTTTCATCTACAGGTAATAAACAAGACCTTACAGGTACAAGCTATGATGCAACAGTTGGTGTACCATTACCTTCCGCCTCCTCAGAAAGGATCTCTATGAGTAACCATTCTCGCTCTTGTTCTAACACATTGGGGCCAATGTTTAGTTCATGTTTGGGGGAGGATTTACTGTTTTTAGTTTTTCCTTTTCGTACTTGTTATTTATGTTTTTGTGTGTTGTTTTATTAAAACCACTTTGAATTCTCCCCGAATTAGGAACGTAAAATTTGTGGGTGAATACTGTGATTTTTAGGTAGTTGAGAAAGTATATAGAGTTTGAGGGAAGACAGGCTAGAACTAGGGATATTGGGAAAGTTTGAAAACTTATGTATGACCCGAATACCCTGGATTCCCTGGAGTAAGAAAACGAGACCAACATGTAGATTTGTGCCATAGTACTTGGATTTGAGAAGTATTCCCCGATTAGTTCATAGTGATAGTCCGACATGATTAAAAAGAATTTCATGTATAGGGTTGATTGAGAGAATGACTTAAGGCACCGAAAAAAAGGTGAATAATGGCGATAAAGACAACTAGTCCTTCTAAGTTGGGTAACCCTCACCCGGTTACTTATCCTAACGGCGTTTGAGTCTCAATTAGCATCCCAAAGTGGACTAATAAATGCCAATGAACGAGAAAAAAGAATAAAGGTGCCTAGAAAAATCCTCGATCAATCTTGTACATGTGAGGGAAAACGATCATAAATGCCTTAATCTGATTATCCGAATGAAAGGGGTAGAGAAATCGAAGAAAAAACTTAAGCCCAAAGCATAGTTGGAGAGGTGACCTAAAGAGGGATTTAGATCTATGGTTTTACCGCGGTATGTGTTTGTGTAATACCTTTGATAACAGACGATTACCAAGAGAACTAGTTTTAGCCGATCGGAACAAAGGCTCACGTATTAGTATCGACACACCTTACCTTCACAAGTCTTTCATTTGATGTGTACCATTTAATCTGAAAAATATTTATGCAAGCTTGTTGCTTGAGGTCAAGCAACAGTTTAAGTTTTGGGGAGTTTGATCGGTGGTTTTTATGCTTTCTTTCACCGTTAATTTTAGCTAATCTTCTTATAATTTTAGTCGCTTTATTTCTCTTTTTTCGTATTTTATGCTTTGTTTGTGTCTCTTTAATGTTGTTAGGTTCAAATAAGCATTCAGGAAGAACTCAGTGCAAGAAAGCGAGAATTTACGGAGTTTCGGTGGGATTTTTCCCATCCTACAAAGGGCTAACACGGGCACCCGTGTCGGCATAAATATGAAATTAAATAAAACAGTGGGCTGACACGGGCACCCATGTCAGCATGCCTAGGACAAGAAAAGTTGAAGAAAAGAAAACAGGGAGCCAACACGGCTACCCGTGTCAGCTGACACGGGCCGTGTTGGCCTTGACGCTGATTTTTCCCGTTTTTGGTAATTTCAACTGTTTACTGACCTGGAGTGTATTTTTGGCATTTCCACCTACTGTTATTGGAATTTTCATTATTTAGATGAGTTTGGACAATGAAAGAAGGGACTTTTTAGACTAGAGAAGAATTTTACGATCAAAGATTGGAGAGCACAAGGTTTTCGAAAGGCGAAGGATTTTCATGAGCGGAAGCCATTGACGATCCGAGTTTATCAAATTCTTGTAATGTCTACTTTTTACATTGTATTTTCTTTGAACAATATGAGTAGCTAAACCCCCCAATGCTAGGGGGTGTCCCTGATTAGAGTTTGTAAGGACCATGATTTCTTATTTTTCAGTAATACATTAGTTTTTCATAATCAATTTAATCGCTCAATGTTTCTAATACTTTCTCTGTCGGGCCAATAGGGACTGATTTACGATTAGCAATTAGGTTTGACCGCCATTGTTAATGCTTTTGTGTGATTAAGCTACAGTAGATATTACCTAGGACTAGGGATACCCTGTAGCTACTGGAATACTTTTGACATTATAATGCCGGATTTCAACCTTTATTATCTATGGACATAGTAATTAGGATGATAATCATAGGTTTGCTCACTAAGGACTTAGGAGTAAACAAATTAAAGTACCAATAATTGATTGTTTTAAGCTTTCTATTGAAATAAGGATTTTGTGTTGTTACACATCAAATCATACACCTTACCCTGACATACTTCTCATATTTGTCAAAACTTCTTTTAATATTCCGTTATATTTTCTTACTATTGTAATTTTCCAAAATCAATCCCAAACCCCAAGGTATTTTTGTTTAATTGAATTACAATTGGAACTCTATTTTCACACGCAGTCCTTGAGATCGACATTCGGGGAATTTTCCCTTATTATTACTACATCTACGAAAATAGTACGCTTGCTATTTTTCTGATCAGTCTCTCACAAAGGGGTATCTCTAGAAAGGAAAGTCCCACAATATTCAATGCTTCCTAGTGAAAATCTCCCCCAAAAGTGGTATCAGAGCTCTTGGTTAAGGGCAATTTTACCTGTTTGAATGATGGAGTCAAATGCAAAGATGAAGATGGTATTGTTGAATGGTTCTAATTATCATTTGTGGCAGGGAAAGCTGAAAGACTTACTATTTATGAAGAAATTGCACTACCAGTTTTTATTTTCGCAAAGCCGGATTCTGTGTCTGATAAAGAATGAGAGTTTTAACATCAACAGATATGTGGTTTTATTCGAAAATATGTAAAAGATAATGTTTATAATCATATTGCTAATGAGACACATGCAAAAACTTTGTGGGAGAAGATAAAGTCCTTGTATGTCTCTAAATCGGGGAATAATAAATTGCTCTTGTTGAATAGCTTCATAAGTTTGAAGTATAAGGAGGGGACTCTATTTCAGATCACTTGAGTGAATTTCAAGGCCTCCTTGATCAGATGTCAGGAATGAGTATCAAATTTGATGATGAACTTTTGGGACTATTTCTATTGCTATCTTTGCCAGAGTCTTGGGAGACATTTTGGGTTTCTATCATAAGTTCTGCTTCTAGAGGTGTTATTTCTTTGAAAACGGCAAAGGGTGGCATTCTTAATGAGGAGATGAGAAGGAAGGCACATGGTTCTTCATCTCAACCCGAGGTACTTGTCACTGAGAATAGGGGAAAAGTCATAAAAAGGAACCGATGGGTGGTAGAGAGAATAGCATAAGCAAGTCCAGGCCGCGATACAAAAATCTGGAGTGTCATTATTGTCACAAAACAGGACACATACAGAAGTATTGCTATCAGTGGAAAAGAGATAACAAAGGCAAGAAGCATAAGTCTAAACAAAGAGACCATGAAAATCATGATGATGATCGTGTTACTACTGCTACTAGTGATGATCTTAATATTCTCCGTGATCATGAGTCTGTTAATCTTGTATTAGACGAGAGCATGTGGATAGTTGACAGTGGTGCTACATTGCATGTTACACCAAGGAATGATTTCTTCACTTCTTATAATTCTGGTGATTTTGGAGTGTTGAATATTGGTAATGATGGTGTATCTAAGGTAATTGGTGTTGGTGATGTTTGCTTGCAAACCAACATGAGAATGCAATTTTTTCTTAGAGGTGTCAAACATACTCCAGATGTCCGCTTTAATTTGATCTCTGTGCATATGATAGATGATTGTGGTTATGATAATCACTTTGGTTCTGGAAAGTGGAAACTCAACAAAGGTAACTTGGTTGTGGCTAGAGGGGAAATGTAACACCCCCAATCTATACTCCCAAATAATAAAAAGCAGTAAAAGAAAATTCGAAATTTCGTCAGAGTATATCTAAATTATCATGGCATAGGCCGGAGGGGTCACATCAAATTGAAACAATACATACAACACCTGCTCATAAAGATATGCAAGAGTGGGGTAGCAATCAACAGAGGATCTTAGTTCCTTACACCCACATTTCAGAATTTAGAATAAAAGCGGAAAATCTAAAACTGAATAACATACATATATATATATCATGAAAAGTTTGTCATACATCAAGTTGTACATGCACAAGCCAAAAGATATACATATACATAATATACAATTATCACAAACGGCCTCCCTAACTACCCGGTGTCACATATCAGAGCCGACCGACAAAAGAATGAAGACGCAAAGCTTCACAAAAATACCTCCAGCGACTCTAATCTGCAATGCCTCATAGAGCATTATAAAACAGCAGAAGGGTGAGAAAAACAACCATAATATAATCGCATATAATTATATATATAACACAAAAATACACAAATATACGGTTCTCACCACAAATCACGCTATAATTCAAAACACAAGGCATTACAAGACGCAAAATATATTCCCATCACCACACATAGCCATATATCAATTTATCCACAAATCCACACATAACCAACCATAGATGAATTATGCAAATGCAAGAGACCGACACAACGACTCTATGCATATGCACATGCGGTACCGACTTCCATTGTTTCTCATCACTAGTTCACTCAGGAACTTTGCTGGAACCATCGCTCGTTACATCACTGTAACTCCCCGTCGGACCTACGATGTTCCCCACCGCTCACACCCCACACGGGCACACGGTGTTTATGGATCGCTCACACCCCACATGGGCACACGAAGTTATAACGAATTCCCTCTGGAATCCAAACCGTCACTCAGGACGTTCAACAATGCATATCATGATGTTTGGCATACAATGACCCACAACATTTAATATGCACACACACACATATTCATTCACATCGACTAAAATCACACTTTGCACTTATGCCCAAAACAATGCATTTAATTTCCATACGGCCACAAATCACCACAACATCATCTAAACACATACATTTGCATCATACAACATCACCTTGCACAATTCACATCAATTACGTACAAGTATAACGACAAAAGTCGACAACCGACACTATTCCTGACTTTCCGACATAATTAAATCGGCTAACAATTTCAAAATCATCATAATAAGAAAGTACAGCTCAGTAGCTATGCAACGATACCAAGAATGTAAAAATCGGATAAACGGATCAAAAGTTACGAACGAAAACGAAAAACGATATTTTGAAAAGTCACATTTTGCAAAAGTCCTGTCCATACGCGTACCACCATGAGCCATACGCGTATGAGCAGAGACTCATTTTTCCCAAAGTTCACGTGTAAATGCTCGTACGCGTATTGACCTAAAAATCTACGCGTATCGTACGCAAATGGACAGATGGCCGAGAAAACAAGCACCCCATACGCGTATTGGCCCTATGGCTCGCCCACCATACGCGTATTGCCAAGGTTCATACGCGTATAAACATGCCCCATACGCGTATGACCTGGAAATCTCAGAAAAATTCTTCTGCATAATTGTTCATACGGGTTCCAATCCAAAACCCTCCAAATCTTACCTATACACCAGAAAATTGCCAATACAATGTCCAATAACAAGTATCTATCATGTATCAACAAGAATGAGCACTTAACACATAAATTTCTACACATTTAATCAATTTCTACTCAATTTTACCAAAAATGGGTTTACTAAAATATTTCCATTTCAATCCAACAAACATCACAAATATACATACATAATCATATACAAGTATACAATAATTGAATTTCGCACCCTTACCCGATTAAATCGATACTAGAAGTTGATTTCTCTTGATTTTTCCAAGTTTTCCACTATTTCTCTTCTTCTTCTCTTTTCTCTCCTTTTTCTTTCTTTTCCTTTTCTTTCTTTCTCTTTTTCTCTCTACTATTTTCTATTTTTCTTACTTAATAAAAAATATCCTAAAATGACCAAAATACCCCCACACTCAAATATCTCACAAACGATCCCAAAACCCGATAAAATATCACAACATTGAAAAATAACATATTTTCAGATAAAAGTCGAAAATAAAATAAAATAATAATATAATAATCAAACGACTCGATTAAATAAAACGCACACGAAAACTGGGTCGTTACAGGAAAAGCTTTCTAAATTGTATTGGACAAAAGCTTTGGTTGCTAGGGACAGTGTGAATACTATCAACATGGAAGCATCTTTGTGGCACCGAAGACTTAATCATATTAGTGAAAATGGGCTTAATGTTTTGGCCAAAAAGGATGTTCTTCCTGGATTAAAGAATGTAAATTTGGAGAAGTGTTCTCATTGCATGGCTGGTAAACAGACTAGAGTATCTTTCAAGAGACATCCTCCCTCAAGGAAGTCAAAGTTGCTTCAATTGGTACATTCTGATATTTGTGGTCTCTTAAAGGTAAAATCCTTTAATGATGCACTTTATTTTGTTACCTTTATTGATGATTTCTCCAGGAAACTGTGGGTTTATGCCTCGAAGACAAAAGACCAAGTTTTGGAAAAGTTCAAAGAATTTCATGCTTTAGTTGAGAGGCAAACATGCAAGAAGCTGAAATGTGTCCGTTCATACAATGGTGGAGAGTATTGTGGACCATTTGATTCTTATTGCAAGCAGCATGGTATTGCACATGAAAAGACTCCTCATAAAACTCCTCGATTAAATGGTTTAGCAGAGAGAATGAATCGAACACTAATTGAGAGAGTAAGGTGTATGCTCTCTGAAGCTAAGTTGCCTAGTCATTTTTGGGGCGAGGCACTTTACACGGCAATGCATGTTATTAATCGCACTCCTACTGTTGCTTTAAATAGTGAAGTTCCAACCAAAATTTAGTTTGGAAAGAATGACAAGTATGATCATTTGAGAGTCTTTAGTTGTAAGGTTTTTTTTACATATTCCAAAGGATAAAAGATCCAAGTTGGATTCAAAGTCAAAACAATGTATCTTCATCGGCTATGGGCAAGATGAGTTTGGCTACATGTTGTATGATCTTGTAGGGAAGAAGCTTATTCGAAGCCGCGATGTGGTGTTTATGGAAGACCAAACTATTGAAAATATTAATAAGGTAGAGAAGGCTACACCCAAGAAAGATATCAATTTGTCTAATGTTGATCTAGTTCGGTTACCTAGTCATAATCTAGATGCTATCGGTGGTGATGATCACAATGGTAAGCCATATGATTATGCTGATGATCAATAACTTGGAGATGGGGTAAATATTCCAACTAATGATGGTGAAGGGGAGAGCGATTTGTCATAGGATGAGAATCTTAATAAAACTCCAGAATCATCTCAAGTTTAACCTAGGAGGTCTAACAGGTAGAAACATCCTTCTACAAGGTATAATTCTGATGAGTATGTGACCTTGACTGATGAGGGCGAGCCCGAGTGTTTTCAAGAGGACATGGAAAATTGATGAAAATCAAAAGTGGATGGATGCAATGCATGATGAGATCATAATCATTGCATGATAATCATACTTATGATTTAGTGAAGTTGCCTAAAGGCAAAAGGGCTTTGGAAAACAAATGGTTTTATAGAGTTAAACATGAGAGCAACTTAAAGTCTCCAAGATATAAAGCCAGCTTAGTGGTAAAAAATTTCCGTCAAAGAAAGGGTGTTGATTTTAATGATATTTTCTCACTTGTTGTAAAGATGTCATCAATTAGAACCTGGTTGAGTTTGGCTGCAACTCTTGATTTAGAGATTGAGCAAATGGATGTGAAAACGACTTTCCTTCATGGTGATTTGGAGGAAAAGATCAAGATGAAACAACCTGATGGTTTTTAAGTTAAAGGTAAAGAAGATCATGTGTGTAGATTGAGAAAGAGTTTATATGGGTTGAAGCAAGCTCCAAGGCTGTGGTACAAGAAGTTTGAGTCTGTTATGTGCGATCAGGGATACCAGAAGACTACTTCAGATCATCGCGTCTTTGTTAGAAAATTTTCTAACGTTGACTTCATAATCCTGTTGTTATATGTTGATGATATGCTTATTGTAGGGAAAAGTATTTCTAACATTAACATATTAAAGAAACAATTGAGAGAGTCATTTTCCATGAAAGACATGGGAGCAGCTAAACAGATTCTTGACATTAGAATCATGCATGACAGAAAAGAGAAGAAACTTTGGATGTCATAAGAAAATTATATCGAAAAAGTGCTGCAAAGATTCAAAATGAAAAGTTCTAAGGCGGTAAGCACTCCTCTCGTTACTCATTTCAAGTTGAGTTCTAATCAAAGTCCTTCAAGTGAAGATGAAGTGTTTGATATGAAATGTGTTCCTTATGTGTCTGTTGTGGGTAGTTTGATTTATGCAATGGTGTGTACAAGACCAGATATAACACATGTTGTTGGTATAGTCAGTAGATTTTTGTCAAATCCAGGTAGAGAGCATTGGAATGCTGTAAAATGGATTTTAAGGTATCTTTATGGTACTACTTCTATGAGGCTTTATTTTGAAGGAGATAAGCCTACTCTAGTGGGTTACTCTGACTCTGATATGATAGGAGACATTGATTCCAGAAAGTCCACTTCTGGCTACATGATTAAATTTGTAGGAGAGCTGTTGCTTGGCAGTCCAGATTGCAAAAGCATGTGGCACTATCTACTATAGAGGTTGAGTTCATTTTAATTACCAAAGCATGCAAAGAGTTACTATGGTTGAAGAAATTTGTGCAGGAGCTTGGTTTTGTTCAAGACAAATATGCATTATTTGTTGATTGTTAAAACGGTATTCATCTTGGTAAGAGTCCAACTTTTCATAATAGGACCAAACACATTGATGTGAGATATCATTGGATACATGATGTTTTGGATGCTAAGGTGTTGGAGTTAGCTAAAGTTCATACAAATGATAAAGGTTCTGATATGATGACTAAAGCATTACCAAGAGGGAAATTTGAAGCTTGTTGTGATATCGTCGGTTTGGCGATTTCCTCCACATACTTGTGAGGGGGAGATTTGTTGGGTTTAGGCTCCCTTCCTATGTGGAGAAAAGCCCAAATATGATTATCTCATTTGTCTCACTTATTTAAGTGGAGAGGTTCAATTTAGGGTTGAGAGAGATAGAGAAAAAAATAAGAATTCAAAAGAGAGAAAAGAAGAGAGAAACTCATTCCCGTTTTTTTTGCAACCAGTCTCACTAAATCGATAATCCCCGATTTGTTAACTGTTGGATCGAGCTCAAATTTGGTGGGTAGGTTAGTAACATATATATCTAACTTTTGATCATTCATAATTTCAAAACAACATCTGAGGTGAAAGTTATTTTCTTCGCACCGAAGCTGTAAATTTGGGAAAAAAATTCAGCTTTTTGAGTCTTAATTGTAAGCTAGTTTGCTTTGTGATTTGCGGTTGTTAGCACTAGTTTGTGAATCCCTTTAAGACTCTATTGTACCCTTAATTGATTATAGTGGAATTATTTCTTTGGTCTGGACGACTCGTGGTGTTTACTCTCATATTGAGGGGTTTTCCATGTTAAAAATATCGGTGTTCTTATGTGTCTTTATTTGTTCGATTTGCTGTCTTATATTTGTTGTTGATCCTCAAAGTTCCTACAAGTTTGGGAAGTTTTATATCCGATGTGTTGTTCTATTATTGTGTCTTAATCTCCCATAAGAATTACTGCTACCCCATAATGGTAATTACAACTGTAATAACCCCAAGATTTTTGGAATTATAAAAATACAAATTTTAAACGAGGCAGTAGCCATTAAGGCATGCTCATAATGCCCCTAATGACTCATGGGATTCAACTTTTCTATTGTTTCTTATTTTGGCCTTTCTTTCTTTTTGTCTGTTACGCACTTAGTATATATAGTTATGTGTAAACATCATTTGATCTCTTTTACATTATAATGATACTCTGTCAGCACATAACTTTTACAACATTTTTTCTTTTATTTCACTAAGTTTGAGTTGATTTTGGTTAATTTTTATTAGGAATTAGTGTGTTTTTGGAAGAATAAGTAAGAAAGAAGAAAATATGAAGAAATGGTTCGAAAAGAGAAAATGGGAAGCAATTTTGAATTGCAACCATCACGCTCCATCGTGGCACAATGCTCAACTCATCATGACGCGACACATCAACATCGTGGCGCGATGCCACGTGGGGATTGACTCTTTTTAAAGCTTTATAAACGGATTTTCGGCACACTTTTGGGGGATCTTCTTTGGTAAACCTAATTTAGACTGTGGAGAAGTTTTGTGGAGCTTTAGAGTAAAGGATTTCACCATCGGAAGTCGAATTCTAACCAGTAATCCATGTATCTTTCCTTTATGAATTATCTAGTTATAAGTAGCTAATTTTCTTAGGTTAGGTTTAGTTTAGATGAACCTGTAAGGTTTTGTTGAGACCATGAAATTTAGTTCTTGAGGGTACGGATGTTGGATATGATGTTGGTCTAACTGGTCCAACTTGTTAAACCAGTAAGACATCGATATAACAACCACAATAACACAATGCTGAAAGCAAAAAATAACACAAGAGATTGGAAACCCAGTTCAGTGAAACTACACCTATATCTGGGGGTGTCGTATCTCGAAAAACACGATCCTTCGCAAAGCATCCGTAAGCTCGCGGAAAAAATGTTCGAACATTGTCTCCGCCAAACATTATTTATTCCTAAAGAGGTAACGGAAAAATTTTGATAAAACCCCTAAAATAAAAAGAAAATAGTTGTCGCAATCAAATTCGGATTCGGGAGTCGATTATGCAAGGGAAATGTATTAGCACCCCTCACGTCCATTGTACCCAACGGAAACCTCTTAATTAGATTTTGCGATTGAAAGTTAGCTTAAGTTAATTGTTATCTTCTACTTATTGAGCGAGAAAAAGAAAGAAAGGATGTTTTTTATTAAAGGGGTGTTTTATTAAAGGGATGTTTTATTCAAGGGATGTCTGACAAGTTTTCAAAATCCTGCTTCTACGTATCATTAGGTGCTATGAAGAAATCAAGGCTACGTAGTTATACTAAGAGAAAACTGTCGCGTTGATGGCTTTTAAAGAGTAATACTTTAGACATATCGAGTGTTTTAAACCTTTTCTTATTGCTCGCTCTTGGAGACTAAAGTCTTTGTTTCTTTCACATCAATATGGATAAAGCATACTCGCTTTTGAAAATGTTTCCGAAGGGCAAGGGGGAAAACAAGTTTGATTGGTTTGAGTGTTTTGTTGAATGACGATTACTCGAATGGCCTAGTAAGGCTACTCGTATCCAAATAATCATGAAGAGGAATAGAAGGCTCTAGACCATCTCCCTTTTCATCCTTAATTTCAAAATTATTTAAATAAGATTAATGTATTTTAGACGGACGACAAATACTTGAATGGCCGAGTAGGGCTACTCATATCCAAATACTCAAGGAAGGGAATAGAAGGCTTTAAACCACCTCCTTTTTTCATGCAAGTTATTACAAAAATGAGTTTGACCTATTTTTGATTAGGAAAGCAATTTGAGGTGAATCAGATTAGAAGTTTTTAATGGATGACAATTGTTTGAATGGCCGAGTAAGGAAACTCGTATCCAAACAATCGAGGAGAAGAATCGAAGGCTCTTGACCTTCTCCCTTTTCACCCTATTTGAAACAGTGTTTAAGCATAATTAGGTGTTTTAGTTTGATTTGGATAAAAGGCGCTCGATGTTGGATCGATATTTTTATTTGCATTTGAACTGAAATGGGACGAAATGAATTGAGAGTTTGAAGATTGAGAAGTTAGGATGATGTTAATAGTTTTGGGAAAAAGACTCGAAGATTGATCAAGTATTGTTTTTTTTAAGTTGTTGATTTTAATATTTGAATTAATAATCGACTAAGATAATAAAATTGTAAAGGAAAGCGGTAAACTTATTACATATTTATGGGAATAGGGGTACGATTTTTCAAATGAGGATATACAATACAACAATTATTAATGCGAGCTTAATAAAAAAATGTAAACAACAAATGTAAACAACAATTAAATCAATATAAAATACATCAGAGAAAGACAAGGAATTGGAAATAAATCAATGCTTCAAACTATTGAAATTTAGCTCTATGTTAAGCAATCGTAGAGTGATTCATGTAGGAATCAACTCTATCCGAGGCCGATCAACAAAACTTTATGCGTTTAAGCAGTTTCTGAAATTAAATTGAATTTTAATCCCAAAACTACAATGCATTTGTGAAAAACCGATGCTTTCAAAAGATATTCTTAAAGGTAAATAAAATAACAAACAAACTAAAGAATTTAGCGTTATGTTAAGCAATCGTAGAGCGATTCATGTAGGAATAAACTCTATTTGAGGTCGGTCAATTTTTTTTATGTGTTTTAGCAGTTTCTGAAATTAAAATTACTTTTAAAGGGCTTAGTATCCTTAAGGGGCTTAGTATCAACTGGGTCGGCCATAGCTTCTAATATAAGGTTTCAATGTCTCTCAAGTAAGAAACGCTCGATTTCATCAATGCGCTTAAATAAGCTATCAACAAAACAAGTTCTATGCATACAAGAGAGCGAGAACCACAACAAACAAACACAATAATAAAATAAAATGCAAAAAAATAAAGCTCTAGTTTATACGATAATCAAATAGAAATTCAATGTCAAACGCAATTGGTTCTCTGCAATGACGCCAAAATCTTGATGCAATCGTAAGTGCACGGCTATCGCGAAGTAATAAAATAAATATCAAACCACATGAACCAATGGTCTAAGTACCGAATTCTTATCCAATCGTTGTATATCTAGAGAAATTAAAAGGAGATTGTTTAGTAGACAACTTGAATGATAAAAACCAATTGAATAGAAACATAAAAAAAATCACTAAAGTACCAAATTAGAGAAAATAGGACTCGGGGTTTTAATTCATGTTCCTAACACAATCATACAATTCTCGTTACACCTAATGCAACTCTTAGGAATAAATTATAGTAAATAGATAAAATCAGGCACTACATGCTTTCGTCAGCGCATTACCTTTATCATCAACGAATAATCCATCGGCTTTCACATCGTCTGAATTGTTATTTGATGAGTCATTACTTTTTCCCGGCTATATGTTTTCTCAAATTCATTTGTTGGCTTTCGCATCGTCCAGATTAGGTTGTTTAAAAATCTACACTCCGGTATCGACACATATCCTTTCAGACTACGGTCGATACCTGAGAACCACTTACTTTTGTAACAAATTTAGAATGTATGCACTCATAATATAAAATAAGTTTAATTAAAATTTTCACAATCGATAATAGCGGATCATACGCTAGGCTATGAAATAATCCCCATAAACCCTAGTCCTTAGGAAAGTCCTCACCCATGTGAGGGTGAAAACAACCGCAGAGATGTTCATTATCAAACTCATATCAATCACACAAAATAGATGAACAATATAGAGAATGAAAAGAAAACCTGGGTTAAATTATAAACTTGTTCCACAAATTGCTCCCTTGGAGACCTGGGTTACAAAGAGAAAAATAAAAACTGAAATTTTATAAACTAGGAGAAAATAGAAAAATTGCTTGCCCTAAACTCATAATAGGATATGAGTTTTATAGGGAAAAATAAAAATGACAAATATCCTTTGTTACATATGAAAATATCATATTTGGTTCATATTCAATCAAGCCTAAGAGCCATAACAAAGAGGAAAACTTCTCATTAAATGCACAAAACAACAAAACTTGGTCTTTCTCTTGCATCTCTGCTATGGCCTGTAGCAGCTACTACGAGTGACTGTAGCAGGTCACTGCCACACTAGCTCAAAAGTCATCAAAATGGGGGGGGGGGGGGTCTTGGGTCCATGCTGCTACGGGTCGTAGCAGCTGCTACGAGTGTCCGTAGTAGACCTCTGACTTTATCTTTGAGAATTTTAAGTGTCATTTTTGTTCTGTTTCTCTTGCTTTTGATCCCTTCTTGCTTAGATGCTCATTAGACCCTAGAATTCACAGTAAAACACAAACTAAAGCATAAAACATGACAAATGAAAGGAAATCGAACTAAATGCGATAAAATGCTAAAGGAAAACTACTAGAAAGAATGATGCAAAGACCACTTATCACACTAAAAATGATTAAAATAACCATTTAAATTGAGTCAAATAAGTGGATATGATTTGAGTCAAAACAGAATATAATTGGAATAAAGAACTTAAAATCCAGAATTTTCCCATCCGAGTCAAGTCAAAGATTTGAGTTAGTGATTCGATTAAAAAAAATCTGGTGATTCTAATCATGCTAAGAGAAGCAAAATCTAGGATTTTAAATGAATTTTTTATTCAAAATAATCTTTAACGTGATTCAAATCAAGCTCGGCTTTTATTCAAATTAGAGAATCTTGTGATTCAAATCACACTGACAGTTGCAAAACCTGAATTTCACAATCCTTTTTTTATTTGAATCATTCATATCATTAATTTGAATCACACTTTAAAAAGTTACTATTTTAAGAAAAATGAAGCGTTTGATTGAATTCAAGGTTGGTATGATAGAAATAATAATTTCATGCATTTCTTAATCCCGAAATAATTGACTAATTTGACTATAACCACATTGTAACGATGTTTTTTTCATGTTTAATTTATTTCATGAAAAACACAATTTAATACATAACATAATTTAAATACCCTACACTCAAATATAAGATATGTGCAAAACCTACCTTTGAGAAGACTTAGGAACCAAAAATAATAACCGATAAGATAAAAAATAAAATAAGTAGCAAAACAATAACAAAAACCTTAGAAGGGCATAACAACTTCAACTACTTATGCACTTTTATATTTTTGTTTTAAATAAAAAAAATTATATTTTTAGTTTTATTAACTATTTCCTCCGTCTCACAATAGGTGTCATCTTTTCTATTTGTATTTGTCTCAAATTATTTGTCCTTTTAGAATATCAATGTGATATTTATTATTTCTCTCCACTAATTTACCTTTATTTAATGTATTTTAAATCATTTAACTACTCCACTATTTATTATTAATAAGATTACTTTAGTAAGTGACATTTGTTTTATCATTTAAATCAACACAACTAATCATTATCTTAAAAAGTGTGAAAATCTCAAAGAGGACAATGTTGAAAAGTATTTCAGTGGGGGGTTTTGTTATCGTATCCACAGGGATTGTATGGATATTGCCACCGTTCTATAGTCGAAATTGTTTTAAACTTAGAGTAACAAAGATTTTGGTTGATTTGTAACGGAGCGTTTGCACAAGAATTTAGTAACAACGGTAAAGAAATTGGTTTTAAAGATTTGGTAAAAGCATGCCAAGATTAGGGTCCGATAATCCGTTTTATACGTATTTACTCGATGAAGTATGTGAACTTGTTAACGATGAATATAATCACATATCCTCTCAACAAGTTTATCACTAACACATGTTGTGGGATTTATCACATTGATCCTTAGATGATCTCTCACTCTAACTATCAATATGATAACATTCAAGATCAATATTTATGAACATCAACTTTCAAAACTCTAGGCTCATGATTGTTGATGGATTGAAACTTAGGTCAAGTTTTAGAACATATTTCTCAATCATGAACCAAAACAAAATATAAACCATACAAACAAAGTTTTTCACCATATGTTTATCATCAACAAAGTTCACAAACTAAACATCAAGATCAATACATGCAAAATGATGGATTACCTACCATTAATCTTGACACAAGAGGTGTTTAGCTACACATAGTCATGGTAGCTTGTTTTGCAAGAATCAGGAGGAGATGAAAAAGCATCCGCGTTGAATAATCGAGATCGGATGCAAATCCAGCTTCCATTGGTGAAATATCACTCTTGGATGAATAAAAGTCAGAAACTTAGGTTTTGGTGCGAGAAAAATAAGTTATGATTCCAAGAAATATCAAAAAATGTATTTATACATCACTTGAAATCTGTCAAGTTCGCACTGCGAACTTTTCATTCGCCTAGCGAACTACCAAATAGGCACCTGAGGTACCTCTAATATGCTAAACCGTCTTTGATCTTCTGCATAAGTTTGCAATGTGAACTTTTATTCGCTAAGCGAACTATTCGCTTACAAATTCACAAAGCGAACTTAGGTGCCTTTAGCTACTGCCTCATCCATTATGTCCTTCGCCAGGCCTTCGCTGGAGCGATGAATCAGCGAACATTCGATGGAAAGTTCGTAAAGCGAACTTATGTCCCTTTTCTTACTATCTAAAGTCTGGGAGTGTTCGCTGGAGCTTCGCCAGTTGTTCGCCCAGCGAACATTCGCTGGCAAGTTCGTAGAGCGAACTTACTAAAGTTTCTTCATTTCTTTGGCAACTTGGATCCTTTCTTTGTGTCTTACTTCTTTGAGAACTTCATGCCTTTTTATACATAATAACACACACATTACAAGCACCAAAGGTATTTTCATAATGTTTGAAGAATAACAATAATTCAAGAATAAAATCCAACAATTCAACATAAAAGAGTTGAAAAATGCCAAGTATTAATAAGAAATATAAGGCATGTTTGACATCTAACAAACTCTCCCTAACTAACTCTTTGCTTGTCCTCAAGCAAAGTATGCCTCTCATTGAAAATAAGAGGATTTGCTCAAGCATTTAACTTAACCAAGAAAAGATTTAAGGCTCAAATAAACAACAATTGCAAACAAGCAACGATTACAAATTCCTAGAATAGAACAATGCAAAAGAACTTGATTCTTAAACAAATATCAGACAATGTTTCAAGTAACAACTAAACTATCATGCTCATATCACTCTAACACTCCTCTTCAAAAAAATAATTAAAGGAAAAACGCGCTTAAAAACGCGGTGCAATTTTGCTCATCTGACAAATGATGCAAATACAAACCAATTCATATAATATCTAAATGATCAATGAAGAAATCATGGAAGCAAAAAGATCACTAAGGGCTTTTAAGATTGTAGCTTGGCCAGGTTAACAATAAAGGGACATTTCTAAAGGCCATTGAATCGAAATTTCCAATGCTAAAGAACATTCACTATACAAGGTATTCACACATCTCAACTTCATTCACCATTTTCATTCCTTTACAACAAACCTTCTCAAACTTCCTTATGCACAATTATTTGGTCTCTATTTTTCTCTTTCAAGCAAGCATGCTTTTTCTTTGTTTTTCACATTCATATTCACATTTTCTTTTTATTTTCATGCTTGCTTGAAATTTTTCAAAAGTTTGAGCAATTTACCAATCTTCTTTTTCATTCTCCCCAACTTATTTTCAACTAAACCTTAAGTGAATGCTCCTTACTTTCTAAGGTAAGGAAAAAAATAAAGACAATGTTACAAGGTTCAAGAAGAAAAATTTTTAGAATCTCTGAAAAATCCAATGATGAACTAAATTTTCAATTTATGTACATACACAAAGTTCATCACTAAAACGAGATCTAAACTGTTTAGGCTCAAAGGGCTAACGAATACTCACTACTCACAGGTAAATCACTGTTTGGAAATGGTTGTGCTCATTATCAATAAATGCCTTGATCATTTCTAATGCTTCCACAAAATCGCACAAATCATAAGATAAAGCATGAATTAAAAGTATAAAACAAAATTCATCAGCAATCCTATGTATTTAGTAGACCATGGAGGTTTCTCACCATTTTGGTTTTTGGACCTAAGTGACATAAGCAATCAACAAAGTTGCAACAAGAAACAAAATTACATTTGCAAAAAGACAAGAAGTTCTAACACATTCTAAATCTTAGGAATAGGTAACCATGTACCTTGCCAACAATTACATGCTTAAGTAATATCATTGCCATCCAAACTTGGAAGAATCTTCTTTGATGAACAACAACACCAACCTAGAAAATCTTTTAATTCCACACCAAAAAATGGAAACATTAAATTTCCACAAGCATACCAACATAATACAATAATAAGCATACCAACAATTTAAGAGTTGAACATTCGTTAACTGAAGAATTCAACTCTTAACAACAATAATAAAAGAGAAACGAAAATAAAAATGAAAACTGAATAATTCAACTGAATAACAAAATACTAATAATAATAGTACAATAGTGTCATGGTGTAGAAACACCAACAAAAGTCATCAGTACCTCACAAAGGTACAAGTACATCAATTATCCCAAAATAATCAACATAGTGGATGGAGTACAATAATAAAAGCTTATACATAAAACATAATAATAAGAAAACTTCACTTTGAAGATCAAAGGAAGCACAAAATGACATCATCAAAACTAGTCCTCCTCGGACTCAGAACCAAACTCCTCTATCTCCTCCTCACCAGACTCAGATCCAGAAACCTCCACAACCTCATCATCATCATCATCTGCATCAGCATCAACATCCACAGCATCCCCAGGCTCAGCTGCCTCTTCTCCCCTCCAAAAACTGGCCTGGCCTCAGGCCAACCAGCATGAGTTAGAAATTTCTCCCTAGTCATCGTAGAGTGATCCACAGAGGGCTCTCGAATCTGCAGCTGCAACACCTGCATAGAATCATGCAAATCCATCATGGCGCGCTAAGATGCCGCCATCCAGACCCAATTGTACTGGCATATCTCTTGCTAATACGGGTAAAATCCTTGAGATCCAGAACCACTCGACCCATCACCTGCACCTGTGCTGGAATCAGTACCAGTACCTGAAGACTCACTTCGTAACCCCTTCGGTTTACAAAACTTGTCCACGTACCTATCATCAATAGCGGCCGGGATTGTTACCTGACGGCAGGTGGCCACATTTACCCCTGCATGCACATAAAGAGTCACGATTAAACAAGGGAAGGCAAGAGGACAATTCTTCCGTGAAGTCGAACCAAGTCCACTTTCCACAACATCCCTCATTTCTTTAGCAATAATCCGGGCCACATCAATTTGGACATTCGTCATGATGCTATGGACCAAATGAGCAAGTGGTATGGTAATAGTCAAAGAGTGCGACTTTCGCTTAATGTTTGTAAGAACCAACAATAAAATCAACTGGACCAAAGGACGCATGTCCTCTCGACGATACCTGTGTGCAACCCCAGATGGGTTTAACTCAATAGTTTTGCCTTCACATAATAAGTCTCTAGTCATGGCATCGGTGTCTCTATGTAATCTCAAGGTTCGGTGGTAGGCATCAATCTCATTCTCTCTCAACGACAGTGGGTTCCCAAGAACCGTGTTTATTATTTCTAGATCAAACATCACTTCTTGTCCCAAAACCAAGGTCTTCCACCCAAATTCCTCACCATCATCCAGGAGCACATTTGCGTAGAACTCCCGGATCATCTCAACATTATAGCTATCCACTTGAGTTATCAACTTCCCCCACTTCTTTCTTTCAAAGAGTATAGCTACTGCCCGGTAGCTTCCTTACGGGTTCAAGTTGAATCTTTTCTCAGGTAAGATAGTCCTTCTCTCGAGTGTCAAGTAACGGGCAGCCTGCTTTGCCCCTCTAAAATGGATATTATCGAACTGGATAGGAACCGGTCGTGTAGAGCTCCGGTCTTTCTTTTTTTTGACGGAATAATTTTTGGAGCCATTTACAAAAACCATCAGACAAAATAACAACCAGCTAGTAAACAGTTCATTAGCAAAGGAACAAAAATAGTAAAACCAAAATTCTAAAAGAAAACAACAAATTTTTTTGAAGAATTCTGTTCTGTTCGCCCAGAAGTTTGCAAGGCGAAGCCCTGGCGAACATTCACCCCAGATTCGCTAGGCGAAGTTCTGGCGAGTGTTTGCCCCAGGTTCGCAAAGCGAACTAGTGGCGAACTTGTGACTTAGCAATTTCTGCTTATGTAAACAAAATCAGTCAATCTTTCACAACCCAACCTCTATTCTTAATATTTTCATAAAAAAAATTAACATGCAACAACAAACAATCCTTAAAAATAGAGGTGCATTGGTCCACATCAACCTAGAATCTAATTGGTCTCTAAGCTCAACCTAACCTAACCACTTGTTCTAACAAAAATTAAAAGAGAGAATGAGAATCAAACCTGAACTTTACTGAGAAAACTTGGAAAATTAGTGAGAAGATGTAGGAATCAGAGAGAGCTCGTGAGAGAGTTCAAAATGTGAGTGTGTTTGTGAGAGAGTGAGAATGGCAAAGTGAGTGTAGGGTTACCTCCCCAAATATGAAAAAGTGGGTCTTGGGCCCTAAAGTCTGGCCCACCACTTGTTAAACCCCTTTTTTAAATGAGGTGGTAGCAGACAATTTGTGTCTGTCTCGCTGAGTTCGCAATGCGAACTGGCTAGCAAACACTCGCCCTAGGTTTGCAAAGGGAACTTTCCAGCGAACAAGACAGCACTTTGAAAATTTTTCTACATGCTGCTACCACACTTCCTACAAACTCTAAACCACTTAATACACCAAAACAGTAAGGAAAACATAAATACTTACAATATTGGGGTGCCTCCCAACTAGCGCTTTGTTTAACGTCGTTTGAGCTCGACGGTCCAAGTTGATCTCTGAAATTCTGGTATCAGATGTTTGATGTTGAGTGTGATGTCACAACAACACAATCTGCTATATGAACAAGGTAAAAACAACAGTAAATAACACAATGAATTTTTCACCCAGTTCGGTCTAACTACCTACGTCTGGGGGCTACCAAGCCAGGGAGGAAATTCACTATTAGTAGTATTAAATTACAGACTCAACAATCCCAATTGACATCTACCTAACTTAATCACTACCCAATGACACTTCTACCTAAGAAACCACTTAGGTATGAGAAACCACTCACTCCCTAAATCACCTCAGTGATACATTCCAATGATTACACTTTAAAACCCACCTTGATTCTGCTTAACAGCTTTGATCAAGAACAACGCACTCTTGCTTAAAAGTTCTAGAGTGAATACACTTACAACTTAAAATAGTAACACCAATTCAAACATGAATGGTTTACAAAAACACACAAGAAGACATAAATGACACTCAGTCTTTAGCTATCTTTCTTCGTTCTCTACCAACAAGGGTTGAGGCTGCTTTTATAGAATTCTGACTTGGGCTTAGACCTGATCCAAAAATATCTGATTTGATTTGTTTTAAAACCAGAATTTAAAACAGATTTGATCTTCAAATCTTTTTAAATCTCTTCAAATCCGCCCTAATGTTAGTTACATGATCTGCTCCATAATCTACAAATTATCTGATTGGAAATATCTTCTCCAAGATATTCGCATCCAATCTCTCTAACAGATCTCCTCAAAACTCACAAACACGCGCAGCCCTAAAACATCACAATATGATAATCCGATGTTCTGATTTACTGATGTCAAAACATCAATTATAACATCAGCATATAAAACTTCAACCCTGCAACAACTAATGTTAGGAACCAATGTTATGACATCAACATTGTTCAACTTTGTTTTACCAAAATTCCAGCCAATACAAGAACTAACAATCTCCCCCTTTGGCTAATTTTGGCTAAAACAATCTCTACCATCATCAGAGGTACATGCAGCGGAAAAACTTCATACCAGCAGCAATCATAATCAAACTGCACACAGCTAAACTCCCCCTCAAAATAAGAACCAGCATACCAGCTGTTCAAACTACACACTCCCCCTCAAGCCTAGAGGTACAAGGGCTCTAACTCTCCCCCTTTTTAGCCACAATTGGCCAACTACCAACAAGTTATACCCTAACACTTTACTACAGTTAGTCCTACTAGCTTTCCTTGTCAGTCTAAAGTCAGCACCACAAGACAAGACAAATCATAGAACAAAACCAAGATAAGCATAAAAGTACTTATATCCAAGTTACACACCATGCCCACAATGTGCAGAGACAAACAAAAAAAACTACAAACTACAAAAGCAATAAACAACACTTCAATCTTCATTAGCATCAGAACCATTTGCATCATTCTCCTCACCTTCCTCTGAACCTGAATCTTCAGTGTTGGCACTCACATCATCTTCACCCTGTTCCAAGGATTTGATCATCTTCTCAATTTTCATCTTCTTAGCAGTGCTAGTACTGATCACCATATCAAGATCCTTGCAGGCCGCCTTCAATTCTTCAATCATCTCAGACTTAGTATTGGTTTTCTTAACACCAGAACTTGATGTTACAACAATGTCTGGAACATGATTCCCAATAAACAGCTTGGGATGCAAGGATAAAGTTGACTCCCTCTTACATGCTACATCTGAACTGGTTAGAATTCCAGGATGTTGATCTAAGATTATTTCACAGACAAGGGAAGGGAATGCTATAGGCATCTTGATAGCATTAGTGGAACCATGCTTCACAACTTGATCAAATATGTAATTTCCATAATTGAACTTGACCTTTTTCCCAATAGCATAAATAAACCTTCCTAATCCCACAACTATGGTGGTTTTATGATTAGTAGGTACCCAGTTAGCAGCTCCAATTCTGTGCAAAATAGCATACTTGATACTGAGTTTGCTAGCTGTCAATTTACCTTTCAGTGGCCAAACCTTCACTTGAGTGGTTGTGATCTCTTTACACACATCGTTATCAGTCACTTCCAGTTCACAACCCTCTTGATCATCTCTTCCCAGATACTTATTTATGGTAGTAGGAGAGAAATTAATACACTTACCCCTAACAAACACCTTCATGAAGTCCACACTTCTTTTATCAGAAATGTCTAAAGGAATGTTAACAACAAATTCCTTAACAAGTCCACCATAGCACTTAGAGAATTTTGTCACAGTCTTCAACAGGCCAGCAGCATGAATGAGCTCCATATTTTCTTTCATCTCCAATGCATCTTTGCCCAGCTCTCTTTCCAGAGCTAACCTCCTTTGACATACAAATTTCCACATTGGAGCACTGCTAGCATAATGAAAGGATATGTTGTCCACTGGCACTTCAGGAACCTTATCAGAAATTCTCTTTAAAATGGACTTTCTGACAGGGATGATGTCTTGAACATCTTTCTCAACATCATACTCAGATTCAGATTCTTCTCTAATCTTTCTCTTTTTGGAGGTCACAACAACCTTGCTCCAAAATTTAGTTGGACCAACAACATATGTCTTTTTGTTCTAGCCTTCAGCTGTCATCTTAGGTGAAGATTCCACAATCTTTCCTTTTCTAGTCTTCAATCTATTGGCAATCCCAGGAACAACATTACCAATTACTTCATTATCAGATAAGTCAACAACATCCATCACATCAGCATTCTTCTTCCCTCTAGGAGTAACATCTCTAGCAGGTGATATTCCAACATCATGTTCAACATCAACCTCATCTTCAACATGAGTATCCCTTTCTCTTTCAGCTTCAGCTTCAACTTCATCTTCAATCTCAGCATCTTCAATGACTGAAACAGCTAATCTGTGAATATTTGTTTCAGAAGTTTCAATGTCACCCTTTTCTTTAACAGATTGATCAGCAGGCCTTTGACTCAGAGGTCTACATATTCCCTTCACAGAAATCCCTTTCTCAAATATTTTTGTGACAATCTGATCAATGCTTTTGTCCACATCTACCCTTTCTTCAACAACTTGAGGAAGAGGGGTGGTAGTCCTAGGAGTAGGTTTGTCTCCAAACAACACACTTGTGACAAATGCTCTACTTTCGCTATCATCAAATTTACTACCTGCAGATTGATTAGAAGTATTACCTTTTGAAGGTCTCTTAGGTTGATACTTCTCAGGTTTTTTCTTTTCTGAAGCTGGAATCATAGAGATAGGAGCAATGTCCATAGCTTCATCCAAAGATACCGCTTCTGTCGAAACCCTAGAATGTGCATGAGTGGAACTTTGGGACGCAGCCTTCTTGGATGGAGATGACACTTGTTTAGACATCATTACTGTGTAACAGCTGATGACCAAAGGTGTTTTGTAATCTCTGTTCTTAAGGGGGAAGATGAATGGACTTGGAGTGTGGAGATTGAAGTAGCGTGTGAGAGTGATCATAGGGAATGATATCCTAAAGTAAGGGGACTGCTTTTGTTGGTCACTTAAAGGCCAATAAATGTATTTTCCCCACCAAAACAAATTTACTTTTAAATTTTTGAAATTTAATAAATGCACACCATAATTCACTAACCTTTGAATCCTTTTCCACATGCCCAAATTTCTACTTAACACTTCACACATTTCAGCACACATATCTTTAGGGAAATCATCATTACCCTTCATACCTGAATGATCAACCTCTACTACCTTGGTTTCTTCAATATTTCCTCTGAAGAGTTGCATAACACTGGTGATCCTTCTAATGTCACATTCAGATGTCATAACATCATCCTTGACATTACATGATAAGCTGGACTCCTGAGGAACCCATAAATAACAGTTATCTATGGATCTAACTCCCCTCATAACGACTTCACTTTTCTCATTAGTCACTAAACATTCATCTTTAGTGTAGCTAACTTTGAATCCTTCATCACATAACTGACTGATGCTAATCAAATTAGCAGTCAATCCTTTGACCAGAAGAACACTTTCAAGATTAGGTCGAGCCTCACAATTTAATTTTCCAGTTCCTTTAACTTCCCCTTTTTCTCCATTACCAAAAGTTACATTGTTTGTGGAGTAAGTCCTGATATCCACCAACTGATTCTTGAAACCAGTCATATGCATTGAGCAACCACTGTCAAAATACCAATCATCCATAGCTGAGGTTCTAACAGATGAGTGAGCTAATAGACATGTGACAGCAGCTTTAGGAACCCATTGTTTAACAGTCTGAGGCCTATCCTGCTTCTGTCTAGGTTGAGGAACAGGCTTGGGATAACCATGCAGTTTAAAGCAAGAAGATTGTATATGGCCAAATCTTCCACAATAGTAACATCTTACTCTTTGAATCTCTTCTCTAAAGTGATTGAAATGTCTCCCACGTTGATAATGATTTCTGTCATAATGCCGAGGCTGCCATCTGTCAAAATATTGATGCTGTCTTCTCCCATAATTAGGTTGTCTTTTACCATGATGATGTGGCCTTCTTCTGCCATAACCATGAGGCACAACATTACTAGGTCCAAACCCATACATTTTCCCTTGATGTTGAGAAATCGGATGGAACATGGTATGTTTGAGATTATAAGCCTGCATACTCCTATGGTATTGGGGAGGCATATACTGTCTAGCTCCAGAAACCTGAGACTTTCCTTGAGGTTGAGACAAAAACTTCTTAGGAACAGGACCATAGCCCTTGCCATTCTTTTGTGACCCAAGGTGAGGAACAATCTTCTTAATTCCAGAACCATGTCCTTTTTCATGCTGATAAGGAATGTTTTGTTTAACCCCAGAAGAACTAGCCTCTGCAGATATCTTCTTCTCTCCTTCATATCCTAGACCAGTCTTATCACTTACACCTTTTCCAGCTTCAAGTATTTTATCCAGAGTGTCAGTTCCACTGTTTAACTTTCTGATGGATTTTGACATTTGATCAAGCTGGGATTTTAACAACAAAACTTCATTCTTAAGTTCAGCTTTCTCAGTCTCAAGTTGTACAATAATCTTCTTCTGCTTCTCCCCTTCTTGAAGGACCTCTTCACTTTTCAGACACAACTCTTGATAAGAGGATGCCAGCTCTTCAAAGGTCAATTCACCATCACTAGACTCTCCATCAGAGGCACATAGTCCAGTCAATGCCTTAACATGCTTGGCATTCTCTTCTTCACTTTCACTATCTGTATCAGACCAGGAAACAGATAACCCCTTTTTCTGCTTTTTGAGGTATGTAGGGCATTCTTTCTTTACATGACCATAACCTTCACACTCATAGCATTGAACTCCTTTGTCATGATTGGGCTTTTCTTCATCTCTTATTTTCTTCACTTGATCACTAGACCTGTTGTTGTCAGATGTGATGTTCTTAACATTAGGTCTATAGTTTCTATCCATTCTCTTTAACACCTTAATAAACTGTCTCCCAAGCATCACAACAGTATTTGACAGTTCCTCCTGAGTTTCATAATTACACTCCTTCTTACCATCTTCAGTATTGGACACCAAAGCTATGCTTTTGGTCTTCTTTTCAGGCTCCTCATTCAATCCCAACTCAAAGGTTTGAAGAGAACCAATCAACTCATCAACCCTCATCTTGCTGATGTCTTAAGCTTCTTCAATAGCAGTCACCTTCATTTTATATCTCTTGGGAAGGGATCTGAGAATCTTCCTTACCAGCTTCACTTCAGTCATTCTTTCTCCTAAAGCACTAGAAGCATTGGACAACTCAAGAATATTCATGTGAAAATCATGATTGGTTTCATCCTCCTTCATCTTTAGATTTTCAAACTTTGTAGTTAGTAGTTGAAGTCTTGACATCTTGACTTTGGAGGTTCCTTCATGAGTAGTCTTCAAGATATCCCATGCTTCCTTAGCTACTTCACAAGTGTTGACCAACCTGAAGATGTTCTTATCATCACCATTGAATATGGCATTCAAGGCTTTAGAATTCCCTAGGGCAAGCTCATCTTATTCCTTGGTCCATTCTTCTTCAGGTTTCAGTTTTGAGCTACCCTCTACTTCCTTTCCATTCTCATCCCTTTCCACAATAACAGGATGTTTCCATTATTTCAAAATAGCCTTCCAGGCTCTGCTGTCTAATGACTTCAAGAATGTAACCATACGAGGTTTCCAATAGTCATAATTTGAGCCATCTAGAATAGGGGGTCTATTCACAAATCCACCAGTCTCCTTGTCCATTGCACTAGAAAGTATCAGCCCTAGATCCCACCCAGATGCAGAGCAGGATGCCTGCTCTGATACCAATTGAAATTCTGGTATCAGATGTGTGATGTTGAGTGTGATGTCACAACAACACAATCTGCTATATGAACAAGGTAAAAACAACAGTAAATAACACAATGAATTATTCACCCAGTTCGGTTTAACTACCTACGTCTGGGGGTTACCAAGCTAGGGAGGAAATTCACTATTAGTAGTATTAAATTACAGACTCAACAATCCCAGTTGACATCTACCTAACTTAATCACTACCCAATGACACTTCTACCTAAGAAACCACTTAGGTATGAGAAACCACTCACTCCCTAAATCACCTCAGTGAACAATCCAATGATTACACTTTAAAACCCACCTTGATTCTGCTTAACAGCTTTGATCAAGAACAACACACTCTTGCTTAAAAGCTCTAGAGTGAATACACTTACAACTTAAAATAGTAACACCAATTCAAACATGAACGGTTTACAAAAACACACACGAAGACACAAATGACACTCAGTCTTTAGCTATCTTTCTTCGTTCTCTACCAACAAGGGTTGAGGTTGCTTTTATAGAATTCTGACTTGGGCTTGGACCTGCTCCAAAAATATTTGATTTGATTTGTTTTAAAACCAGAATTTAAAACAGATTTGATCTTCAAATCTTTTTAAATCTCTTCAAATCAGCCCTAATGTTAGTTACATAATCTGCTCCATAATCTGCAAATTATCTGATTGGAAATATCTTCTCCAAGATATTCGTATCCAATCTCTCTAACAGATCTCCTCAAAACTCACAAACACGCGCAGCCCTAAAACATCACAATTTGATGATCTGATGTTCTGATATACTGATGTCAAGACATCAATTATAACATCAGCATATAAAACTTCAACCCTGCAACAGCTAATGTTAGGAACCAATGTTATGACATCAGACATATGACATCAACATTGTTCAACTTTGTTTTACCAAAATTCCAGCCAATACAAGAACTAAAAATCTCAATGATCATCTAGAAACACTGCGCAATTTTCTCGATCAATTTCTCCCGCGAGATAGATTTTAAGCCGTTGGCCATTCACAGTCCAACTTTCCTTCTTCCGCAAGTCCTCTATCACAATAGTACCATAGTGCTTGACATTTTTAATCAAAAACAGTCCAGACCACTTGGACTTTAATTTTCCTGGAAAAAGCTTCAAACGGGAATTGAATAGAAGAACCATTTGGCCTACCTGAAATTCTTTCTGACAAACTTTCTTGTCAGGATACCCTTTAACTTTTTCTTTATAGAGCTTGCTAGAATGATACACATTATTCCTCATTTCTTCCAACTCGTGTGATTGAATCTTTCTTTTCTCGCTAGCCAAGTTCGGATCAAAGTTTAACAATTTCAACGCCCAAAGAGCTTTGTGCTCTAATTCAATCGGTAAATGACATGTCTTGCCATAAACCATTTGGAAAGGATTTAAACCTATTGGAGCCTTGTAAGCGGTGCAATAATCCCACAAAGCCTCATCCAACTTTTGCGACCAATCCTTTCGAGAGCTTGACACGGTCTTTTCAAGAATCCTTTTTACTTCTCTATTTGAAACTTCTGCCTGACCATTGGTTTGCGGGTGGTAAGGGGTTGCAACCTTATGCTTTACACCATAGTGCTTTAAAACCTTTTCAAGCGGTGTATTGCAAAAGTGCGACCCTCCATCACTAATCAACACACGAGGGGTGCCAAAACGGGAAAATATATTTTTCTTTAGAAATTTGATCACCGTTTTACCATCGGCCCTCAGTGAAGCAATTGCTTCCACCCACTTAGAAACATAGTCAACCGCAACCAAAATGTACTCATTTGAAAAAGATGGGGGGAATGGTCCAACAAAATCAATACCCCAACAATCGAAAACTTCTACTTCCAAAATAGTTTGTAAGGGCATTTCATCCCGTTTTCCAATCCCGCCACTTCTTTGGCATATGTCACAACTTTTCGCATGGAGGTTTACATCTTTAAACAATGTTGGCCAATAAAAGCCCGATTGGAAGACTTTTGTTGCTGTTCTCAAACCATTTTAATGCCCTCCATATGGCGAATTGTGACTATGCCAAAGGATACTTTTAGCTTCGTCACTAGTGACACACCTTCTCAACAAATTATCACCTCCTAACTTAAAAAGATATGATTCATCCCAAACATAAAAATTGGCATCCGATAAGAATTTTCTTCTTTGGTTCCAAGTTAGATCCTTCGGTATAAATTCGGTTGCTTTGTGGTTAGCAAAATTTGCGAACCAAGGCCTAACTTGTACCCGAAACAGTTTTTCATCCGGAAACTCTTCTCGGGCCTCATTTTCTTGGTGTGTTACTTCTACATTGACTAAACGGGATAAATGTTCCGCTACCAAGTTTTCAGACCCCTTCTTGTCATGAATTTCCAAATCAAATTCTTGTAACAAAAGGATCTACCGGATTAGCCTTTGCTTTGAATCCGGCTTGGTAAGAAGATATTTAATGGCCGAGTGGTCAGTGTAGACTAGAAATTTTGAACCAATCAGGTAAGACCGAAATTTCTTGAGAGCATACACTATAGCGAGTAATTCTTTTTCTGTGGTAGCATAATTCACTTGTGCCTCATTTAAAACTTTACTCGCGTAATGTATGGCATGAAAAATTTTGGTCTTCCTTTGCCCAAGCACCGCACCAACAACATAATCGCTTGCATCACACATTAATTTAAAATTTAAAGTCCAATTCGGAGCAATGATTATGGGTGCGGTGATGAGTTTTTCTTTTAAAATTTGAAAGGCATTTAAACATTCATCATCAAAGAGGAAAAGCTTATCTTTGTTGAGCAGATTGCTCAAAGGTCTTGCAACTTCGGATAAGTCTTTGATGAATCGCCTGTAAAATCCCACATGGCCTAGAAAACTCCAGATTCCTTTAACATTGGTCGGTGATGGCAAATTCTCAATCACTTCAATTTTTGCTTGATCCACTTCAAGGCCTTTAGAGGAGACTTTGTGGCCGAGCACAATCCCTTATGTTACCATGAAATTGCACTTCACCCAATTTAGCACCAAGTTTGTTTCCACACACCATTCAAGAACGGTCTCCAAATTTTTCAAACATAGATCAAAAGACGCTCCGAACACGGAGAAGTCTTCCATGAACACTTCCATTGTTTTCTCAACAAGGTCGGAAAAAATGGCTTGTACACACCGTTGAAAAGTTGTCGGTGCATTGCACAAGATAAAAGGCATTTTCCGGTATGCAAAAATTCCAAAGGGACAAGTGAACGCCGTCTTCTCATGGTCTTCCATATCAACCGAGATTTGGTTATAACCGGAATAGCCATCTAGGAAACAATAAAATTCTTGACCCGACAATCTCTCAAGCATTTGATCCATAAACGGAAGTGGAAAGTGATATTTTCTAGTAGCGGTATTAAGCCTCTTATAACCGATACACATTCTCTAACCCGTTACAATTCTCGTCGGAATCAATTCATTTTTCTCATTTCTTATAACGGTCATTCCTCCCTTCTTGGGCACAACTTGCACAGGACTCACCCACGGACTATCAGATATCAGATAAATCATTCTGGCATCCAATAGCTTAAAAACTTCCTTTCTCACCACTTCCTTTATAGTAGGATTCAAACGGCGTTGAGGTTGAGCTACCGCTTTGAAGTCTTCTTCCATTAGGATTTTGTGCATGCAATAGGCCGGACTAATTCCTTTCAAGTCGGAAAGAACCCAACCTATAGCTTGTTGATGTTTCTTCAAAACTTGAATCAAATGGTCTTCCTCTTTGACGGACAAAATAATACTAATGATAACCGACTTGTTACAACCGTCATCAAGGAACACATACTTCAAATTAGAAGGCAACACCTTAAATTCAAGTTGAGATTTATCATCATTCACCTCTTTCTTCAACACTTACATTTCACTTTCCCATGGTTGTAATTCTTTTAAAGATTCAAGTTCCTTCAAGCATTCTTCAAGTTCCCTTTCTTCCTCATTGGTAAGTATTTCAAATGAGTCACAAAGAGCTTTTTCCAAGGGAGATGCTATATGAACTTGCTTTGAGACTTCCATTATGGCTTCTTCCATTGCATCAATACGGAAACTATCATGCTTATCTTTACTTCAAAAAGATTAAAGCATGCCTCTTCATTTTGAACTCTTACTTTCATAAGGTCGTCGTCAATATCAATCATCATTCAAGTGGTCTTCATAAAAGGGCGTCCAAGAATCAATGGAGCATCCCCATCTTCCTCCATATCAATTACAACAAAGTCAACCGGAAATAAAATTTTATCCACCTTAACCAATACATCTTGAGCCACACCATGAGGTTGAGTTGTAGATTTTTCAGTCAATTGTAATGTCATTTGAATTGCTTTCATTTCAATGTTCCCAAGCCTCTTCACAATAGACAATGGAATTAAGTTGATGCTTGAGCCCAAATCAATTAAGCCTTTGCCAACATAAACATCACCAATCGTTACCGGCAAAGTAACACGCCCTGGATCGACTTCTTTCTTTGGTAGAGTTCTTTGAATTATTGTACTACAACTTGCATCAAGGATAATTGTTTCCGGCTCCGAATATCTTCGTTTTTTTGTAAGAATATCTTTCATGAACTTAACGTATTTGGGCATTTACTCAAGCACTTCGGAAAATGGAATGTTGATTTGCAATTTTCGGAATATATCCATGAAACGAGTGTAATGCCTTGCATTGTCTTTCTTGGTGGGCACATGAGGGTAGGGTAGATTTTGAATAGGAATAAGATTCACTATCTCCTTCCCCTTTTTGACTCTTCTCTTTTTTTTCTTCTATCTTTTCTTTTTCAAGGTTATCATTTTCAACTAACTTATCATTTTCATTTTCAACTTCTTCCTTATCATTCTTTTCAACTTTTACCTCATCAATTTTTTCTTCCTCCACAATCTCATTAATTCTCACATCAACATTTTTCTCATTTTTTTCTCCTTCCCCCAACTCTCTTCCACTCCTAGTCACAATGGCTTTGTAATGCTCCTTCGGGTTGGTTTGAGTATTTGCGAAAAAATATGGTCCCGGTTGTTGATCGGCCAATTGTTTTGCAAGTTGCCCAACTTGGTTTTCAAGATTTTTGATTGATGCTTCATTAGTCTTTTGGTTAGCCATGGATATTTGAATGAATTGGTTGAGAGTTTCTTCTAACTTTGAACTACCACCTTGAGGTTATGTCAGCTGATAAGGATTTTGTCGGTATCCTTGTTGATTTTGATAATTCCCTCTTGGTTGGTATCCTTGTTGATTTTGATAAGGTTTTTGTTGCCTTTGATAACCTTGTTGTTGATTTTGATTATTCATGTAATTTACTTCTTCATTCTCCGGAGGACAATAGCCGATAGGGTGATCTCCTTGGCACAATTCACAAATGGCTATTTGCACATTCTTGCTCGGTGAATCTTGCATCTCTTTAGTTTTTTGAGGGAGCTTTGATGTTGAGATAGAAATTTATTATGGGCAAGAATAACATCATTAGTCCCCAATTCAAGCACTCCCAGTTTCTTTTGCGGTTGGCCATATTTATGATTCCCTTGATGATCATTTAGTGCCATCTTGTCGATGATAGAAATGGCTTCCTCGGCGCTTTTAGTCATTAAAGATCCGCCCGCGGTAGCATCCCACAAGGTCTTATGAACCATTTGGATACCATTTCTGAAAATATGCACTTGCGTAAGCTTATCAAAACTGTGCCATTTGCATTTTCTAAGCATGGATTTGAATCTCTCCCAAGCTTCATTGAGGGATTCATTTCTACCTTGTGAGAAAATCGCAATCGCCATTTTCGCTTCCATGAAACGATTATGTGGAAAAAATCGCTCCAAGAATTTCTCTTCCAACATGTTCCACTCCGTCATAATAGCAGTTGATTCGTCAAGGTACCATTCCTTTTCCTTCCCAATTAGGGAATGCGGAAACAATCTCTTGAATAAAGACTCTTCTTCTGCTTCAGGTGCTCCAGTTTCACCCGCAATTTCATAGAATTTGGTCAAATGAGTAAAGGGATCCTCGTGATCCATACCGATGAATGGATTCTGGTATAGAAGAGCAAGGATGCCAGTCTTTATTTCAGAGTGCCTTCCGTTATGGACATTGCGTGCGAACTGAGCTGTGTGCCTCAGACTGTTAACACATGGTGTTGAAGCAGGTGGTGGTGGTGGTGGTACAGCCATGGTTGGCGTTAATTGTGGTGTTGGTGTCGAAACAAAACTTTCTCCTCTTACTCGTCTTTCTTTACGAAGTTGCCTCCTCCGTCTAGTTTTGCTATTTAACTTACGCGCAGTTTGGTCAATCTCAGGATCGAAAAGAAGTTGATATGCGGGTAACTTTCCTCGCATAAACAGAGTCTGCACAATTTAACCAAATAAATTAACAAGTACAAGAAAAATTTATACAAGCTTAAAACTTAACAACTATTGCAATGCTTGCAATATTAAACAACAATCCCCAGCAACGACGCCATTTTGTCGAAAAGTATTTCAGTGGGGGTTTTTGTTATCGTATCCGTAGGGATTGTATGGATATTGTCGTCGTTCTATAGTCGAAATAATTTTAAACTTAGAGTAACAAAGATTTTGGCTGATTTGTAACAAATCGTTTGCATAAGAATTTAGTAACAATGGTAAAGAAATTGGTTTTAAAGGTTTGGTAAAAGCATGCCAAGATTAGGGTCCGATAATCCGTTTTATACATATTTACTCGATAAAGTATGTGAACTTGTTAACGATGAATATAATCACATATCCTCTCAACAAGTTTATCTCTAACACTTGTTGTGGGATTTATCATATTGATCCTTATATGATCTCTCACTCTAACTATCAGTATGATAACATTCAAGATCAATATTTATGAACATCAACTCTCAAAACTATCTCTAGCCTCATGATTGTTGATGGATTGAAACTTAGGTTAAGTTATAGAACATATTTCTCAATCATGAACCAAAACAAAATATAAACCATACAAACAAAGTTTTTCACCATATATTTATCATCAACAAAGTTCACAAACTAAACATCAAGATCAATACATACAAAATGATGGATTACCTACCACTAATCTTGACACAAGAGGTGTTTAGCTACATATAGTCATGGCAACTTGTTTTGCAAGAATCGGGAGGAGATGAAAAAGTATATGCGTCGAATAATCGAGATCGGATGCAAATCCAGCTTCTCTTGGTGAAATATCACTCTTGGATGAAGAAAAGTCAGAAACTTAGGTTTTGGTGTGAGAAAAATAAGTTATGATTCCAAGAAATATCAAAAAGTGTATTTATACATCACTTGAAATCTGCCAAGTTTGCAAATAGGCACCAGAGGTGCCTCTAATCTGCTAAACTGCCTATGATCTTCTGCATAGGTTTGTAATGCAAACTTTTATTCGCAATGCGAACTTTTATTCGCAAAGCGAACTATTCACCTACAAGTTCGCAAAGCGAACTTAGGTGCCTTTAGCTACTGCCTCATCCATGATGTCCTTCGCCAGGCCTTCGCTGGAGCGATGAATCAGCATACATTCGTTGGAAAGTTTGCAAAGCGAACTTATTTCCCTTTTCTTACTGCCCAAAGTGTTCACCCAGCGAACATTCACTGGCAAGTTCGCAAAGCAAACTTACTGAAGTTTCTTCATTTCTTTGGCAACTTGGATCCTTTCTTTGTGTCTTACTTCTTTGAGAACTTCATACCTTTTTCTGCACAATAACACACACATTACAAGCACCAAAGGTATTTTCACAATGTTTGAAGAATAATAACAATTCAAGAATAAAATCCAACAATTCAACATAAAAGAGTTGAAAAATGCCAAGTATTAATAAGAAATATAAGGCATGTTTGGCATCTAATAGACACCTATTGTGAGACGGATTGAGTATTTTCCTTATGACATTGGTTATCACGATCTTAATGAAAAGAAATTAATATTTAACTTAAATTACTGAATAAAATTATCTTTTTTTTTTTTTACATTTAATTTTGATGGATAACAATATCTCAAATATGTTTTTACTCTTCTATTTTTTTACTTGAAATTCACTTTGATTCTTCATTTTTTAAATTGTAAAATTTAAAAATTTATTATACAACTTTATTCAAAATGACCATTTTACTCGCCTCTATTAAATGGATGAATACTTTTTTTTATAGGCTACAAGATTAAAGAAAAGACAAAAAAGTTAAAAGAAAAAGACATCTAATATAAGAAGATTAGATGTTGTGGAAAACATATTTATGCCCTTATCTCTTAATTTGCCACGTCATCGATTTGGGGGTAATTTGTGTCCAAATTTTACTTTTGGCAACCAAACTATCATATTGAACCAAATAGTTTGCTTTTGGCTTCCACTTTTTCCTATGATGTCCATGATTTATATTGATTGGTTCAAAATAAACTACCCATTTCCAACTTTTAGTCTTATGTAGTTGAAACCCAAGAAATTTAATTCAACTTTTTGTACTACTATTTACTTCCAACATGTCACTTTAATTTAAAACCGGTTTTGGTTTTAACCTCACTTCCATCCAACAGTTTTCATCATTTGTCTCTCTCATTGTCTTTTTGCTTCTCCATCTGCATATCTCTCTTCTTATGAATAAATTAATGCAAACTGGAACAAAAAACGTCAATCTTCATATTATTTATGCAAACCGAAATATTTTTGGATCTGTCAATGAATAACTTTATGCAAACCGAAATCTTTGTCGATCGTTTATGGGTTTAACATTTATGCTGAAATGTAACAGGGAAATATAAACTTTCATGTGGATGCAACCTGTATTTTTGCTCATGGAACAGTAAAATGGAACATTTCATATATGTATTGCAAGTTTGAATTTGAACAATTTAAACAATTTGGGTTGTTAGCTTTGTTTCACCATTTATCTGATTTTAAAATGCTCAATCTTTTCTAAAATCACAGTCAATGTTTGTTCACTATAATCATAATTTTAATGTTTGTTCACTATGTTTCTATCCCATGAAACACTTTCTTCTCCGTCTTAATTTTATAAATTGTTCACTATGTTTTTTTTACCATTTTCAACTTTGAAGTTTTTTCACTCTACTTCACCATCTTCATCATCACATAATACCCTACTATTAATTTTTGTGTGAATACTCACTATGTTTTCCCGCTTCAAATGTTTTAGTTCTTCCTCATTCAACATGGTTCAATGATTATCAAGATATCTCCCTCCTCATTTTGTATTTCACTATGTTGCTTTTTGGATGTGTTTAATAACTTTTATACGTTTCAATATGTTGCTATTTTGATGTATTGAATCTTTTGGATGTCTTGAATGTTCAATGTATAACTGTGTTGCTTTTGGGTGTTGAACTCTTCAAGATTTTTTTTAAAATGAATCAGAGTGTTATTCTCAAGTTTTTGGTGTTAAACACTTCAATGTTTCACTATTTTTTTTATTCAGTGTTTCACTGTTATTATTTTCTCATGTTTTTACCGTTGAACACTTTTTTGGGTGTTCAATTATTCAAGTTTTTTTTACAATGAACCATTATGTTATTTTGCAAGTTGTATTATGAAAGACTGATTAAGAAGTTGTGTATTTCCTTTTTTGAACATGTTTATTCATTGTTGATTTTTTACCCTTTAACTTTAATAACATATTTAAGGATAAACACTTAAATGTTTATAACAATGACTATATATCATCTTACACTATCAGGGAATTTTTTTCTTTGGATGTTTAAGACAAATTTATATTTCTAATTATGTTAGATTTTGATCTAATATTATATGTGCTGAATATATTTTCTCAGTTGTATTTTCAATCCAAGTCATTTCAATTTTGTAGTAGGGGGCTTTTGTCTTTTTTAAAACAATAATTGCCTATGCTTTTGAACTGAGATGTAACTCATAAGTTTGTTTTACTTCTTCATACCATAGTAAAATATAACAATCCAATATACATTTTGTTACTTCCATGGTAATATAACAGACCTCAAACTCATTTCCATATCTTTGATCACTAAGTGTTTCTTGAAATCACTTTAGAGCACTATTGTAACATCGACAATAAACTACAAACACCATAACAGTTCAAAATTTGAACTAACAAACTTCTCAGGGGACATTACAACTATGCACTTTAAGACATATACATAGTGTTTCACTTTTTAACAACAACACTTTGGGAACTTTGCACTTTAAGAACTATGCACTTTAAGACATAAGATAACAATATTTTGACACTAACATTACACTTCATTGCATGTCAAAAACATTAGTTCTAAAGTGATACTTAAATGTAATATATTTACTTTTTCTCTATACCAGTTCACTTTGATATTTCATTACAATCACAAACTAAATTATTTGACCACACTCATATACATTTCTCAACTATAAATCGCAGTCTGAGAGTGATTATAACTTGTCTTACTTCAACCCATATACAATTTGTGTCAGCTTGATACCAATAATGTGTATTCATCATTGTGAATTCAACTCATAACCAAACATGAATTACAACATATGAATGTTCCAACAAAATATTTGTTCATTTTTTAATCACACAAGCCCTTGCATAATTTCTGCTTTTGTAATGGGAGTTATCATGTTATAAGAGGTCAAATCCCTAATATTAAATGAATTTTCCATCAATGAAGTTTTTTTTATTAACACCCCACTGCCTCTCAATTAAATATTTGTTTCTTCCAAATTTATGTCTTAAAAATACATCTCATAGTGAAATCAATCACAATCTTTGGCCGTATCGTGTCAACTCATTACCAGACTTATTAAACTACATAGCCTGCCTTCATTTATTGTGTCTAACCTACTAATGCAAGTGAATCATCCTACATCCCTACGATTTTCAGCAACAAGTATACTTTCTCATCCTCAAAATCTAATTTTCTAACAACACAATAAGACTTTTTTACTATATTACCCTCTTTTTGAAACATAAATACCAAAATACCCTGTTTTGAAACAAAATAACCAAGATGCCCTATTCTCAGTAGGTGCTTATCATCTCAGTTGGCGAGCATGTGAAGGAAAATTGTGCATGAAGGTGATCTCCATCTCAGTTGGCGAGCACATGCAGATTATATATATATTTTTGTCGTTAAACTGAGATGAGGTTTCGAAGATCTACGAAGTCCTAAACGGGGAATGAGGTTTCGTCGTTAAACATCTACATAAGAACGAGGCAATAACATGTATGATAATAATTTAATAGTCAACTTATATATTAATCATGGGATAAGGTATACATGAATCAACAATTCCGACAAAGACAATGTTTAACATGTGATTCATGACATAATAACCACACTCGTAATTCTCGGGTTTTTTCCTTGTCTACAAATTTAAGCAAAAATCACATGAATACAACCACACATGAATGTAAATTAAAGAAACATAATCGTGCCACTTACTTTAGGACATATCCATCTGGGCTTTCTTCTAACATTGTTCATCATATTCACTTGTTCCACAACACTGTACATTGAATTTGAATTAAACATATTACATGACAAACTAATTATAATGTCAAAGAAAATGAATTAAGCATACACTTACGAATTAATCATATCTTTCATTTTGTTTTCCAGTGGATCATGCAAGAAACACAGAAAAGTTATCGTATTCGTCCTAAATAATATGATGATCAATTGTCAATGCCCATTGAATAAACAAGAGCATATATAGGTTAATGGTATTTGCTAAAACAAAACTAAATATAGAATACATAAACATCAACTCCAAAAATACTTACGAACAGAGGAATGGTGCTAAGTAACATTCTTTTCCTCCCTCATTTAACTGTGTTCTCAAGTACTCTTGGATATCTTTTGGTTCATTAAAAGCCCAACGAATTAAAAGTAGACCCAAGATTCCGTAAGTACTCGATTTATTCAGCTCTATACATAGACGGTGAATGTACCTAAATGATTAAAGAAAATGAATAAATTAGGGGTGATGTTCTATAAATGATAATGTTCTATAATGACATGTATATTCAACATATACTTACGTGCACCAAACTTGTAATATCCCGATGTCCAGCCACTTATACCCACCAAGAAAATCCCTTACATCTTTAGGACTATAATATAATAAATCCAAACATGGACAATGTTCTAGCGGGAGAGGTTAAGTTTCATTTATCACCGCAACTTTCAAGTATAACATTATGATTTCATTTGGATTATGGTCCATTATATCATTGCGATTACCCGTAGGGGGGATGGGCTGAACAATTACTTCCTTTTGTAGAAGTATGACGTATAACACTTCTACTAGGAGTTCGATCATCATCATCACCATCAACATTACGGTGATATTCATTTATCCGTTGTTCCAAGTTTTCACTTAATCTCTACATATAATATTCAATTAAAACATAAAACAAAAACAAGCACAATATATATCATACATTTTCGATAAAACACTAACATCTCAAGTAAAGTACATACCAAATATAACTCTTGAAACTTTTCCATATCGTTCTCCCTTTTTTCCTTCTCCCCTTCTAACATTCTCTGTAGTTCTTCTAATTGCTTCTCAAAATTTTCAATCTTCTGTCTTTGTGCAATAATTTCCTGGCTTTCTGTACTTTTACTTTGAGAGCCAAAGAATGACCTCAAGCCGACACCTTCTCCAAGAGCACGGACACGCCCACCATGCTTATCTGTTTTGATAGCTTCTACTAATATGTCATGTCATGCTTGCAGAACAAATATGCCTTCACGGGATGCCTCAACCAACTTATCCTACACAACATGAGAAACTTACATATATTGTTACCAACACATTTAAATAAAAAATAACATAAGCACCACAAATCATAATTACAATTTTTTCGGCAACTACTCTTAACGCCTCAGAGGTGTACTCTTCATCTGGTCTTAATCAAGCCCTCTTCCATTTCTCATGTCTTGAAGGTGGAGATAGGATGCGATCATATCTTGTTTCTGATTGTCTTTCAAGCATGATTTTTTTCTCAAGATTCCTATAACCCCCACGAGACAATCTATGGGGTACTTGTTCTTGGCCTTATTGAGTATTCTGACTTTGCTTTTAACCTGTTATGAACATAGTGGAAAAAAAATGATTAGTATCTATAACTCATTAGTATAACATTATCGGTTACATGATAATAGTACTAACCTTGAATTCCTCAGAATGACGTATCTTTGCAAACCTTTTCCATTATTTCTTCGATATAAAACTATATCGAATCCATGGATGAGCAAGACCACTCTTAGGCCTCCTAATGTAGTCTACGGTGAGTTGTGCCTTAAATCCACTCCAATGAGTACCAGTATATGATATCCATTTTTTTTTCAAATTCGAGTCATCGGTAAACTCAAAATTCAACTACATTTATGAAAATTATAGTATGTAATACCTTAACATCAGTCCATATGCTTTCTTTGACCTTATTATCAACTTGTTTCCAGTCATCAATCAATATATTGACCTTGCTACGTGCAAGGAATGAAACATAACTCTTAAAAGCAGAGTAGTGTTGACAATCCACTACTCTGTACAATGAATCAAACTGGATAGGAATTTTTTCACCTGATGAGTTCCGGATAGATGTGAATTGGGGCATCATTGTCACCTCAAGCCGACACCTTCTCCAACAGCACGGACACACCCACCATGCTCATCTGTTCCGATAGCTTCTACTAATAAGTCATGTCATGCTTGCGGAACAAATGTGCTTTCACGAGCTGCCTCAACCAACTTATCCTACAAAACATGAGAAACTTACATATATTGTTACCAACGCATTTAAATAAAAAATAACATAAGCACCACAAATCATACTTACAATTTTTTTGGCAACTACTCTTGATGCCTCAGAGGTGTACTCTCCATCTGGTCTTAATCGAGCCCTCTTCCATTTCTCATGTCTTGAAGGTGGAGATGGGATGCGGTCATCTCCTGTTTCTGATTGTCTTTCAAGCATGATTTTTTTCTCAAGATTCCTATAACCCCCACGAGACAATCTATGGGGTACATGTTCTTGGCCTTATTGAGTATTCCGACTTCGCTTTTAACCTGTTATGAACATAGTGAAAAAATATATGATTAGTATCTATAACTCATTAGCATAACATTATCGGTTACATGAGAATAGTACTAACCTTGAATTCCTCAGAACGACGTATCTTTGCAAACCTTTTCCATTGCTTCTTCGATATAAAACTATATCGAATCCATGGATGAGCATGACTGCTCTTAGGCCACCTAATGTAGTCAGCCGTGAGTTGTGCCTTAAATCCACTCCAACGAGAACCAGCATATGATATCCATTTTTTTTTCAAATTTGAGTCATCGGTAAACTCAAAATTCAACTACATTTAAATCAATATATAAGTATGTATTAGAAATTATAGATATTGATATCGGTGATATATGAAAATTATAGTATGTAGTACCTTAACATCAGTCCATATGCTTTCTTTGACCTTATTATCGACTTGTTTCCAGTTATCAATCAATATATTGACCTTGCTACGTGCAAGGAACGAAACATAACTCTTAAAAGCAGAGTAGTGTTGACAATCCACTACTCTGTACAACGAATCAAACTGGATAGGAATTTTTTCACCTGATGAGTTCCAGACAGATGTGAATTGGGGCATCATTGTGACACCTCTTTGTGATTTTTTCGTTTGACTTTCAGTTATTTGAGTATCATTGTCTAACGTCTCATTTGTTTGAGTTTCGTCGCTGGTTTCTGGTGAAGAACTCAACAAGGTCGACATCTAAGTTCAAAAACAACAACAACAACATGAACAACAAGAACATAAACATTAACCACAAAATAAAACAACAACAACCACAACAATGGCAAATGAAGTTTACTGTAGATGCATGGGGAAAATATTTTACGTACCCTAAACGTGATGACTAAGTAAATGATGTTGGTGTTGGTGATGGTGTTGTCTTCCTTCCTTGTGGTGACGACGGTGTTTTTGTTCTTTTCCTTCTAGACGGTAACAACTAGGTTGATCGTGATGGTCTTGTCAACTTGGTTGATGATGATGACGCCAATGGCAAATACACAGTGAAGTAGGAACGATGGTGTTTTGGATGAAATCGTGTAATGTTTCATAGTATTGAACGTTAGGGTTTGGGTTGAAATCGTGTATTGTTTCGTCTAGTTTCTATTTGCAATGGAAAAAAGGATACTGAAGAGACAAGCTAACTAGGAGTATATAATATTATCACGCTACCACAACGGCCAATACATGCAACTGTAGTGATATTAAGGAAGTATATTAAAAAGATTGAGTAGATATTTAAAAATTGTATTCTCTCTTATAAAATAATTGTCTTATTTATAAAAAAATTAAAACGATTAATTTATCTAATACAATTTTTAATTGCTTTTATTTTTAATCATATTATTTTTGATATTGTTGTTTACGTTTGATCTTCTACATGTATTATTGATTCAACTTAAATTTATTATTATTTTTAAATTTTTTTCTTTTTTCAATTTTTAATTTTTATGACACTTTCTAAATAAATGCGCGTCCAAATAAGATAATGTTGATTATGATGTGGCTAAGTCCTAAAGAGGAGAAACATGACTCTAAAGGCCACTCCTACACATCTGACTATCTAAGACAATTTAAAATTATGTCTTCATAACATAATAGTAATATTTTAGTAATGTTATGAATAATTGGATGATTTGTCTCCCAATAACTTCTTTCCTTATTTAATCAATTTGCATTTATTATAATGTTTATATGATGTCCTATAAATAGGATCAATCTCATTGTATACGACATAGGAATGAAATAATACACCATCATTCTAATCTTTCTCTCTTCTAGTTTATATTTTTTCTCCTTATTTTATAGCACGTTATCAGTACGAAGCTCCGACATTTAGAAGGTACTAATTTTTTTTAATATTCTCTATGTGTTATTTATAAATATTGATTAGAAAGAAAAAAAAAAAGAAAATCAGTAATGATTTTCATGCATCCCAGAAGGATTACATGAATAATGTTAAAGCATCTCTGAAGGATCGGAAAATAATTTTTTTATATATAGTTCCTGAACTTATCAAACTATCCCTGAAGGATAGCAAAATAAATTATTTATATAGTTCCTAAAGAACTTATAAAGCATCCCTCAAGGATTGCAAAACAATTTTTTTTATATAATGTTCCTGAAGAACTTATCGAACTATCCCTGAAGGATAGCAAAATAAATTATTTATAAAGTTCCTGAAAAACTTATGAACTATCCCTGAATGATAGCAGTTTTTTTTATCATTTGTTATATCATTCACTAAGAGCTATATAAGGTAACATTATTTCTTCTTCTTTTTATAATATATATTTTCTATCCGTTATTTATAATATGTTGATTAGAAAATAATATTTATAGAAGTTCCTGAAGAACTTATCAAGCATCCCTAAAGGATAGCAAAACAACGTTTATATAAGTTTCTGAAAAACTTATCAAGCATCCCTGAAGGATAGCAAAATAACAGTTTATTATATAATTCCTGAGAAGATATAAAATATCCTGAAGGATGGAAAAATAATGAATTTCTGATATAGTTCCTGAAAAACATATAAATAATTTCTGAAGGATTGAAAAATAATGAATTCCTGATATAGTTCCTGAAGAACATATAAAGCATCCCTGAAAGATAGCAAAATAATAAATTTATTTTATAGTTCCTGAATAACTGTAGAATTGCAAATATTATTATTTTTATTAATAAAGTATTTGTGATTGAGTTCTTGAATAATATTATAGTAAAAATTGTGCAAATGATTATATTTTAATTTTGATGGATGAAATTATTTATAGTTCCAGAAGAACTTAAAAATTTAATATTATTATTAATAACATAGTTTGTTTCCATTGATCAGAAAATCAATGATTATTTTTATGCATCCGAAAATAAGTGCATCAATCATGTTGAACAATTCCAGAAGGATTGTATCAATAATATTTAAGAATCGCAGAAAGATTAAATCAATAATGTTGAAATTTCCCGGAAAGATTACAAATATTATTATTTTTAGTAATAAAAGATTTGTGATTGAAATACTGAATAACTACTGAAAAATATATCATGATTGTAAATTTATTAATATTTAAAAATATATATTTCAACGTTATTAATTTTTGTTATTGTGATTAGTGTGTTTTATAAATAAATAAAAAACAAATTGCTCAAATATAAAGTTATTTTTTTTTATTGAAATTTTTATATTGTAAAGATAAGTCTTAATGGTGATTTGATTGAATAAATTATTTTCTTAGAAAAATGCATTTTATAGTGTACATATATTTTCCTTTGTTAAATTTTTTAATGAACAAATATTTATTTCTTTTATTAATTTATAGTTCTTGCATAAAATCTGTAGAGTTATTTATATTTGTTGAACATTTTTGGTACTCTACATTCTATATACATAAAACGTTAGAAAATATAGTAATGTATTTTACGTACTATGTGATTATTAGTAAAATTAAAAAAAATGATTTAGATGTGAAAATTGTAATTAAATTGTTTGCCATCAATTTATATGAATATATTTTATACAAATAATTTTATTATTTACTATGTATTATTTATTATGGATTGATACAAATTATAAGAATAGAATCGTATGTATTATTCTAAACCAGAAGTTTAGAAATCACACTTAAGTGTGTTGTTGGCAAAATCAGTTGGGTCGTCTCGAATGTATTATGATGCGAAAATTAGTATTGAAGAACCTGAAGTTTCTTCAATCCAATAAGTTTTGCATGTTCCTAAAGGAATCTAAAATCTTATAAGTTCAGTTTTTATATAACATATGTAAGATGATATTTGTTAATCAATACATCAATCATGTAGACGGTTTAAACATTTTATGATATTAACTATTGCATCGACTAAAAGATCATGCATATGTTTGTTGTCTACTCACAACCAGGAGTTTGTGAAATTGTTTTCTCAACTAAAAGATTATGAATATGTTTATGATCCGAAAAACTAGTATTGAAGAACCAGAAGTTTCTTCACTCCGATAAATTTTTGTGTGTTTCTCATGGAAAATAAAAATGTGAGAAATTGAGTTTTCATGACATTAATTGTTGCATCGACTAAAATATCATGCACATGTTTATTGTCTACTCACAAACAGAAGTTTGTGAAGTTGTTTTCTCAGACTAAGATCTAAATTTCTGAATTTTTTAGAACTTTCTTGACAAGTATCACATATATTATTAAAATTGATATTGAACATCTTGTAGCACATGCTCATAAAAAAAATGGACTTGAAGATCCATTCTTTAGACGTCTAAAGTTAATTTATATGGTTGATACTTGTGAGATTATAAATTCTAAATTAGATATTTGAAACACGCAAAACATGAATATTAAGATATTTATTCGCATCAAGCCAACACATTGCGATACATTCCTCCTTCCTTGATGTATAATGTATTTCAGGTTAATAACCTGATACTTCTCATCTAAGTAAACTTTTGGATGTGTTGTGTATAATTCAATTGCTCAAGTATAGTATGCTAAGATGAGTTTTGAAAAAATGTTGAAAATTCATTTTATATGAATATCGTATTTGAGGTTTATCTTGGTCCAATAATTGGATAGGTGCTTGAAGCTCAGTAAGCTGATTATCAATTGATAAATTAATTTTCCCAACATTAGAGGGAGAGAATAAGCAGCTCAAAGTGTGAACCAGAAGTTCAAATATGAACAATTTGAAATGAAATATATTATATTATTTGATCCTCGAAGTTCAAAACACAATTCATTTGTAAAGTCTATGAAACAAATTATCAGATGCTAATATTCCAATTAAAGTAGATTCTCTTGTTAGATAATCTAATATTGAAAATGAGTTGTAGTCGCGCCTGAAGCGTGGTAGAAAAGTCGGTTCTAATGTCAAAGAGTTCTCTACCAAGAAAAGAAACTAAAGTTAAAGATGACCCAAGTGAGGATATGAAAATTCTAAGAGCACTTTGACATAATTTAATTTTCAGCTCCAGAAGAACTAATCAAGTACTTGAAATATGAAATAAAGAGATCTCGATAAATTATGTCATGGATGAAATAGAAAGAAACCGAAATTAAGATAACCAAATAAAGTCGACATTGGCAATGTATTTGTATACAATATAGCGCTAAAGATGATAAACGATAACGAGGATCGTGAAACAAAGTCTACGAAAGATTGTAGACAAAGTGAGAATTTGTCAAAATGAACAAATCATGAATCAAAGTCTATCAAAGATTGTAGACAATGTGAGAATTGGCAAAAAATGAACAGATCATGAATCAAAGTATATCCAAAATTATAGACAAAATAAGAATTGACCAAAATAAATAGATTCAATTGAAGAATAATTGAACTCACTTTAAAAGTGGATCGTTTTTGGACCCGTAGTCTGAATACCTCGAGGTGTGAAACCAATTTGATATAAATGAGTTTTGTGAAGAAGCAAAAATAAGAATGGTGAAATTGTGAGATACAAAGCTTGAGTCATTTTTCAATAATCTTCACAAAGACCTAAGATTTATTTTGATGAAACATATCCACCTGCAGTGGATGCAATTCAATTCTTGATATTTAATTATGTTTATAGCACATGAAGGGCTTAATTTGCACATGATGGATGTTGTAACATCTTATCTGTATGGTTCACTTGATAGTGAAATTTACATGAAACTCCCTGAAGGGTTCAGTATACCAGATGCACATAATTATGGATCTCGAGAAAGGTACTTCATAAGATTGAACAAGTCTCTCTATGGGCTGAAACAATCTGGACGAATGTGGTATAATCGTCTCAATGAATATTTGCTTTGAGAGGGATATACAAATAACTCCATTTATCCTTGTATTTTTATAAAAAGATCAGGAAAGGAATTTGCAATAATAGCTGTCTATATGGATAACATAAATATTATTGGAACTCCTAAAGAGCTTCCAAAAGCTATGAATTGTTTAAATAAAGAGTTTGAGATGAAGGATCTAGGAAAGACAAAATTATGTCTAGGTTTGCAAATTGAACATTTGGCCAAAGGAATATTTGTAAATCAAGAAGGCTATATTGAAAAAGTGTTAAAATGCTTCTATATGGACAAATGTCACCCGTTGTCTACTCCAATAGTTGTTACATCATTAGATGTGGAGAAAGATCCTTTCATACCTCGAGAAAAGGATGAAGAGTTGCTTGGTCCTGAAGTACCATATCTCAGTGCAATTGGAGCACTAATGTACCTTGCTAATTATACACGTCCTGATATATCATTTGGTGTTAATCTATTAGCAAGATATAGTTCTTCACCTACACGAAGACATTGGAACGGAGTCAAACATATACTCCATTACCTTAGAGGTACAATAGACATGGGTTTTTTTATAGCAAAGTATCCAGATTTGAAATAACAGGTTATGCAGATGCAGGTTACTTATCAGACCCTCATAATGGTAGATCACAAACAGGTTATTTGTTTACATGTGGGGGTACAACTATTTCATGGAGATCAGTCAAACAAACCATAGCAGCAACATCATCTAATCATGCAGAACTTTTAGCACTACATGAGGCAAGTCGAGAATGCGTTTGGTTGAGATCCTTAATCCAACACATACAAAATACTTATGGTTTGTCTTCAGGAAAAATAAATACGACGACCATATATGAAAATAATACTGCATGCATCACTCAATTGAAAGATGGTTACATTAAAGGAAACCGAACAAAACATATCTCTCCAAAGTTCTTTTTCACTCATGATCTTCAAAAGAACGGTGATGTAAACATCCTACAAATTCGTTCATGTGACAATCTTGCAGATCTTTTCACAAAGTCACTCCCAAGTAGTACTTTTAATCAACTAGTACAAAAGATTGGTCTTCATCATCGAAGAAATAATCGTTCAGCTGAGGGGGAGAAATGAATTTGTTTTAAAAGGATATTGTACTCTTTTTTCTTCACTAGATTTTTTTCCACTGGGTTTTTTCTAGTAAGGTTTTAACGAGGCATATCCAAAACAAACATCCAAGGGGGAGTGTTATGAATAATTGGATGATTTGTCTCCCAATAACTTTTTTCCTTATTTAATCAATTTGTATTTATTATAATGTTTATATGATGTCCTATAAATATGATCAATCTCATTGTATACGATAGACGAATGAAATAATACACCATCATTATAATATTTCTCTCTTGTAGTTTATATTCTTTCTCCTTATTTTATAACAAAAATTAATTAATTTAAATTTAAATTTTGTTTTATAAAGATTTTTTTGGATGTGCGATAATTTATTTAAGAATCTTGCTAACGAGTGCGCCTCGGACACTCTTTAATGATTCCAAATAAATAAAATAGTGTATAAAAAAGCTAACTATTTTAATTTTTAAAGCATTAAATACACATATTTTATAGAAAAAATTATTATTTTAAAGTCTTAAAAGTGCTTATGGAATCCTCTTTAGTAGAAGAGTTTATTAAATTATTTTAATCAATTTTATATATTACTTTAGTTGCAATTCGTAAAAATAATATCAATCCATCAAAATACTCTTCGCATACTTTAAAAAATAGTCATAATAGAAAAAACATTAACAAAGTTTTAAAACGTGAAAATAGTTAATATCAAAATTTCTAATATGTAATAGGACTTAACATTTTGTTATCTATGAGAATAGTTTTTAAATTAATTATTCATATGATGATATAAATTATAAAAAAATATTTACTTAATTATCATAAAAAAAATAACTTAATAATAATAATAATAATTTTTATTATATAAATATTAAAATATGAATATTTTTTAAATTGGTTGGGTTGGTGGCCTATCCCTGGATCGAGCATGCATAAATTTTTGAGGTCATAATTCGAAGATGTGTCAAGTTTACCAATAAATCAATGTATTGTTTGCAGAGAGAGAGAAGCTTTGAAGTGACAATTTTTTATCAATATCTTTGATGTTTTATAGATCAAAACAACATATTTGTGATACTTTTATAAACAGATCTTGATAAGGCTGAGATAGAAGAACAATGTATGTAGCAGACGAAGTCATAGTAGTCTGAATTCTTGATGAATGTAAGACTTTATAAAATTTTGTATAAAAAAAATCTGAAGAATCTAAAATCTATCTAAAAAATTTCTTTTTCAAATACCAAGTAGAGCTGCCGATGATTCCTCTAAAACTTTCCCAAATGTGAGAATATTTGACTATTTTTTAAAAATATTTAATAACATCGTAACATATTTATTCCAATAAAAATGTACTTCCTTTATATAAGAGAGTTCATAAAAACTTTTTATAAAATAAAGGATGATTTAACGAAATGAAATAAAAATAAAATAAATGTACAATCAAATAATATCAAAGATAATAAAAATTAAATATTTTAACACCACAAGTGTATATATATTGATCATGTTGAACTTTCTTATGGAATAGCCAAAACTTGTTTGGGACCACATAAGTCATGCAAGCAATAGCGACTCACTATCTTTTACTGATTGAAATGAACAAAGATCCATATGGAAAGACGTAGAAATGAACAATGCTATTAATAGATGTTTCATTTCACTTAGTGTAATGTGAATATAAGACAATCTTGAAAAAGACATTTTTCATAAATGTGTCATTTCACTTACAATAATGACACCAATGGAATCGAGAGATATTCATAATCTTGACAGGAATATGACCCGCCTTTGTTAAGAAATGAATAATTACAATGCTATTAACATGTCATTTTGTAAACACATGAAAATGAAGTTTGATTTAGATTGAGAGGATACAACTCTACACGCCTAAAGTTAGAATATTGTTTAACTCAAAAGACATTTATTGTGCGAGTTATTTTTTAATACTTTCTTTTTCACACAAAAAATTACAAGCAAGGATTATATTAAAAGAGTACAGGAGTACACTAACCCGATTACAAAATGAGGGAAATAATCCAAATACAAGAAGAAATTAGAAACCAATTGAATCATAGGCTAGAAAATGCAAAGGAACCTTGCAAAAATCATAAAAGTTACAATTAAAATTAAGAATATCTTGTAATACCCCATATTTTCTAAAATGTTTAATTGGATATCAGTTGGGATCAACTGAGTTCTAATGTATTTTATCTGTGGTCAGTTGGAACAGTTAGAGCTCCTAAGTACTCTGAATGTTGTCAATTGGGATCAATAGGATAACTAGTGAGCTATGAAGAGATCAAATATTGATGAAAGGGACGTACCAATATTAATAAGTATAAGAGATGATATTTTGGTACTCAAATATTTGGTCATTTGGTGTTAGATGGTAAAATATCAAATGGAGATATTTTACACTATTATATATATATATATATATATATATATATATATATATATATATATATATATATATATATTGAAGAGAAAAGAAGAAAGTTGGTAAGAAGAAAGAAAGAAAGAAAAAAAGAGGAAAAGAAGAGAAAGGGGGAAAGAAGAGGAGAAGAAAGTCATGGAAGAGGAAGAAGAGGAATTCATCATCATCAATCCATCTCATTTTCTCCATTGCAAGGTGAGTTCCATTAGATAGCTTAACATTGGGGGAAAAACATGAGAAATTGGTGGGTTAGGTTTTGTGGGGAAAAATATGTATAAATGTGAAATTTGATGTTGATGCATGTTGATTTGATGATTTGTATGTTTAATAATGTTCTACCATGTTTGTTAGAGTGTTTGGATGTATTTTGGTGGTTAGGGTGGAAGTTTTGGCCATGGAAGACCTGCTTTTCACGGTGATGGAATTCTGGATTTTGTATGGGTCGCACAGCGAGCTGAAAGCGAGCTCCTCGCCTAGAGCTTGCATAAAGACTATGGTAACGTTTTGGTTCTGTCCAGGCCTCGTTCAGGGATCGCACAACGAACTCAAAGCGACCCAGCCTCGCTTTCTTGTCGCACAACGACCATGACAGAATGTTGTTTTCCCCTTTCTTATTTCATTCATATCTTTTGAACCATAACTCGGATCGAGGAACGGTCGGAAGAGTTGAAAGTTATTCCAATGCTCTACGTAATAAAAAGAGATGTTCGATTAATTGAATAGTATTAGATTGAATGAATGTGGAATAATATGTGTGCATTAATTTTACTTGACTTATTATGTCACTACATGGTTTTATGTATGATATATGTATATGTTCATATGTTTGATTTTGTGATAACATGCTTAAAACAATATAAACATAAGTGTGGAAACCTAGGCATAAAACTAAAAAATGGATTATGTGAGACATTGGATCGAACTCTAGTTTAGCATGCAGTCGAAGTCTGCTCACATGTTGTAGTCGAATTGGATTCTAGTATGTAGTTGTTGAATTGGGCCTTGTGTTAAGGATCCAATTGTTTAAGTTAGCTTGTACCCTAAGTTATCTTGTAATGGGTAATTGTTAAAAGGGCCATTAGTTTAGTATGTTAGGTTTTATTATAAATAGCATACTAGTCTCTCATCTTAAGCGTGGTGTGACAAACCCTAATTAGGGTGAAAGGGTTATTTGTTATTCTTGAGTACTTGTAATTTGATTTAAAGAGAAAGTAAGGAATAACAGTTATAACCAATCTTTGTTGTTCTCCTTGTTTTTCCTTAACTCTAACCCTTGTGTGTTTCTTGATCATAAAGAAACCTATTATACTTTGTTTTAAGGCCTCCTAATTCACAACAAATTGGTGCGGTGAGCATGAAGAAGATGTCTTCAATAAAGTATGAGATTGAAAAGTTCACCGGAGTGAACGATTTTGGTCTGTGGCGCTTAAAGATGAAAGCCCTACAGGTACAACAGGGTTGTTTGGAAGCGTTGAAGGGAGAAGCAGCCATGGACGTTGTGTTAACGGAAAAAAAAAAGATGGCTATGATAGAGAAATATCACAGCGCAATATTGTTGAGCCTCGGTGATAAGGTTCTTCGAAAGGTATCAAAGGAGACTACGACATCAGGGTTATGGTTGAAACTTGAAAGTTTGTACATGACCAAATCCATGGTGAATCGACTCTACCTGAAGCAAGCTTTATATTCATTCAAGATGAGTGAAGAAAAAGTGTTGGCTTAGCAGTTGGATATGTTCAACAAGCTCATTCTTGATCTTGAAAATATTGATGTAAAGATCGATGATGAAGATCAAACACTGTTGTTGTTGTGTACTTTGCCCAGAACACATGTTCACTTCAAAGAAACTCTCCTGTATGGAAGGGGGTCCCTGAGCTTTGAAGAAGTTCAATCATCCTTGTATTCTAAGGACATGAACGAACAAAAGGAGAATAAACCTTCGACGGTTGGTGAAGGTTTGGCCGTTAAGGGAAAATTCTTGCGAAAGGATGGTAAGTTCAACAAGAAGAAAGGTAAAAGTCAGCAGAAATCTTATAGTGGTGAGGCATCTGGTATTCGATGCTATCACTGTAAGAAGGAGGGACACACAAGAAAGGTGTGCCATGAACGCCTGAAAGATCATGGAGGTAAAGATAATGGCAACGCATCCATTGTTCAAGATGACTTCGACTTATCTGATGTTCTTGTGGTTTCAAGCAGCGACTCAAGAAAAGAGTGGATTATGGATTTAGGTTGCACTTGGAACATGACTCCAAACATAGAATTGTTCAACAAGCTATGTGATCAAGATGATGGATCAGTGTTGCTGGGAAACAACAAAGCTTGCAAAATTGCAGGTATTGGATATGTGAGATTCAAGCTCCATGATGAGTCAATAAGGTTATTGACTGAAGTCAGGTATGTACCTGATTTGAAGAGAAATTTGATTTCTCTTGGTGAATTCGACAAGAAGGGATATGTTTATCAAGGAGAGAAAAATATCCTAAGAGTCATGAAGGGGTTGAAGGAAGTCTTGAGAGGCGTGAAGAAACAAGGCTTGTATACCCTTAAGGCTGAAGTTGTAAGTGGTTTGACAAATGTTGCATCCACGAAACCTTTGTTGAAGACAGAAATTTGGCACATGAGATTGGGCTATGTTAGTGAAAGGGGTCTGGTCGAATTGGGGAAACACAATCTGCTTGGAGGAGACAAAGTCGAAAAGCTGAAATTTTGTGAACTCTATGTACTTGGAAAATCTTGCAGAGTGAAGTTCAAAAAAGGCAAACAAAGAACTCATGGATCCCTTGATTACATCCATGTCGATCTTTGGGGGCTTGTAAAGTGTCCATCACATTCAGGAGCAAGATATTTTCTATCCATAGTCGATGATTATTCCAGAAAGTTATGGGTATTCATCCAGAAGACTAAGGATGAAACTTTTGAGAATTTCTAAGGTTGGAAGACTCTGGTCGAAAATCAGACTGGCAGAAAGGTCAAGAGGTTAAGAACCGACAATGACCTTGAATTTTGCAATGAGGCGTTCGACAATTTTTATGTTGCCTCAGTTATTGCAAGGCACAAAACTACTGCAGGTACTCCACAATAAAATGGTTTGGAAGAAACGTTTAATAGAACTATTTTGGAAAAAGTTAGATGCATGTTGACTAGTACTGGATAAAAGAAGGTGTTTTTGGCTAAGGCTGTTTGACAGCAACATATCTGATAAACAGATGTCCTTCGACTGCATTAGATATGAAGACATCTGAAGAAGTTTGGTCGGGACATCCACCTAGTCTCGATAGACTGAGAGTATTTGGCTGCATGGCCTATGCTCACATTAGGCAAGACAAGGCTGAACCTAGAGCTCTGAAATGTATGTTCATGGGATACCCTGAAGGAGTCAAAGGTTATAGGCTATGGTGCCTAGAGCCAGGTCACAGGAGATGCATCACCAGTCGAGATATAGTTTTCAATAAAGCTGAGATGACCTTCAAGAAAACTGATGATGTTGACGAAGAGCTGGAACAGGGAGAGATTCCTGTTGAGGTGGATCATGTTGATACTGAATTGCGTATCCTAGATGAAGTCAAAGAAGAAGCAGAAGCTATTGTCAAAGACGAGGAGACTGATAATGACTACCTGCTAGCAAGAGACAGGCCGAGGAGAGTCATTAAGCCACCTCAGATACTTGGTATGCAGATCTTATAGATTATGCCTTAATCTCTGCAAGTGAGGTTCTCGATGAAGAACTTATAGACTATAAGAAAGTTATGAGGAGTCGAAAGAAGACTGAATAGCTGAAGGCTATGGATGATGAAATGAAATATCTTCATGATAAAAACACCTAGGAATTGATCAAGAAACCTGCTGGAGGCAGGTTAGTCAGCTGTAAATGGATTTTCAAAGTTAAGGAAGGAATCGGAGGAGTGGCGTCGAAGAGATACAAGGCAAGATTGGTCTCTAGGGGGTTCACTCAGAAACAAGGTGTTTACTTCAACAATGTGTTCTCTCTTATTGTGAAGCACAGGTCCATTTGAATGTTGCTTGCCACGGTGGCACAGTTCGACCTTGAACTTGAACAAATGGATGTGAAGACTGTGTTCTTGTATGGTGATCTAGATGATACAATCCTGATGAGGCAACCTGAAGGGTGTGTCGAAAAGGGGAAGGAAGATTATGTGTGCAAGCTGAAGAGATCTTTATATGGACTGAAACAATCTCTTCGACAGTGGAATAGGAGATTCGACTAGTTCATGGCACGCATAAGTTTCATTATAAGTCAGTTCAACCGCTATGTTTACTTCAGATTTGACCTGGTAATTCATTTGTTATTTTATTGCTTTATGTGGATGATATTCTAATAGCAAGCAACAATGTCGAAGATGTAATGAGGATGAAGGCTGAACTCAATAAGAAGTTTGACATGAAGTATCTAGGAGCTGCATCCAGAATTCTTGGGGTTGACATCCGAAGAGATAGAAAGCAGTCAAAATTATGCTTATCTCAAGAGGCATACCTACGGAAGATTCTCGAAAAGTATGCTATGTCGAATTCAAAGCCTGCTGTGACTTCGACAAACCCTCAATTCAAGCTGAGTATAGATCAGTGTCCCAGTACTGATGTCGAAAAAGCTTATATGAATAACATTTCATATGCTAATATAGTGGGTTCTTTGATGTATGCTATAGTCTTTACTAGACCCGACATAACATATGCAGTATGTCTTGTAAGCAGGTACATGACGAATCCTGGAAAGGCTCACTGGGAAGCATTGAAGTGGATTTTAAGGTACATAAATGGGTCTCTGAATAGAGTCATAATTTATGGTGGAGCCTTGGGTCAAGATAGTAAAGCAGCAATCGAAGGATATGTCGACTATGATTATGCAGGTTGTATCGATTCCAAAAAATCTATTTCTGGATATGTGCTCACTATTTTTGGCACAAAAATCAGTTGGAAAACAACACTTTATAAGGTTGTTTTCTTATCAACCACTGAAGCGGAATACATCATCCTAACTGAAGTTGTGAAGGAAGCATTGTGGCTTGAAGGTTTTGCAAAAGGTCGAGTTGTCACTGTTAAATGTGATAGTCAAAGTGCAATACACCTGTCGAAGAATTCAGCTTATCATGAGCGAACCAAGCACATTGATGTGATGATGCATTTTGTCAGAGGGGTAATCGAGCGTGGAGAAGTCCAAGTGCTGAAGGTTTCGAAATATCATAATGTTGCTGATATGATCACCAAGACGTTGCCTAGTTGCAAGGTTTTCCACTGTATGCAGTTGATAAAGCTGCGTGAAGAAAACTAGTCTGTTTCTTGATGTTAGAGTTAGATCCAAGGTGGAGATTTTGAGATATTGGATCGAACTCTAGTTTAGCATGCCGTCGAAGTCTGCTCACATGTTGTTGTCGAAGACCTACATGCTATAGTTGAATTGTGTTCTAATATGTAGTTGTCGAATTGGATCTTGTGTTAAGGATCCAATTGTTTAAGTTAGCTTGTACCCTAAGTTAGCTTGTAATGAGTAATTGTTAAAAGTCCCATTAGTTTAGTATGTTAGGTTTTATTATAAATAGCATACTACAAATCCTAATTAGCGTGAGAGGGTTATTTGTTATTCTTGATTACTTGTAATTTGATTTAAAGAGAAAGTAAAGAATAACAGTTATAACCAATCCTTGTTGTTCTCCTTGTTTTTCCTTAACCCTAACTTTTGTGTGTTTCTTGATCATAAAGAAACCTATTATACTTTGTTTTAAGGCATCCTAATTCACAACAGATTAAAAAGAGAAATAGGTTGCAAGTATGACTTAGATGACACTGTAGGGTGACATTCATGCTATGATACCTAGGTGTGTGTCATGGATGAATGGTTGCCATAGTTGTGAGTAAGATGCATTGTATGGAACATGTAGGGTTATTGTATTATATTGTGATTAAGGTGAATGTGTTCGCCTTATAATTCTCAAATACAATCACGTTGTGTCGTGTTTTATCACGTAGTCGAAAATAACCATTGACTTGTGTCATCCCAAGAGTTGATGCTTATGTAGAGCTCCTTTGGGGTGTACGCACCATTACTTTGGCAGGAGTTCCTTTAAATGAATGGAGCCTACGGATATGAGACTTGATATGGGGGTGGTCCCATGGGAAGTGACGATTCATCTGGGAATAACCTTGAATCTGAATCCATTCATTTATCCTGTGTGTCAGGATGAATCCTACGGGTAAGAGAGTTGAGATGGGGGTGGTCACATGGGAAGTGATGATTCATGTGGAAATAACCTTGAATCTGAATCCATTCGTATGTCAAAGTATGCTACAAGGATCTGTGACCCACGCTAAAAGTCCTAAACGTAGGTGAGGCGGCGGGGAAGTTTACCTTGGTACAGTTTTCGATTAGTTATCTTTTGTGTTGATGAACTCAATGGACATGTTTCCATACACTGGGAATTGTGTAAACTCGAGTCTTATCCCTTTCCCTTTTGACTTGAGGTAGAATTTAATTAGAACCCTGTAGAGCCGAGTGAACTCATAAGATTAGGGAACTCGCTGAGATTATTATCTTATTGTTGTTGCTTTTCAGGTATTGTTTGCATGTTTAGTTTACAAGTGGAGCTATGCATGGGTGTTTCAAGAGAAGCTTAGATTGTGTTTTTCCCTGTGTATTATGTATCTTGTACAATTATGGATATTGTACTCAGATCTTAGATTTTATTGCTTGGAACTTTCCATATCTTGTACCATTGTTGTTCTTGTATGTTTTGTAAAATGGTCAAGTATGTAAATTATGCCAATAGGCACTTATGATGGTGTCGGTACAAGGTAATAACACTTGTATGATATTATTCTAGATATTTATTATACAGGGCATTACATATCTCCTATGTGTGCCCATCTCCAAACCATTATCTTAATATTCCAAATGAGGTATGAAACATTAAATTTCTCACCTTTAAACAAAATGGTGTTCCTCATCATCCAAATACACCAACAAGAGGCTAACCAAATACTACCTTCCCTGCCTTTTTCAACTTTCTTCGATTTGAAAAACTCCATCCAAAGCATGAAATCGCTATGGATATCATCAAAATAATGTTGAATCTTCATACTAACCCACGTGGAAATCTCGCTCCACACTTTTTTAGATACAACACAATTGAAAAAAAGGTGGAGCAAACTTTCAGACACATCAGAATAGAAAAGGGAGGAAATTTGATTAAAAGGAATAATACCTCTAATTAATAAAAGACCCTTGGTAGGTATTCTATTCAAAAGAAGTCTCCACCCAAAAGCTTTCATTCTAAACCGAATAGAACTCTTCCATAAGTTAACGAATGATTTTTCCTTTCCTGCATCAATAGCGGCAGGTTGTTGTTCTGAACAAAGCAGGGTGTATCTAGACTTAACCGTGAATCCAGCAATCGTATCAGGTATCCAAGTTATGCAATCCAAAGCCTCACGAGAAGGAGAAGTAGAACCAATTCTGTCCGTCAAATCCTGAATTATGGACATAATATGCAGATCAGAACAAACAACGATGCCGAAGTCACCCCACTTCCATCCTTCAGTAGTCCAATCTCCCGTCCCACAACTTTCTCAAACTTTAAATTGCTAATGCAAAATAAATCTTGGAAGATATCAACCAGTCTGTCATCACCTACCCAAATAGCAGCCCAAAAAGAAATAGAATTATCGTTCCCCAAGACGAAATGACAGTTGTCTTTGAAAGCTCCACCTAAATTCCTTTTCTCCAAAGATGTTATGTCCCTCCACCAAAATGAACCTAAACATCTATCACTATTGACAAAATGAAAAGATTCAATAAAGGAAATGTCTTTGTACCTCGCTCTCAATAACTCAATCCATTTAGCTTCCCTATTCTCCAAAAGACGCCACCTCCACTTGTAAAGCAAAGCAATGTTGAATTCTTCAACTCTTTTGAAGCCGAGACCACCCAAATTGAGTGGTAAACAAATATTTTTCCAAACCATCCAGTGGACTCTCTGTCTATCTTCTACCCCTCCCCAAAGAAATTTATTTTTTAACCTAGTACTCTCTTTGCAAACCTTAACCAGAGCCCTATAAAACGACATCATGAAAACAGGCAGACTGCTCCACACGGAACACAACATAGTTATTCTTCCTCTAATGCTTAACGTTCTACTTTTGAAATTGGACAACTGGGGTTCCATCTTGCGCAACAAGAAATTCCAAGAGGAAATGTGCCTAAGATTCATGCCTATTGGAATTCATAAGAAACTAAAGCCTTTTCCTTCTATCTTGCAAGATAAATAATTTTCAGCCGCATCCAAGAAATGAGAATTGATGTTGATGCCGATTAACTTGTTTTTCATGAAGTTAACTCCAAGCCCCAATATTACTTCGATTCCTCTCAGTACTGATTTAATAGCCCATAAATGTTTCCAACTACCATCTCCTACTAATAAAGTATCGTTGGTAAATTGAAGAATATCCACCATACAATTATCGTTTAACTGAAAACCTGAAAAATCACCATTAAGGACAAAGCTTCTAACCAAACCGGATAAACCTTCCGTAACAAAGACAAACAAAAATGGAGACATAGCATCTCCCTATATAAGACCTCTTCCTACCTTAAAATCCTTCGTCGGGCTTCCATTAACTAAAACCGACATGTAGCTAGAAAACATTGTTGCATCCATCCACTTTAGCCAAAGATCTCTGAATCCCATCCTTCTCAACATGAGTTTGAGAAAATTCCAAGACACCTTATCGTATGTTTTTTCAAAATTGACCTTAAAAAACAAATTTTAATAATCCCTTTTCCAAACAAAAGATCACAAATTAAATACTCTAATTTGAAAATAATATTGTTTTGTTGTAAAGCTTCCACCATTTGGGTTGGTTATAAAGTTTCTGCTGTACATGCCAAATATATTTTGAGCTGAGTTGTGTAGTCGGACAAGGTTAAGCATGAACTAGACTAAGATAGCAAGAAAGGTCGAGCAATGTAGAGAGCTAGGCAAGTATCATCCATAACCCGGGTCGGTCAGGGAGCCCAACTCCCATCAGCCGAACTCCTACGAGGCCGAGTACTGACCTCCATCAACCTGGTACTTACGCCGAACATGAACTCAATTGGCACACCAACAGTTGTAACGGTGACGGCGCATCAATGCGGACGTTACCAGAGCTTCAAAGCCTACATTCCTGAAGGGGAGTTACAACAATGATGGCCATGTAACGTCAGAAGGCCAAGAGACTTCTCTTAATGGCATATCTTAATGGAAGGTTATAAAGGGGCCCCCACATGAGGATTAAGTAAGACACAATCTTCTTGAGACAATACACAACACAAGTATAGCTCTCAAACCCCCAAATATCCCTCATATTATAGACAACGTAGCTCTTCTTGTCCAGGACAAGGGGAATTAGCACTTTTGGTGTATCTAACCATTTTTTGCTAGAACATTTGGCGCCCACCGTGGGGCCTAGGTACAACTCTCCCAGGCCACACCTTACACTAACAACATGTCCTTTGAAGGAGATCCTCCAGACATGGCTCAACTGCTAGCCATGATGGGGGTCATGCTTCAGCAGAATAAGACGCTGCAAGACAATATACAAGTTCTGCAACAACAAAGTCAGGTTGACGGCGACCGTGAGGAGGATGTTCTCGAGCCACAACCTCTTTCTCAAGAGATATGGGACAACCACGTCCCAAAAAACTTTAAAGCACCATCACTAACCTCTTATGATGGGAAGACGGATCCTCGGGAGCATGTTATTGCCATTAACAATCAGATGGCCATAGTTGACCCTTCGGATTCAGTGAAGTGCAAGCTCATGTCTGGTACCTTTAAGGATGTAGCTCTAAAATGATACATGAGCCTTCCTCGAATCTCCATCGTAAGCTTCGAAAACTTGACTAAGAAGTTAGTACAACACTTCTTGGCAAGCAAGCGCCGAAAGGTGTCCACGAGCACATTGTTCAGTGTTCGACAGAAACAGTCAGAATCACTACGTAAGTACCTGGCTCGATTCAATGAGGAAACCCTCAAAGTATCTCATCCAAACCAGGAACTATTTGTGGGAGCTTTTCAACATAGATTATGAGCTGGAGAGTTTAATGAGTCGTTAGCTCAGAAGCCGGCTATGAGCATGGACGAGATGACTACTCGGGCTGAGTGTTACATCAAAGAAGAAAAAAGTAACCAAGAGAAAAGAGCCCGAGACAGAAGTGAAAAGACAAGGAGCAAGGAAGAGGCATCGAATAGGAGAAAGGAGCATCCTCGGGTAGCTATGCGTGAGTGACATGCTCCCAGACCATACAGACAGTCATATGAGCCGAACAGAGACCTCACCCCATTGAATGCAAGCAGGGGAGATATCCTTAAAGAAGTCGGCCATATGAACCTGTTACCGGAGCCTCGTCGTCCCAAAAGAGCCAACGCTATCATGAGAAGGCAACCTAAAGCTTGGTGTAATTACCATCGTATACAGGGACATCACACCGAGGAATGTCAACAGCTGAAAAAATAAATTGAAGCTCTAATCCAGAGAGGTCATCTCTTGGCATATGAGAGGATTCTCAACCACAAAATAACAAGAGAAGTCCCCGCCGAGATGACCCGGGAGCAGAAAAGTCAGCCCGAAAGAAGAGTTCAGATGCCTAAAAGGGTCACGAGACAAAGACAACTCGACACACGCTAAACATCATCGCTGAAGGGTTTGCTGGTGGTGGAGAAACAAGTTTGGCCAGAAAGAGATATGTTAGGGCAGTCATACACATCGACCAGAGATCTCCAAAGAAGCCGGAAGGCAACTTAGATGTTGTAACATTCTCGAAACGAGACGCCATAGGAGTCCTGGATCATGAAAATGGTCCCATGGTTATTAAAGTACAAATAAGAGACTGGAGCGTGAAAAGGGTATTGATAGACCCCAGAAGCTTAGCCGACGTACTATATTGGGATGCTTTCAGAGGAATGGGGCTCGATACAACCGAGTTATTACCATTCAAAGGTAGTCTAGTAGGATTCTCAGGAGAACAGGTGCAGGTGCTCGGGCACCTAGCGTTGCCGACCACCTTTGGCAACACGGCTAATGCAAAGACTGTCCGAGTGAGGTACCAAAAAGTAAATCCTGCTTCACCCAATAACATCATTATAGGACGACCATCATTCAATGCTCTGGAAGCTTCGCTTTCAACTCTGTATTTGACCATGAAATTCCCACTCAGAGATGGCCGGGTAGGTACTGGCGAGAAAGTGTTATAAGGATAACCTAAAGTTGAAAAGAATGGAACCCGCAGAAGAAGCAGATCACAAGAATACCCTCAAAGTTCACCTGGTCGACATAGACCCGCGTGATGATTCAGTTGAAGACAACATAATTCCCAATGAAGAAACAAAGCAAGTCCAGATTGGGCACCTACCGTCCCATGTTACACACATCGGAGTCAACTTGTCCCCCGAAGAGGAGAAAGAGATCGTTCAAACACTAAAAGTAAATATGGATCTTTTCGCCAAGAAACCTTCAGACATGCCAGGGATAGATCCCAATTTCATGTGCCTTCACTTAGCAATCGATCCGGATATCAAGCCAGTTTCCCGAAGGAAAAGAAAGGGTGGTGATGAAAAGAGGAAAGTAATTGCAGAGGAAGTCGAGAAGCTGTTATAGGTCGGGTTCATCAAGGAGATCAAGTATCCGACCTGGTTATCCAACGTGGTGATGGTAAACAAGAAATCTGGGAAATGGCGAATGTGTGTGGACTTCACGGACCTCAACAAGGCGTGTCCTAAAGATCTGTATCCATTGACAAACATTGACCGCCTGATAAATGCTACGTCTGGGTTCTGTTTGCTCAGCTTTATGAATGCATACTCCGGATACAATCAGATTTGGATAAATCCAATAGACGCACCAAAAACCGCCTTCATGACACATCAGAGCAATTATTATTATGAGGCCATGCCCTTTGGACTCAAAAATGCTAGGGCTACTTACCAGAGGTTGATGGATAAGGTGTTCGCTACTCAGATAGGTAGAAATCTGGAGATCTATGTAGATGACATGGTTATAAAGACAAGTGCAAAATGGTCACATGTAAAGGATTTAATAGAAACCTTTGCATCCATAAGAAGCTACAAAATAAGACTGAACCCGAACAAGTGTAACTTTGGAGTACAAGCCGGGAAGTTCCTCGGATTTATGCTCACTAATCGGGGAATCGAAGCGAACCCGGACAAATGCCAGACTATAATAGATATTAGAAGTCCAACCACGATAAAGGAGGTCAACCAGCTGACCGGGAGACTAGCTGCATTGTCACGATTTTTATCATGCGCAGGAGACAAATCAATACACTTCTTTGCAGCTATAAGGAAGTCTAAGAAGTTTGAATGGACAGAGGAATGTGAAGAAGCCTTTCAAGAAGTAAAGTGTTTTCTGTCCTCGCCTCCTATCCTAGTAAGGAAAAAAAACACACCTTTGGTCTTATACTTGTTGGTCACGGATAAAGCCCTTAGCTCAGTTTTAGTATAAGATGGAGAAGACGGAGAGCAACCCGTGTACTTTATCAGCAAAGTTCTAAAAGGGGCATAGCTAAGGTACCAGAATATTGAACAGTTGACGCTGGCAGTAGTTATCACATCCCGAAAGCTGAGACATTATTTTCAAGGTCAACCCATCACAGTCAAGACGAATTACCCAATCAAACAAATACTGAAAAAGACCGACTTAGCAGGACTAATGGTCAAGTGGGTAGTAGAGCTCTCAGAGTATGACATCAACTTTGTGCCCAGAACCAGTATCAAGTCACAGACACTGGCCGATTTTGTGGTAGAATTAAGTGCACCAGCTGGAGAAGAGGTCTCAAACAGATGGATCCTCTATGTAGATGGATCTTCAAATCTCAAGGGAAACAGAGCTGGAATAATTCTAGAAGGACCCGAAGATCTAACATTAGAATACTCTTTAAGTTTCAATTTTTAGGTTAGCAACAACCAAGCAAAGTATGAAGCTATGATTGTCGGAATGAAATTGGTGAGAGAGGTCAGAGTAACACATTTATTAGTGAAGAACGACTCCTAGCAAGTGGTCAGACAGATGAAGAACGAGTACCAGACAAAGAATTTCACCATGATAAAGTACCTTCAGAAAGCTTCAGGAATATCCAAAGCATTCTCAGAATTCGAAGTCGTCCACATCTCAAGAGAAGACAATGTCCGGGCCGACCTCCTAGTCTGATTAGTAAGCTCAAGGAATTCAGGAATGAATAAGACTGTGATCCAAGAAGTTCTCGAAGCACCCAGCATTCAATCAGAGGAAGTAATAACGAATAAAGGATCCAGGTTGCACTCTTTTCCCTTGCAAGGGCAAGGGTTTTAAACGAGGCACCTGGACTTAAAAAAAATTATGTCTTGTTTATAGGTATTCGGCTAAAGATGGTGAGTTATTACTCAGAAAACTCCTATAAACGTGTTGACTTGCTCCGCGTATATAGGTCACCCATAAACACTCCGCGTACACGGGTTGATTAAACTCCTATAAACGTGTTGACTTGCTCCGCATACATAGGTCACCCATAAATGCTCCAAGTACATGGGTTGATTAAAATCCTATAAACGTGTTGACTTGCTCCGCGTACATTGGCCGCCCATAAACACTCCGCGTACACGGGTTGATTAAACTCTTATAAACGTGTTGACTTGCTCCGCGTACATAGGTCGCCCATAAAAGTTCCGCGTACACGGGTTGATTAAACTCCTATAAATGTGTTGACTTGCTATGCGTATATAGGCCGCCCATAAATGCTCCGCGTACACGGGTTTATTAAACTCCTATAAACGTGTTGACTTGCTCCGCGTACATAGGTTGCCCATAAACGCTTCGCGTACACGGGTTGATTAAACTCCTATAAATGTGTTGACTTGCTCCGCGTACATAGGTCGCCCATAAACGCTTCGCGTACACAGGTTGATTAAACTCCTATAAACGTGTTGACTTGCTCCGCATACATAGGTCGCCCATAAACGCTCCGCGTACACGGGTTGATTAAACTTCTATAAACATGCTGACTTATTCTACATACATAGGTCGCCCATAAACACTCCGCATAGACGGGTTGATTAAACTCCTATAAACGTGTTGACTTGCTCCGCGTACATAGGTCGCCCATAAATGCTCCGCGTACACAGGTTGATTAAACACCTATAAACGTGTTGACCTGCACCACGTACATAGGTCGCCCATAAACGCTCCACGTACAAGGGTTGATTAAACTCCTATAAACGTGTTGACTTGTTCCGCGTACATTGGTCGGCCATAAACTCTACGTGTACAACGGTTGATTAAACTCCTATAAACGTGTTGACTTTCTCCGCGTACATAGGTCGCCCATAAACGTGTTGACTTGTTCCGCGTACATGGGTTGAACAAACACTTATAAATGTGTCTACTTGTTCCGTGCACACATGCCGGATAATCAATTATGAAAATGATGAAACATCTAGGCCTAAGCACACCAAAAGAAACTTGGGGCTCATGGGTATCAAAGTCATTCATGACCAACTGCCAAAGGCTTATAAAGAACTGGGAGCAAGTCTCGGACAAAAGGACACCCAAGTCAATATCGTAATCGGCACCTAAGACTATAAGAGTTCTGGACTCTCTAAAGTGTTAGAGTTATATAGCCAGAGGTTTTTTAATATATAGTCGAGTAACAAGCTATCCAAGAAGCCTTAGAAATCAAACTAAGAAAAGCAAAATGGAAAAATAATACCCGTCACTTTATAATCAGACACCTTAAGTTATTCTAACTTAGTGCCTGAGGGGCTAGATATACGCACAAGATTATTTGCAAAGGAATTAAAATGATGATAAACAGAAACAACATTAAGAAAAGCTACAAAAGGGACAAGTATTGTTCATTACAAGGCCTGAAGGCCGAAAAGTAAAAAGAAAAATGGGGGACAACACCACACTCCCTTACAAAAACACAAAATTCATCAAAAGCATATCCAAAGGGATGTCTAGTCAAAACAAGGAGAAACTTCAAAATCAATTAGCGGTCGAGGTGCCATTCGCGCCAGCGTCATCCGGGTTCTCATTCCCGTCATTATTGACAGGAGTAGAAGATTTCTCCGGGTTCTCATCCATTTCTACAAGGCGGCCATCCTGCACCACCTTGAAGTAATCCACCTCGGATAGATCCAGCCCGGGATGGAGGCATAAAACTTGATCTTTGGCCCTGTCGAAAGCCTCGTCACCAGCAGAGAAAAATTCAATTTGAGCCTTCTTAAGGGACTCATTAAGCTCGGTATTGGAAGCCAAAAGTTCTTGATGAGAAGCCTTGATTTGCTTCAACTCCTCAGTAACCTTTGATAAAGTCAGTTTATGCTCGGATTCAAGGGCCTCCTTGTTTTTTCGCTCATTGGCTAGTTCTTTTCCAAGCTAGAAAGCTTATCTGATTGAGTCCTATGAGCTTCTTGTAGCCAGGTAATCTCTTCTTTCAGTTTCAGCTCTGTCTTCTCAAAATCATTGTTGGATTCAAACAACCGGCGAGTAAGGAAGGTGCACCTCATAAGATAGGAGCTTATATTTTAGGCGATCTTTTGCCTTCCAATGGATTTCACTTTGTTAACTTCCTCGGTGGCGTTAAGATGGTCATACAGAAATTTAAGTCCATCAAAGTCGTTGGACCAAAATTTAAACTCCCCGGACGCAGAAGTTTCCCCGGGGACTCTCATAAGAGAAGTAATCTCCATATCAGCTTGCCAGACTTCGTCAGCCATTAAGGTTTCCAGCTTTTCAGAGCACCCTGTGAAACCTCTTCTTGAGTCTGAGGAGCATTGGGTTGAATATCACCCTTACTCGGAGGAGCCTTAGTATTTGTACTCCTTATCTGCTTTGGTTGACGTACTTCTAACCCACTCGGGTCTGACTTCGGCAATATAGAGTTCCCGGCTCCCTTCCGGAAGCTCGAGCTTCCTGCATTAACTTCTTTTATTCAGCTACGGATAGGCTCATCATCGTATCTACAAACACATATACGAACATCAGGAAAAGAATAATTGGGAATGATGAAAATAAATATAAAGAGTTACCCAGAAAGGCGAGTAGTTATTCGTCGCTTAGAGATAACAATTCTTTGACCTTCATCATATGGAAGGAGTCGAGAAATATTAGAGATTGGGTTTCCAGGTCACTTAACTTATCAATGCTGAAGCCAGTGATCGATAGTGGACTTTCAACCCAATAAAAAGGGAAGCGAGGCTGGCCGTCTAAAGCATATAATACTTGTGGACACCTCGGCCCACTCTTTACCCTTAAGAATCGATTCTTATAATTCTTATAGTTTGAGGTGTATGCCTGGAGAAAACTCCATCCAGGAACCCCACTGATTTGTACCCAACTACAGTTATCAACACCCTTAACCTCAAAGAAAGAGAAAAATAGAACAATTTTGGGGGTGATGTTTAAAACCTCACAAACTCTTTCAAAGGCCTTTATAAAACCCCAACTATTGGGGCGAAGTTGAGAAGGGGCTATGTTCACGATTTGTAAAACATCCGCTTCAAAATCGGAAAGGGGTATCTGGATGTTGAAGTCGTCTAAAACCCCATCATAAAAATAGAAAAAATCTTCCTTGACACCTTTAGGATGGAGTATACAAACCCGTTCTCCGAGAATACATGATTCCAAAACAACATCATCCTCGGACCCTATTGAAGATATTTGCTTTTTGGATCGAATTTTTGCAATTTCTATATTATCAAAGACGCTATTCTTATAGTTCATGACTTCGAGATCGAAGGGAGCAGCGGCCGTCATCGAAGTCTCTACAAAACTTGAGGAAGATGAGTCAGGGTCAAAATCACTTTTAGAAGTGATAATATCACCATAAACTTCATTTATAACCCGTCTATACTCTTATGGTCCTAAAATGTCTTCCATTTCCCGCATGCATTGCTCCCACAACTCTTTTCTCTCCACGACACTCATACCAACGACACTACCACTACCATCATCGCCCCGTTCCCCAAAGACGGACATTCTTTCTAAAAAGTGAGTAGAAAATAAAGGAAAATCAAGAGCGAAAGAAAAAATACCTGAAATGAAGAGAACACTTGAAGTTGAAACGGACTTGTTTAAAGGAGAATAAGAGCGTAGGAGTAAAGGGAAGAGAAAAATGACTTTAATAGGCGCCCAACGTTCAAAAATAGCTAGAGAATAGCCACTCATAACGCATTAAAGTCATCATAATGCTAGGGAAGATTAGGGGACATGACCGTTCGAAGGTTCTGTTTGACACGTAAGGACCTAAGAAGAAAAGCCGACTTATACCACGACATCAGTCAAATATATCTGGGCTCATGTTACTGCCAAGTATTATACCCCTATAAATGGATATAGTACTCGGGGGCTTCTGTACATGCCAAATGTATTTTAAGCCGAGTTGTGTAGCCGGACAAGGTTAAGCATGAACTAGACTATGATAACAAGAAAGGTCGAGCAATGCAGAGAGCTAGGCAAGTATCATCCATAACCCGGGCAGGTCAGGGAGCCCGACTCCCATCAGCCGAACTCCTAGGAGGCCGAGTACTGACCTCCATCAACCTGGTACTTACGCTGAACATGAACTCAACTGGCACACCAACAATTGTAACGGTGGCGGTGCATCAATGCGGACGTTACCAGAGCTTCAAAGCCTACATTCATGAAGGGGAGTTACAGCAATGAAGGCCATGTAACGTTAGAAGACCAAGAGACTTCTCTTAATCACATATCTTAATAGAAGACTATAAAAGGGGCTCCCACATAAGAGTTAAGCAAGACACAATCATCTTGAGACAATACACAACACAAGTATAGCTCTCAAATCCCCAAATATCCCCCACAGTATAGATAACGTAGCTCTTCTTGTCCAGGACAAGGGGAATTAGCACTTTTGGTGTATCTAACCATTTTTGGCTAGAACATCTGCCACTTTAGTTGATTATAAGGCTTTATATAAACAACATAATCTAAGAAGTTACCATACTCAATATTCTTTTTTAATATTTCATCTACTTGTCAAACATAAACATGTTTTCCTATCCAATTATATATATATATATATATATTTATATATATATATATATATATATATATATATATAAGGAGTTGAAAAATACATGTACATTGGAGTTTTAAACAATTAGTTTCATGCTTATGCAATTTGTTCCGTATAATGGGTGATGATTGAAATTCTGGTATCAGATATGTGATGTTGATGAGATGTTACAACATCAATATCTTCTATACGAACAGGACAATAAATGTAACAACACTTAAAAGCAATAAATAAACACAGAGAATTGTTCACCCAGTTCAGTCTAACAACCTACGTCTGGGGGCTACCAAGCCAGGGAGGACATTCACTATCAGTAGTATTAATTCATAGACTCTACAATCAACATACAAGTTGATAATCTATTCACTTAATCACTACCCAATGACACTTCTACCTAAGACACTCTTAGATATGAGACACCTCTCACTCCCCCTCAATCATAGCAGTGATAACAACATTCAATAAAGAAAGTAGAAGACACACTTCAACGACAATACCTTGGTCTTGCTTAAAAGCTTCAATCAAGAACAAACACTCGTGCTTAAAAGCTTAGAGTAGACAACATACAACTCAACTTAATCAGTCCAATTCAAACATCAAACCAGATGAATGAATGGCTCATAATACACAGACGAAAACACAAACCCTAATACTTGACACTCAATACACAATCTCTTGTGTTCGTATCGTCCAAGTAGGGTTGAGACTTCTTTAAATAGAAGCAGATTCTTGGGCTTGGGCTCTGTTAGAAAAACACAGATTTGATGCACAATGAAAACAGATTTTATCTTCAAATCTTTTCGTCCTGAATATAGAAACAAACGATTGCATTTGAAAAAATCTTCTCCAAGAATTTCGCCTGCAATCTCACAAACAGAATCTCTCAAAGCATAATAAATAACTTGCAGCCCTAAACCACACATCAGTCTTGACATGATGTTCTCTCAATAGATGTTAAGACATCAGTCTTGACATCATGCATAAAAGCTGCAATACCAAACAACACACCACAAGCAGAATGTCAGAAGCACATGTTAAGACATCAGACAAGACATCTTGATCAACCACATTGTTTTACCAAAATCGTTGCCAATAATAGAACTAACAATCTCCCCCTTTGGCTAATTCTGGCTAAAATACCATCAGCACACTTCAGAGATACCTGCAGCAGAAACACGCCACTCAAACAAATCTAACATTCTGAAAAACAAACAACCAAGGAAACCAGCTGCACACTTTGCAGCCCACAACAATCACTACAAACTCCCCATCTAGCCAACATCACAGAACATCCAACAAAGCCAAAAATCACTACTCACGTTACTCACTTCTCCCCCTTTTTAGCCATAATTGGCCAAAAGACCACTATCAATTTTCAAGTACCAAGAAAAACAGTTGTAACACAGCTTGGAAAGAGGACTCATTAGTCAATAGAGAGAGGTGCACATACACCAAACAACTTTGACTGACCAGGCGATACAAACGAGAGTTCCCATTTGAATTATAAAAACTACACTAAACTACTTCTTACTACAGCTAATCTGAGAAGGAAACATGAGTCAGTCCTCCAAGACAGTTGATACACACAAGGGTCAGTTGAAGCAAGACCAGAAGAACAAGATCACAAAGCCAAAGGAGATGAAGTCCAAAGAAATGACAACAGGTGGATCCTCTACAGGGGCAACAATGACAGGAAGAAAGACAGAAAGAAGGATGAAGACCAACAAGAAGGCTCAAAAGCAATTACATGGTTCTGAGGATGAGGCAGATGAAGATTGGGTTACATTCATTAACTCAGGTAGTTGGAATGAATAGCTGAATCCAAACATGAAAACTCCTTGCTTGTAGTTTCACAAAAATTGTAATATAGAGTATTTCCAGCAATAAAATTGTTCTTGTATGTTTCCAACCATTCTTATTTTGTCAATTTCACCACATAAGACACCTGCACCAAAAACCACCTTCCTGCACACACAAAATCTACTAATCCTCATATATGCAAACCCCTAATTTGCTTCTTAAATTTTCAAATTGATTTGCATCTAAGGCCTTATTAAAAATATCAGCTAATTGCATTTCAGTAGCAACATGTTCCAAAGCAACCACTTTATCTTCAACCAGATCTCTTATAAAATGATGACGTATGTCAATATGCTTAGTCCTGCTATTTTGAATTGGGTTCTTGGAGATATAGATTGCACTCAGATTATCACAGTACAATGTCATGACATCTTGCTTGACATTGTATTCAGTTAACATTTGCTTCATCCAAACCAGTTGTGAACAACTACTTCCTGCTGCTATGTACTCAGCCTCAGCAGTAGAGAGAGACACACAGTTCTGCTTTTTGCTAAACCATGAGATAAGATTGTTCCCTAAGAAGAAGCATCCTCCAGAAGTACTTTTTCTATCATCAGCACTCCCTGCCCAATCAGCATCACAATATCCACTCAATTCAGTGCCTGATCCATGAATGTATAGTATGCCATAGTCACTAGTACCATTCACATATTTCAGAATTCTCTTTACTTGATTCATGTGGCTAACTTTAGGTTCAGATTGATATCTGGCACAAACTCCTACAGCAAAGGAGATATCAGGTCTGCTAGCTGTGAGATACAGTAGGCTTCCAATCATGCTTCTGTATAGGCTTTGATCCACACTCACTCCATGTTCATCTTTGGACAGCTTCAGGTGAGTAGGAGCAGGTGTCCTTTTGTGATTAGCATTCTCCAGACCAAACTTCTTGACTATGTTCTTTGCATACTTGCTCTGAGAGATAAATATGGAGTCTTCCATTTGTCTAACTTGCAGACCCAGAAAATAGCTGAGTTCACCAACAAGACTCATCTCAAACTCAGACTGCATCTGTTTCACAAAATGTTGAACCATTGCTTCTGACATCCCACCAAACATTATGTCATTAACATATATTTGAGCTATCAACAGTTTTCCTCCTTCCTCTTTGACAAACAATGTCTTGTCAATTCCTCCTTTTATGTAGCCATTCGGAGACAAGAATTCAATAAGCCTGTCATACCAAGCTCTAGGTGCTTGCTTTAATCCATAAAGAGCTTTCCTTAGTTTGTAGACATGGTTAGGAAATGTTGGATCAATAAACCCCTTGGGTTGATCTACAGAAACTTCTTCATTTAAGTACCCATTCAAGAAATGACTCTTTACATCCATCTGGAATAACTTGAATTTGAGATTACAAGCCACACCTAAGAGTAACCTGATAGATTCCAGTCTGGCCACAGGAGCAAAAGTCTCATCAAAATCAATTCCTTCTACCTGAGTATAACCTTGAGCAACCAGTCTAGCCTTATTTCTAGTGACCACTCCTTATTCATCAGATTTATTCTTGTAAACCCACTTGGTGCCAATCACATTTATTCCATCAGGTCTTGGTACAAGATCCCACACTTCATTCCTTTTGAATTGTCCCAGCTCTTCTTGCATGGCATTAATCCAAAATTCATCTTTCAAGGCTTCTTTAACATTTTTGGGCTAAATTTTGGATACAAAGCAAGAGTTTGACACAACTTCTCTTGACCTAGTGGTAACCCCTGAGTTTGGATCACCTATGATAAGCTCTTTTGGGTGGTCCTTTTGCACTCTGATGGATGGTCCCTTGTTAGGCTGCTCTGGTTCAGGTTCAGCAGCAGTAGGACTGGGATTTCCACTTCTGTTTTTAGCTTCTGTTGATACATCATCAACAAATGTTCCAACATCATCCAGGACATCAGCAACTTCCTTCATTCCATAGTCATCAACAACCACATTTATAGATTTCATCACAACTCTAGTTCTAGAGTTGAATACCCTATAAGCTCTGCTATTTGTAGAGTATCCCAAAAAGATTCCCTCATCACTTTTGGGATCCATTTTCCTCCTCTGTTCACGATCTGACAGAATATAACATTTACTTCCAAAGACATGAAAGTACTTCACACTTGGTTTTCTTCCCTTCCACAGCTCATACAAGGTAGCTGAAGTACCTCTTCTCAAAGTAACTCTATTGTGAATGTAGCAGGCAGTATTCATAGGTTCAGCCCAGAAATGGTAAGGAAGCTTTTTGGCATGAATCATTGCTCTAGCAGATTCTTGAATGGTTCTGTTCTTCCTTTCAACAATTCCATTTTGCTAAGGAGTAATAGGTGAAGAAAACTCATGACTGATGCCTTCAGTAGAACAATATTCAGCAAACTTGCTATTTTCAAACTCTCTTCCATGATCACTTCTTATTCTGATGACATTGCTCTCTTTTTCTCTTTGGAGTCTTTGACAGAGATCTTTAAACACATCAAACACTTCTGTTTTGTCTTTGATAAAATTCACCCAAGTGTACCTGGAATAATCATCCACAACTACTTAAGCATATTTCTTCCCACCTAGACTTTCCACCTGCATAGGCCCCATTAAGTCCATATGAAGAAGTTCCAACACTTTAGAAGTAGTGGGATGTTGAAGCTTTTGATGTGACATCTTGGTCTGCTTCCCTATCTGACAGTCTCCACATACTCTTCCTTCTTCAATTTTGAGCTCTGGCATTCCTCTTACTGCTTCTGTAGATATGAGTCTCTCCATTCCCTTCAGATGTAGATGTCCCAACTTTTGATGTCACACTTTGACTTCATCTTCTTTTGCAAGAACACATGTGGAGGAACTTGAGTCTTGCGACACCCATAGGTAACAGTTGTCCTTAGACCTATCACCCTTTATGATAACTTCACCTTTCTCATTTGTGACAATGCACTCAGTTTTTGTAAAATTAACTATGAGTCCTTGATCACATAGTTGACTAATACTGATCAAATTTGCTGTCAACCCCTTGACTAGTAGTACATCATCAAGTCTAGGTGTACCTTCACAATTCAGCTTTCCCACACTCTTGATTTCTCCTTTGACACCATCACCAAAGGTCACATGGCCAAAAGAATGAAGTTTAACATCCACCAGCAAATTCTTCATTCCTGTCATGTGTCTTGAACAACCACTGTCAAAGTACCAGTCTTCTTTAGCAGACACTCTAAGAGAAGTATGAGCTATCAAGCTGACAACATCAGTTTTGGAGACCCATTGCTTCTTTTGCTTGATGACTTGATTACCTTTATGAATGACCTATCTGGGTGCACAATTAGGAGAACTCTTAGGATACCCATGCAACTTATAACAGAAAGCCTTTATGTGTCCAAAGCTCCCACAATGATGGCATCTCCAGCGCCTGAATTTCTTCCGAGAGGGAGTCCTGCCAGGATGTTTCAACATCACTGGCTTGGAACTGGGAATAACATCATTTGAGGCAGATCCACTGTTGAACCCCAACCCACTTTTGTCTCCTGTAGTTCTTCCAACATCAAGAATCTTGTCTAGAACATCAGTTCCACTATTCGGCATTCTGATAGACTTGGACATAAATTCAAGTTTAGAGTTCAGCACAAATACTTCATCTTTTAGCTTGGCAATGGTTTCTAGATGCTCTGTCTTTTCAGCCTTGAGTTGAGCAATGATCTTCTTCTGCCTCTCCCCTTCTTGTCAAGCTTCTTCACTGTTAATACATAGCTCTCTATAAGAATCGGTAAGCTCATCATATATGCTCTCTTCATTCCTAGAATCATCATCAGATGTATACCTTCCAGTCAATACCCTAACATGCTTGGCAGTCTCTTCATCTTCCTCACTTTCAGTATCAAACCAGGACACAGATAAGCATTTTTTCTGCTTCTTAAGATATGTAAGGCATTCAGCTCTGATATGACCATAACCCTCACATCCATGACATTGGATTCCTTTGTCATAATTAGGCTTCTCCTCATTTCTTGTTTTCTTCATCTGATCACCTGACCTATTGATGTCAGATGTGGTGTTCTTGACATTAGGTTTATAGCTCCTGTCCATTCTCTTCAAAACCCTATTAAACTGTCTTCCCAGCAGAACAATGGCATTGGATAGCTCTTCCTGAGTTTCAGGACCACACTCTTTCTCATCATCTTCTGTACTAGACACCAAGGCTATACTTTTGACCTTCTTTTCAGATTTGTCATTCAACCCTAATTCAAATGTCTGAAGTGAACCAATCAATTCATCTACCCTCATCTGGATGATGTCTTAAGCTTCCTCTATAGCAGTCACCTTCATATCAAATCTCTTGGGAAGAGATCTGAGAATTTTTCTTACCAGCTTCTCATCAAACATCCTCTCTCCTAGGGCACTAGAAACATTTGACAGTTCAAGTATATTCATGTGAAAGTCATGAATGGTCTCTTCATCTTTCATCCTCAAACTTTCAAACTTTGTTGTTAGCAGCTGAAGTCTTGACATCTTGACCTTGGAAGTTCCTTCATGAGTTGTTTTCAGGATATCCCAAGCCTCCTTAGCCATTTCACATGTGTTGACCAGCCTGAAAATGTTCTTGTCAATACCATTAAATAAAGCATTCAGGGCCTTAGAGTTCCCAAGAGCGAGTTCATCTTCTTCCTTGGTCCACTCCTCCTTAGGTTTCAGCTTTGACACACCATCTTTTCCAATAATGACAAGATGTTTCCATTTTGTCAGAACAGCCTTCCAAGCCCTGTTGTCTAAAGATTTCAAAAAGGCAACCATGCGAGGTTTCCAATAGTCATAATTTGATCCATCTAGAATAGGGGGTCTATTCACAAATCCACCACTCTCCTTGTCCATGGCACCAGAAAGTAACAGCCCTAGATCTCACCTAGATACAGAGTAGGATGACCTGCTCTGATACCAATTGAAATTCTGGTATCAGATATGTGATGTCGAGTGAGATGTTACAACATCAATATCTGTTATATAAACACGACAATAAAAGTAACAGCACTTAAAAGCAATAAATAAACACAGAGAATTGTTCACCCAGTTCGGTCTAACAACCTACGTCTGGGGGCTACCAAGCCAGGGAGGAAATTCACTATCAGTAGTATTAATTCATAGACTATACAATCAACATACAAGTTGATAATCTATTCACTTAATCACTACCCAATGACACTTCTACCTAAGACACTCTTAGATATGAGACACCTCTCATTCCCCCTCAATCACAGCAGTTATAACAACATACAATAAAGAAAGTAGAAGACACACTTCAACGACAATACCTTGATCTTGCTTAAAAGCTTCAATCAAGAACAAACACTCATGCTTAAAAGCTTAGAGTGGACAACATACAACTCAACTAAATTAGTCCAATTCAAACATCAAACCAGATGAATGAATGGCTCACAATACACAGACGAAAACACAAACCCTAATACTTGACACTCAGTACACAATCTCTTGTCTTCGTATCGTCTAAGTAGGGTTGAGACTTCTTTAAATAGAAACAGATTCTTGGGCTTGGGCTCTGTTAGAAAAACACAGATTTGATGCACAATGAAAATAGATTTTATCTTCAAATCTTTTCGCCCTGAATATAGAAACAAACGATTGCATTTGAAAAAATCTTCTCCAAGAATTTCGCCTGCAATCTCATAAACAGAATCTCTCAAAACATAACAAATAACTTGCAACCCTAAACCACACATCAGTCTTGACATGATGTTCTGTCAACAGATGTTAAGACATCAGTCTTGACATCATGCACAAAAGATGCAATACCAAACAACACACCAAAAGCAGAATGTTAGAAGCACATGTTAAGACATCAGACAAGACATCTTGATCAACCACATTGTTTTACCAAAATTGCTGCCAATAACAGAACTAACAATGATTAGGGCTATTTTCAGTCCAGTCTGGTCCGGATATTTACTCTCACGAGAAGTGGGCGGAAATAGTAATCGGGTAAACCGAGACCGGACCGAAATAGTGATGACCTGTTTTTTTGGACCGAAACTGGACTGGTACTTTCAGGGAAACCAAGACCGGGCCGAAATAGTGATTGTCCTTTTTTTGGGACCGAAATCTGACTGGTACTTTTTCAACACATAATTAAGTATCCAATTCTCAAAAGTGCATAAACATAACACAAGAAGTGCATAATCATAATTAAGTACGTAAACATAATTAATTACATGTTCAATTCTAACAGCACAAGTGCTCAAAATTGCATAAACATAACACAAAAAACTTGAATTCTCAAAAAATGCACAAGGAGATTACATTTTTGATGCCTCAGAACAATCTCATCATTAGCATAATGCAAAATACAGATCTTCAAGTTACAGTTGTCGAAGCGACACCCGGATCTTCACCAAAATGATATTTCAAATGTTCATCTTGTGGTTCTTCAAGCTACATATATAAATGCATAAAATAGAGTTGCAGAAAAGTTAGGAAAATGGAAAACATATTGAGCAAAAACCAGAAATGCAAAAAAGTTACTTACAACACTAGCAATGCAGCCCCTTTTAATTCCATACATCTCCTTCACCCAATCACCCCCACAAACTACCATTTCAACTGTCTTAGTTTTCATAGATGATTGTTTCAGATCAATAACCCTTTTTCTAGCACTAAAAATTGCTTCTAAAGCAAGAGTAGTAACCGGAACAGTTAGGATATCCTTTGCCAATATACTAAGATAATGATACTTTGCTTCATTTCCCATCAACCATGTTAAAACATTAAAGCTTTAAGGGTAACTTTCGAGGGGGGCTCATCAAGATACATTTCAAGATCATTTTTTGAATTACTATTATCCCTAACAATTTCTAAAAACATCTAAAAATTTCTCCTTCCCAACCCAGAACCAGAACTAGACTTACTTCAAGAGTTTCAGATACAGGGGCATCAGAATCAGTGGTTCCATAAGTATCTTGATAGAATTGGAAGAGGAAGTTTAAAATAGGCACTGGCTTGATTAGGATTTGGATACAAGAACTGATATACCCATTTGATGAAGATCATATTATACCTATTTGATCAAGTAGAGTTGAGAACAACTTAGGAAACAATTGTATATTCACTTGGCAACATAGGGTTAATTGGCTTACTAGGTAACAGAATCACAAGGCATCATAATAGAATCACAAGGCAACATAATTGGACTCATTATTTAATTTCATCATAGGCATAATTGAATCACAAGGCAACATAATTGGCTTCAGATTTTAATTTCATCATAGGCATATCAAGCAAACAACTAGCTACCTAAGGTACAAGGCCACAAAGTAAAATAGTAACACATTGAATAACCTCATAAATATCATATATATATATATGAATGCAAATGTGATATATATATATATATATATATATATATATATATATATATATATTTGGTTTCATCATAGGCATATCAAATAGTTACCTAAAGTATAATGCAGCAAAATACAATGGTAACATAATTGAATCTACTTGTACATATCTTGGATCAAGAATGACACCAATAGATATCAATGTATTAGACTTTGACCAATACTTGTCTTATTACAACTCCATTTTTAGTAGCAAGCTTTTGCAGCTTAGGATTATGTGAGATGCTTGAAGGTTGATCAAGTAACACCTTCACACTCTAAAGCTCAGCCAAGAACAAATTGGCAGTAGGGTAAGAGGTGCCACTTATAATTGTTGTAACATTAGCAAAAACCTCCAAAAAATTGCAAATATCATGAAAATCTTCCCAATCATTACCCTCAGGCAAAAAGTTGATAAATACACCATTTTCCTCAGCATATCTAGGTCACACTTCTCTATAGTGGTATGCAGTGGACAACATCAACCAGGTTGAGTTCCACCTTGTCTTAGTATCCAACACTTGCATTCTGCCTTCAAGTCGCAACTCATCAACAATTTTTTGAAAGCTTTGCATCTAGTTTCAGAATTGATCAAGTATTTCACACCACTTATAATCTTACCAACAATGTCTTTAATCATATCAAGACCATCCTGAACCAACAAATTTAAGATGTGTGCACAACACCTCACATGAAATAGTTTACCATCTAATGGTAAATTTCTCCTACCAGAATAATCTCTCTTCAATCTAGCACCGTAGTTATTATTGGCACTAGCATTATCTACTGAAATTGAAACAACCTTATCCCTTATTCCCTAATCATCCATCACCTTAATCAACTCTCTACACAGAACCTCCCTAGAATGTAGTGGTGGAACATTCTTAAAAGATAAAACTCTTTTGGAAAACTGCCATTTTGAATCAATGAAATGACCGATCACAGTCATATAACCTATTTTCTGTTCACCAAACCACCACAAGTCAGCTATAAGACTGATCCTGTTAACCAAAGATATATACTTTTTCATCTTAACTATCTCAGTCTCATAAAAAGTCTCACAATCAAGCATAGCTTGTTTCCTTGTAATCTTTTTGTACCATGGATAAACCTCTCTTATAAACTCATTAAAGATAAAACCTTTCATAACAGAAAAAGGAAATTCACGACCTAGAACCATATGTGCTGCAAGTTCTCTAAACCTAGCATGATTATATTTCCAAGTTGCCAAACTAGGAGTACTAGCACTACCACCTACATTTAACCTAGACCGTGCAGCCTCTTTATTATTATTACCTGTCAACCTCAACTTTCTTAAAATACAAGCTTCTAAATGTTTCTAACCATTATAAGTACTTTTCCACTTCACATCATAAGTGTAAAGCTTACCACACCATATGCACTTCCACTTCTTAATACCATTAGGCATTTCAATAAGTAGCATTTTAGTATGAACATCAAATTTTTTGGGACGAAGAACTTTACCAAAGGCATTTCTCTGGGTACTCTGATCTTGGTCACCTGGAAGGGTTGACCCATCAGTAGTATTCCGAGTAGTTATATCAGTTGTAAGCTCCAAATAAATCATCTTGCCAATCTCTATATTTCCATTCATTGTCTCCTCCTCCCCATCAAGATCGATTTCAATATCAACATCATCCATGGTTGGAGTCAATGATGAATCTTGAAAAGACATGGAAGAAAATACAATATCAATCAAACAATAATATAATAATTTTCAAAACTTAACAACAAAAGTTAAAACTTAGGTCAAAATTGAAACATGCATGTACAAACAACAATTAAAACATGTTAGCTAAAATAGAAACATGTTTATTATCATTTCAAACATGCTAAAATAAATAAAACACTCAGAGATTAACGAACATGGTAAACAAAATATATCGAACAAGTTCTACATTGATTCTGGAAGAAATTAAAGCTAATATCCAAGGAGAAAAGCTCAGAGTTATTACGCTATATAATAAGCTCAAGCCTACATTCGAAAGCAAGTATTCACATTGAAGATTTTATAGTTCTATGGTTTACAAGAGTCCTTGTTATTTTCTGTACATTTTTATGTTTCAGTAACTTGGCACAAAAGGTTTGTATAGTTGAGTTGTATATTCAACATCTTTATGTACACCTCAATGTTTCAGTAACTTGGCATAAAGGCTTGTCTAGTTGAGTTGTATATTAAGCATCTTTATTTACACCTCTATATTTCAGTAACTTCTCATATTTAGGAGGAGTCTTATATAGAAATTCATTGAGTAGTGTTAGAAAGAGGTATTTAAATAACATAGAGTTTGTTGTTGCTTGTAAGACTAATTGTACTAAGCTACTAATAGTGAATTTCCTTTCTTGGGTTGGAACCTAACTCTTTAGACGTAGGTGTTGTTTGCATCGAAATAGGTTACCAATTATTGTGTTCTTTATTCCTTTTCTGCTTGATCATCTTGTACAACTTAATATGTATTAATTATGGTAATTCTGTTTCAACTTTTCAAACAAGTTTTCTAGGACATCGTGTTCAACATTTGTCCCCTGAGGAACAAAATTTCAACTGGAATCAGAGCGGGCACCCTTGCTTGTTGGGTGAGATATAGGGAAGATAAATTATGCTCAAATGGAGACAATTAAAGATGGAGGATCAGTTAACAAACCACCTGTCTTGGATGACACCAATTATGATTATTAGAAGGCTCTGATGGTAGTCTTTCTAAAATACATGGGAAACAAAGCATAGAAAGTTGTGATAAAATAATCTAAACTTATAATGATCACCTATGATTGATGCTAAATATGAGGAAGCTCTTAGAAACTCCAAGGCTTTGAATGCTAACGTCAATGGTATAGACTAGAACATGTTTAGGTTGATCAACACATGTTCAGAAGCTAAAGAAGCATGAGATATTCTTCAAAATGCTCATGAAGGCACCTCAAAATTTTGTATGTCAAGGTTACAACTCCTTACAACTAAGTTTTAGAACTTGAGGATGAATGAAGATTAGTCTATCTATGAATTCCATATCAGTTGGTGTGATATTGCCAACACTTCCTTTGTCTTAGGAGAAATGATGTATGAAGAAAAACTAGCCATACAAATTCTCAGATCATTACCTAAGAGGTTTGATATGAAAGTGGCTTTTATTGAAGAAGCTCAACACTTGAGTGTCATTAAGGTTGATGAACTCATTGGTTCTCTGCAAACCTTTGAGATGTCCATCAAAAAACAAAGGGATAACCTTTGTTTCCAATACTGAATAGAGTCAAGGGCATATAGAAGAGGACTTGTCATATGATATAGCTCTCCTTAGTAAAAAGTTCAACAATTCCTTGAAATATCTGATCAGAAAGTGGAGGACAAATGTCCAAGACAAAAGGTCTGACATCAACCCCCAAATCAAAGGTGGGAGTGAAGACAAACCAAATGGCGACAAGGGTCATCAATGCTTTGAGTGCGAAGGCTTTGGACACATTAAAGAAGAATGTCCTACCTTTCTACAGAAACGGAAAAAATACTTTCTGCCACTTGGTGTGATTTTGAAAGTGAGGAAGAACCTACCAACATTGTGATGGCATATTCTGGTCTATATGATTCTAATAGTGAATCCAGTTCTAAAGACATATTTAAAGAAGATCCTGACACATAATACATGCTTTTACTCTGCAAATAGGAAGAAATGTGCTTAACCATAGATAATCAGAATAAAACCATATGAACACTTTATGCGGGTACAAAGAAGCTTGCCCCAACCATCACAGGCAACAAAAATGAGATTTCATATCTAAACTCCAAGTTAGGAGACTTGATTCAATATGAAAGGATTATGCCTAATGGAACTCCAAGTATGTGGAGAAGTGTCTAAAGACATGAAGAGGATAAATCTTGAGATAAGCATGAAAGATCAATGCCTGAAGATTCCCTTAATCAAAGTTGTTCTACCTGAAATAAAGATTGAGGTTCAAAGGTCAAACCACATGTCACAGGTTTGTGTGAAACATGTGTCACCTGTTCTCAGTAGTAACATGAAACTTCCTATGAAATGCCACTACTGTGGTAAATTTGGACATAAAAATACTTATTGTTACGATCTGCATGGATAACCTTGGCTTGATAGTCCATCTAAGCTGATCAACAAAAGATGTAGAAAGTCCAAGAAAAGAAGAAGTTGTCATCCAATGCTACTTCAACTAGCTGCATAGATCATACAACGCAAAGAGGTTCCTCAAGTGAAGGATGGTTTGAAATAATAGGGGTACCAAGGACATGTCTAGGGGAAAGACAATTCATGTCACTCCTAGCAGTAGGGCAAAGGGAAGAATCAAGGACTTAGGGAAATTGGCAAACCCTAGTCAGGTGTTACTGAGAAAAGAACCATCTACCAAAAGAATCAGTATAAACCACATAAGTGATCAAAGATGAAATATGAACTTCTATAATTCCAAAAGTGATGTCATCAGCAAAGGTAAATAAGTTCGTATGAATAAGTTCATATCTAAGAAAGAAATCATGGGCTTAAAAGGATTCAAGATTGATGAAGAAAGATCATCTAAGATGCTAAACAAGATGTCTCAACATTGTTCTTAGAATTCTGAATTATATCATGAGGATTGTGTTATTAAATGGAAGGCTAATGGTCAGGTTGGAGGTCCTCCCAATTTTGAATAACCTACAGTGGTTCAAAAGAATAGTGGATATGACTCAAGAATTCCTTCTCATATGATTAGTGAAAATCATGATAAGGTGGTTAGTAAAGCTGGAACTGCTAATTCTCTCCATAATATTCCTCGTGTAATTATGTCTGATACATCTACTGGTGGATATATGAGTAATGTTCCACTTAAGTCTCGACCTATGAGAAGTCATTTTAACCTTCAAATATCTTTTGTTAAAGATTCCCAGGAAACAACTTTGAGTAGTCCAGATGGTGATGATGATATACCAGAAATTTAGTCCAACATGTTGATAAAGTCACATGGGCATAAGGAGAATGCTTCTGGTATCAGATGTGTGATGTTAAATGTGATGTCACAGCAACACACTCTGCTAATATGAACAAGGCAATAACAAGTAGTAAATAACACAATGAATTGTTCACCTAGTTCGGTCTAACTACCTACGTCTGGGGGCTACCAAGCCAGGGAGGAAATTCACTATTAGCAGTATCAAATTACAGACTCAACAATCCCAGTTGACATCTACCTAATTTAATCACTACCCAATGTCACTTCTACCTAAGAAACCACTTAGGTATGAGAAACCACTCACTCCCTAAATCACCTCAGTGATACAATCCAATGATTACAAATTAACCACACAACTTGATGCTGCTTAACAGCTTTGGTCAAGAACAACACACTCTTGCTTAAAAGCTCTAGAGTGAATACACTTTACAACTCAAAATAGTAACACCAATTCAAACATGAATTGTTTAAAAAACACACACAAAGACACAAATGACACTCAGTCTTTAGCTCCCTTTCTTCTTTCGTTTTCAACAAGGGTTGAGGCTGCTTTTATATAATTCTGACTTGGGCTTGGACCTACTCCAAAAATATCTGATTTGATTTATTTTAAAACCAGAATTTAAAACAAATTTGATCTTCAAATATTTTTAAATCTCTCCAAATCAGCCCTAATGTTAGTTACAGAATCTGCTCCATAATCTGCAAATTATCTGATTGGAAATATCTTCTCCAAGAAATTCGCATCCAATCTCTCTAACAGATCTCCTCAAAACACACTAACACACGCAGCCCTAAAACATCACAATCTGATGTTTTGATGTTCTGATATAGTGATGTCAAGACATCACTTATAACATCAGCATATAAAACTTCAACCTTGCAACAGCTAATGTTAGGAACCAATGTTATGACATCAGACATATGACATCAACATTGTTCAACTTTGTTTTACCAAAATTCCAGCCAATACAAGAACTAACAATCTCCCCCTTTGGCTAATTTTGGATAAAACAAACTCTGCCATCATCAGAGGTACCTGCAGCGGAAAAAACTTCAAACCATCAGTAATCACAATCAAACTGCACAATGATAAACTCCCCCTCAAACCAAGAACCAGCATACCAGCTGTTTAAACATGCACACTCCCCCTCAAGCCTAGAGCCATTTCAGACAACTAGGCAACACACAGGCTAACTAACACACAGGCTAACTCTCCCCCTTTTTAGCCACAATTGGACAAATCTACATCAAACACAAAGATCTGGCATCCATTAAGACATGGTCAAAAGCAAGCTTTCCAAGGAACACAATATCCAAAAACTTTGACTGGTCAGGCGATACACCCAATAGATTCTTATAGTACTATAAAATCCAACCCTTCTTCCTTCTAACAGCACCAGAAACCACACAAGAATGAGTCAGTCAACCAAAGATGCAGGAAAGCAACACAGGCATGAGGACAATAAACCAGATCCACTGAAGACCAAGAACACAACAAGGAAAGTCGCTGGAACTTCTTCAGGAGCAACAAGAACAAGAAAACCATCAGAGACAAAAACCATCAAGAAACCTCCAGTGCAACTCCATGATTCTGATGATGAATGGGATGAAGATTGGAAAACTTTTCTTGATGCAGGGGGTTGGGATAATCTTTAGATCTTATATATATTGCTTTTGATGTACTAAAATCCAATCTTGTATGCTTTCAGCAGTTGAATAAAATGTTGTTTCCATGCAAAATCACAACTGCACAAATACTCATTCCAGCACACCTAATCCTCATAAATGCAAATTCCCAGTTTGCTTCTTAAACTTTCAAATTGATTTGCATCTAATGCTTTAGTAAAAATGTCAGCTAATTGTTTATCTGTAGCAACATGTTCTAAAGCAACTATTTTGTCTTCAACCAAATCTCTTATAAAATGATGTCTTATATCAATATGCTTAGTTCTGCTATGTTGAATAGGATTCTTAGAGATATTGATAGCACTCAAATTATCACAGTACACTGTCATGACATCTTTCTTGACATTGTATTCTGTTAACATCTGCTTCATCCAAACAAGTTGAGAACAACTACTCCCTGCTGCTATGTACTCAGCTTCAGCAGTAGAAAGAGACACACAATTCTTCTTTTTACTAAACCAAGATATTAGATTATTCGCTAAGAAGAAGCAACCTCCTGAAGTACTTTTTCTATCATCAGCACTCCTGCCCAATCAGCATCACAAAAACCACATAACTCAGTGCATGATCCATGACTATAAAGCATTCCATAGTCACTAGTCCCATTCACATATTTTAGAATCCTCTTCACTTGATTCAAGTGACTAACTTTAGGCTCAGATTGATATCTGGCACAAACTCCAACAGCAAAAGAAATATCAGGTCTTCTAGCTGTGAGATACAATAGACTTTCAATCATGCTTCTGTATAAACTTTGATCCACACTAACACCATGTTCATCCTTGGACAACTTTAAATGAGTAGGAGCAGGTGTCCTCTTGTGATTAGCATTCTCTAGACCAAACTTCTTCACTATGTTCTTTGCATACTTGCACTGAGAAATGAATATGGAGTCCTCCATTTGTCTAACTTGTAGACCAAGAAAATAGTTGAGCTCTCCAACAAGACTCATTTCAAACTCAGACTGCATCTGTTCCACAAAATGTTTCACCATTGCATCTGACATCGCACCAAACACTATGTCATCAACATATATTTGAGCTATCATCAGTTTTCCTCCTTCCTCTTTAACAAACAAAGTCTTGTCAATCCCTCCTTTTCTGTAGCCATTCACACCCAAGAATTCAGTAAGCCTTTCATACCAAGCTCTTGGTGCTTGCTTCAAACCATAGAGAGCTTTCCTTAGTTTGTAAACATGGTCAGGAAATGTTGGATCAATAAATCCTTTTGGTTGATCAACACACACCTCTTCATTTAAGTGACCATTTAAGAAGGCACTCTTAACATTCATCTGAAAAAGCTTGAATTTGAAATTACAAGCCACCCCTAAGAGTAATCTGATAGATTCCAGTCTTGCCACAGGAGCAAAGGTTTCATCATAACCAATTCCTTCAACCTGAGTGTATCCCTGAGCAACTAATCTTGCCTTATTTCTGGTGACCACTCCTTGTTCATCAAATTTATTCTTGTAAATCCACTTGGTGCCAATCACATTAACTCTATCAGGCCTTGGTACAAGATCCCACACTTCATTCCTTTTGAATTGTTCCAGCTCTTCATGCATGGCATTAATCCAAAACTCATCAGTCAAGGCTTCTTTGACATTCTTGGGCTCAATTTTAGAAACAAAACAAGAATTTAACACAACCTCTCTTGATTTAGTGCTCACCCCTGATTTAGGATCACCTATGATAAGCTCCCTAGGATGGTCCTTTAGCACTCTAATAGATGGTTCTTTATTAGATTGTTCAGGTTCAGGCTCAGCATCAACATGACTGGGAGACCCACTTTTGTCTTCAGTTTCTTTTGTGACTTCTTCAACTGATGTTTCAACATCATCCAGGACATCAGTATCTTCCTGCTTATCAATGTCATCAATCACCACATTTATAGACTCCATCATAACCTTTGTTCTGGAGTTGAAAACCCTGTAAGCTCTGCTATTTGTAGAGTATCCTAGAAAGATTCCATCATCACTTTTAGGATCCAATTTTCTCCTCTGTTCACGATTTGATAGAATGTAACATTTACTTCCAAACACATGAAAATACTTCACATTTGGCTTTCTTCCTTTCTATAGTTCATACAGAGTAGCTGAAGTGCCCCTTCTCAAAGTAACTCTGTTGTGAATATAGCAAGCAGTGTTCATGGCTTCAGCCCAGAAATGGTAAGGAAGCTTTTTGGCATGAATCATTGCCCTAGCAGACTCTTGAATAGTTATATTCTTCCTTTCAACAACTCCATTTTGCTGAGGAGTAATTGGAGAAGAGAACTTATGACTTATGCCTTCAGCAGAACAATATTCAGCAAACTTGCTATTTTCAAACTCTCTTCCATGGTCATTCCTTATTCTAATAACATTACTCTCCTTTTCCCCTTGGAGTATTTGACAAAGATTTTTAAAAACATCAAACACCTCTGATTTGTCTTTAATGAAGCTCACCCAGGTGTACCTAGAATAGTCATCTACAACAACATAAGCATACTTCTTCGCTCCTAGACTTTCTACCTGCATAGGTCCCATCAAGTCCATATGAAGAAGTTCCAAAACTTTGGAGGTGGTGTTATGTTGAAGCTTCTGATGTGACATCTTGGTCTGCTTCCCTATTTGACAATCTCCACAAACTCTTCCCTCTTCAATATTGAGTTTAGGAATTCCTCTGACAGCTTCTGAAGATATTATTCTCTTCATTCCCTTCAGATGAAGATGTCCCAACTTTTGATGCCAAATTTTGACTTCATCATCTCTAGCAAACACACATGTTGAGGTACTTGAGTCTTGTTGCACCCATAGATAACAGTTGTCCTTAGACCTAACACCCTTCATGATGACTTCTCCTTTCTCATTTGTGACATAGCACTTAGTTTTTGTAAAGTCTACTTTGAATCCTTGATCACAAAGTTGACTAATACTGATCAAATTTGTTGTCAACCCTTTGACAAGTAGAACATCATCCAGTCTAGGAGCACCAACACAATTCAACTTTCCCATCCCCTTGATTTCTCCTTTGACACCATCACCAAATGTAACATGACCTGAAGACTGAAGCTTAACATCTATCAACAAATTTTTAACTCCTATCATGTGTCTTGAACATCCACTATCAAAGTACCAGTCTTCTTTGGTGGACACCCTAAGAGAAGTGTGAGCTATTAAGCTGGTAAATTTACCTTTTGGAATCCATTGCTTCTTAGAATTTAAGGCCTGATTACCTATGGGAAACTTCTGTGTGGGAGTATACTAATGTGCCTTCTGAGGATACCCATGTAGCTTATAACAGTAGGCCTTTATGTGTCCAAAACGACCACAGTGATGACATCTCCAGCGCATGAATTTCTTTCTAGAAGGAATCCTGTCAGGATGTTTAAACATCTGTTTTAACATCATTGGTTTGGAACTGGTAATAACATCATCAGAAGCTGCAACATTGTTGTATCCCAAACCACTTTTGTCTCCAGCAATTTTCCCAATAATGAGAATGTTGTCTAGAGCATCAGTACCATTGTTCAACATTCAGACAGTTTTGGTCATAGAATCCAATTTAGAGTTAAGCATGTTGACTTTATTTTCAAGTTCAGTATTTTCAGCCTCTAACTGCACTATGGTTTTCTTCAGCTTCTCTCCTTCAAGACACACTTGTTCAATTCTCATGCACAGTTCTTTATACGAGGCAGAAAGCTCTTCATAAGTAACCTCATCATCACATGAATCATCATCTGACTCACAAACCCCAATCATAGCTCTAACAAACTTAGTTGATTCTTCTTCAGATTCACTCTCACTATCAGACCAGGAAGCAGATAACCCCATTTTCTGCTTTTTGAGATAAGTAGGACATTCCTTCTTGACATGACCATACCCTTCACACTCATAGCACTGGACTCCCTTATCATTATTGGACTTTTCTTTATCTCTAGTTTTCTTCCCCTGGTCTCCTGATCTGTTGGTGTCAGATGTGATGTTCTTGACATTAGGATTATAACTCTTATTTATCCTCTTCATAACCTTGTTAAACTGTCTTCCCAGCAAAACAATGGCCTGGGACAGCTCCTCCTGAGACTCAGCACCTTTCTCTTTCTTAGAATCTTCAGAACTAGATACCAACGCTATACTTTTGGTCTTCTTTTCAGGTTCCTCTTCCATTCCTAATTCAAAGGTTTGAAGAGAACCTATCAACTCATCAACCCTTATCTTGCTGATGTCTTGGGCTTCTTCTATAGCTGTCACCTTCATTTTATATCTCTTGGGAAGAGATCTAAGAATTTTCCTCACCAGCTTCTCTTCAGTCATCCTCTCTCCTAGGGCACTAGAAGCATTTGACAGCTCAAGGATGTTCATGTGGAAATCATGGATAGTCTCATCCTCCTTCATCTTCAGATTTTCAAACTTTGTTGTCAAAAGTTGAAGTCTTGACATCTTGACTTTGGAGGTTCCTTCATGAGTAGTCTTCAAGATATCCCATGCTTCCTTAGCTACTTCACAAGTGTTAACCAATCTGAAGATGTTCTTATCAACACCATTGAATATGGCATTCAAGGCTTTAGAATTCCCAAGGGTAAGCTCATCTTCTTCCTTGGTCCATTCTTCTTCAGGTTTCAGTTTTGAGCTACCCTCTACTTCCTTTCCATTCTCATCCTTTTCAACAATAACAGGTGCTTTCCATTCTTTTAAGACAGCCTTCCAAGCCCTGCTGTCTAATGACTTCAAGAAGGTAACCATTCGTGGTTTCCAATAGTCATAATTTGAGCCATCTAGAATAGGGGGTTTATTCACAAATCCACCAGTCTCCTTGTCTATTGCACCAGAAAGTATCAGCCCTAGATCTCACCCAGATGCAGAGCAGGATGCCTGCTCTGATACCAATTGAAATTCTGGTATCAGATGTGTGATGTTAAATGTGATGTCACAACAACACACTCTGCTAATATGAACAAGGCAATAACAAGCAGTAAATAACACAATGAATTGTTCACCCAGATCGGTCTAACTACCTACGTCTGGGGGCTACCAAGCCAGGGAGGAAATTCACTATTAGCAGTATCAAATTACAGACTCAACAATCCCAGTTGACATCTACCTAATTTAATCACTACCCAATGACACTTCTACCTAAGAAACAACTTAGGTATGAGAAACCACTCACTCCCTAAATCACCTTAGTGATACAATCCAATGATTACAAATTAACCACACAACTTGATTCTACTTAACAGCTTTGATCAAGAACAACACACTCTTGCTTAAAAGCTCTAGAGTGAATACACTTTACAACTCAAAAGAGTAACACCAATTCAAACATGAATTGTTTACAAAACACACACGAAGACACAAATGACACTCAGTCTTTAGCTCCCTTTCTTCGTTCTTTTTCAACAAGGGTTGAGGCTGTTTTATATAAATCTGACTTGGGCTTGGACCTACTCCAAAAATATCTGATTTGATTTGTTTTAAAACCAGAATTTAAAACAAATTTGATCTTCAAATCTTTTTAAATCTCTCCAAATCAGCCCTAATGTTGGTTACAGAATCTGCTCCATAATCTGCAAATTATCTGATTGGAAATATCTTCTCCAAGAAATTCGCATCCAATCTCTCTAACAGATCTCCTCAAAACACACTAACACGCGCAGCCCTAAAACATCACAATCTGATGTTTTGATGTTCTGATATAGTGATGTCAAGACATCACTTATAACATCAGCATATAAAACTTCAACCCTGCAACAGCTAATGTTAGGAACCAATGTTATGACATCAGACATATGACATCAACATTGTTCAACTTTGTTTTACCAAAATTCCAGCCAATACAAGAACTAACAATGATTAAGTTCATGAAGATGTTGAGGTTGATGCAACCAGAGCTAAGGATGGTGGTATGGATAACCATGATCAAACACTGAATGAAGGAATGATAAGTAAGAATGAGAGCATTCTTTTGTTTTGTGCTACAAATAGCAAGGAGTATAGGTTGATTACTTCAGGCACAAAATCTGTAAAGGATAGGTATACCCATATTGAAGATAATATTGATGTGAAGCAAATTGCTGCTGTAAAGGATAGGTATACCCATATTTTTTTATGAAGATGGGAGTATCTATGACTCCATTTCCTTTATTGGTATCATCAGATTAAGTCCAAAACTTTCAGTTTTTCTGAAGCTCAAACTATATCAAATGGATGTGCATAGTGCCTCTCTCAATAGGTACTTAAATAAGGAAGTTTAATAACTCCTTTTTTTCCAGCATAATGAGAAACTCCATGGAGAATAATTTGAGTAAAAACATTAATAATGTTATTGAGAACTCTTTCAGTGTTTATGAGGATGTTATTTGTATGAACAAGGATGTTCATGATATGTTTGATACAGTCAAACAAGGTGTTACTAAAGATGTTGATCTTGGTAAGCATCTCTCATTAATGAGGATATTGTGTTGACGCATTTATGTCAAATGAGGATAGACCTTGAAAGGATGCTTCCAAAAGAAGATTTGATCTCTGAAGAGGATGCTAAGTTGCTAGAGGAAGTCATTGTGAAAGATAATGATAAAGCTCTTATGTATGTTGTTGACTTTTCAGACGACATGGTGGAGTATGTTGTTGATCAGATGCTGGTTGACCTTGAGTTAAGCAAGATAGAAGATGTTGGAAAAATTCCTGAATTTCAAGCAAAGCTAATGAAGGATGATACAGATGATAAGGAAGATGCTTTCAGGAAATGACAGGCATCTTGAGTATCATAGAGGTAACTAAGTCACCAACTCATAAAAAGGACGAGCAATCAGCTCTTTGTTTCTATGAAGAATCTAGAATGATTCAATCAGAGTCAGATGTTGAAGCAAATGTCTTGGTCATTCTGTTCAACATTCAGAAAAGGCTAGATGGCAAAATATTGTAGCGTGCGATTTTTGTCGTTGACGCGACCACCTTATCGCTATTGGTTGGAATTGAGTGCTACTTTCTGATTTCTTATTTATCCTATTAAGCTAGAATGGAAAGGGAAGATATCTAAAACTAACCTTGCACGCAAATGTTTTCTTTAACAAATGCTTAAGATATTAGGGGGGGGGTCCGGGGTCAGGTTATACAATGGGGAGTTGTCAATTACCCATCCTATATATGGTTATCCATAGATCGTTTAGCAAACTATATTGTTATCTACTTACTGGTGTTTATCTGTCGTGGGTTGGGAAAGTTTCTCCTTTGGGACTGTTTGAGAGAGAGAGTATTTTTGTTGATTTCGGGTTTTTTGATGTTTTTTGGTAAGGTATTGGACCTAAGGTTTTTGTTATGTGTGCTCGCTAAGATTTCGCAATCTTATGCCTATGTATTCCCGTTAAAGAAAACAGGAGAAATCGTAGTTCCTCCTATTCTATGGGAGGAAAAAGATGTTTGGTGTCTTGTTTAAAGCCCAAGATTGAAGCTAAAGGTTATTTGTGACTTGTTCAAAGCCCAAGATTGAAGCTAAAAAGGGTATTGAGAATTTGTCATCTCTAAAGGGAGATATCTCATCTGTTTATCACAGTTATTGGGTAACTGATTATAAAGGAGAATTACTTTAACTGGAATATATGGAATCCAACAATGCCATAATTTCCTTTATAAGGGATTTGTCCTGAAGGAATAAACTTTAACTCAGTGTAGAGCAATGCCATTTTTCCCTAGGAATCTTTCATGCCTAAGAGAGGGACATTGGCTTGGATGTAAATAATCCAGAGGCTTGCCACTTACAACAATTAGATGAAAGAAGGGTTTTACCAGGATAAGAGATGAACCACAACTTGGATTTTTGAATCAACAAGTGTGCCACTTATAGCAGTTATCTGGGATTATGGTTTGTTTTGATTGTCTGTTTTGATGTGTGATGTACAGAGAAATGTCTTCTTGCAGAGAGTTTTTGATTTCCTCTGAGGGGATTTTGATTTTTTGTGTGCCTTGATCAAAGCCCAAGGTTAAAGCTAAAAGGTTGACTCTATTAGGGAGTTTTATATCTGTCTTGTACAAAGCCCAAGATTGAGGCTAAAAAAGAGACTGACTCTTTTGGGGATATCATAATACAAAGCCTAAGAGGAGGCTGGAAGGAATTGACTCTTCTGAGGAAATATTTTGTCTTTCTTGTACAAAGACCAAGATTGAGGCTAAAAAGAGACCGACTCTACTGGTGAGAGGTTTTATCTGTCTTGTACAAAGCCCAAGATTGAGGCTAAAAGAGATTGACTCCACTAGGGAGATTTTATATGTGTCTTGTACAAAGCCCAAGATTGAGGCTAAAAAAGGTGATTGACTGACTCAGCTGGAGAATATTTATGGGTGTCTTATACAAAGGCCAAGATTGAGGCTAAAAGGTGTTAAGGGATGATCATTATACAAAGCCTAAGAGGAGGCTGGTTGGGGAATTCCTTATATGAAGCCTAAAAGGAGACTAACTTCTGCTGAGGATTATTGAGATCCAGAGACAGGTCTAAATTAGGGTATCAACTCTTGCTGAGGATTGAAGAAGAGTTGAAATATCAGATGCCTTAAGGTTCTGACTGAGGGTTTATTGATAGTAATTTAGCCCTAGCCGGGGAAAATTAAAGTGAGGGTTTAAAGATTGAGTTTTGAAACCTATGGAGGTTTTAACTCTGTTGGTGGTTGATGAAATGATCAGGGTTTATCCTATGTATTTAGAAGACTTGAGGGTTTCTTTGAGATTCAAAAGGAGGTGAGACTGACCAAGTCTACTGGTATGAAAAGGTTTATCTTTCTATGATGCCCAAGAGGAGGCTGATGTTTTAAGGGATGAGAATCAACCCTAAATTGTTCTAATGTTTTGAGATTCTGACTCTTTGGAGGATTGAACTATCAAAGAATGACTAAGTTATGTCCTATACCTGTAGGAGGTCTTTGGGTCCTTGTACTAAGCCCAAGAGGAGGCATAAGAACTTCTAAGAAGCCTGAGGGTCCTTGTACAAAGCCCAAGAGGAGGCTGGGAATGCTTTTAGGAAGCCTGTGTGTCCAAACCTGAGAAAAGTTCAAGAAAGGTTTCACCGAGAATAATCCTTTCTTTAGTGAACAATTCTAGGGTTTGAAGAAATTCAAGAGAGGTTTCACCGGGAATTAATCCTCTCTGGGGAAAATGAATTTCTTAGACAAATTTCTAGATAGTGACAGTCTTGAGAAAAGTTTCATCGGGAATAATGTATTTCTCTGTTCCATATTGTATAAGCCCAAGAGGAGGCAAGACTGTATCTAGAATTTCCTATGGGGGACTAGTTTTGACTGTGTTGTAAGACTGACCACTGGTTTGATCTAATCCTAGACCTAGTTGCTGGGAAAAACTCTAAGCAAGATAATATACATGCATATATATATATATATATATATATATATATATATATATATATATATATATGTAAAAGAAAGCTGATAGAACTTACAGGTGAGCAAGCTTCCAGTACTACAGCTGTATGGTTAGTTATTCAAGAAATTAAAGAAAGTTTTGATAACAACTATGAATTTGAATCTTAATCAAAAGGGAAAGTTGTTTTGAAAAGAAGATTGGGGCTTATACTCAAGGAGAGGGCCAAAAAAGACAGTGATCGCACCGTTGTTCTGAAAATTGTACCAGGACTTATACCATGACTGGGGCCCAAAAATGTTTTATGTACAAAAGGATGGGTCTTACACTCTATTAGAGGCCCAAAGATTATTTAAAAAAGAAGAAAAATGGGACTTACATCACAAGGGAAGGCCCAGATGAAAATGTTTTGAAAACGGCGATCGCGCCGAGATTTTTTAACGTACTGGGACTTATACAATGACTGAGGCCCTAAAAGGTTTTATGTGACAAGGGATGAGTCTTACACTCTATTAGAGGCCCAAATGTGTTTTGAAAAAGATTTGTGAGGGTGTGAATGATCAAAACCCTAATTTGATAAAAAAAATGTATTTTTATTTGAATAAAAAATCAAATAAAAATGATCAAAATTAACAAATATGTGTAAAACAAGTTTTGGTCTAGGATAAATGTTTGAAAAATCATTTTTTATCCCTAGAATTATTTAAAAATCAATTGAGTTTGAAAAATCAAGAAAATAAATATTTTTAAAATGTTAAAAACAAGTAAAAATAAATTCTTTATGAAAATATTAAATATATCAAATAAATAATATTTTTGTGAAATTTTTGTAGAATAAAATATTTTAACATTTTTATGAATTTTGAAAAAAGAATTAATTCAAAAACATAAAAATTCAGAGAGAAATTAATTTTTGAATCAATTAAATAAAATAACCAAAATTCAGATATTTAAAAATTTGAAAAAGGGTGCCAAGAACACCTTGTTCATGCCCGTGTGCCCTGCTTTGCTCCAATTTGCATTTTCTCACTTTTCTCTCTGATTACTCAATGGTTTTGCATGATTCAAACACCAATCTTGCTCGTTTTTGAACAAGGATCACAACCATATAGATTAATTGCATTTATATTAAGTGTGGAGTGAGAAATCAAATGATAACCTCAAGAACCCTAATTTCAGCATGTACACAATGAAATTCCATACACGATTGATTCATGGCATTTGATTAAGGGTTATTACTCTACATACATGCAGAAACAAGATGGTAACTCAAAAATTCATTTATGATGCATTGAATATAGAGTTTGAAGGCTTCAGGCTTACCTCTTGCAGCTGGTGCTCTAGCTTGATGATGGAGATGTTACAGATGTGTTTTAAGGACCTTGACAACTTCACTATACCCAATGGAGTGTGTTGAGATGCTTAGACTTGATTGGAGATGCTTGGATCACCTTCTGGTACCTCAACTGCAACCTTGTCAAAAGCTTGAGCAACCGACTGGTGATTTTGTGATTCAAGTGTTTCAGGTGTGTTTCAAGGCCATGGATCACTCATATATGATGTATATGAGGTGTTGGCATGATTGGTTTGGTTTGAATCACTTCCAATTTCAAAATCCGATAGTGACTTCAAGTGGAAGGCAAATTTGGAGTGAAAGAGAGATTTTGAGGAAAGCATCAGTTTGGGTGATTTGGTGTACTCAAACTGATCACAAATGAGCTCTATTTATAGTATAGCAAGTTTGTTTTACAAGCAATAGTGAATGGCAACTGGTACAGGTCTTTGGCCAATGGTTGTATAAAGGAATCCAAGTCTTCCATAGCCATTGACTTGAGATTAGAGCACATGCCTATGGTCTTCTGTTGCAGGGATAAAGCTTGACTCATTCAGTTGGGTTTGCTTCAATCCATGCCCCTTGATGTATCCATTGAATGCTTGATGCCAAATTTGAATTTCAAGGTTCCTTTCATGATGATTTTGCATATGGAAGGCTAGATTCTTGGCATCTTGTGTTATGGATCAGATCCCTCATTCATTTGTGTTGTAATTGGATAGAAATTAAATGATCAAAGTGCCTAAAATTATTCTAAGGAATCGTGAGATGCAAGTTTGTACCAAATGCTGTCAAAAAATTGTTTGTGTTTAGGTAACTTGTGAGATCCATAACTCCTAACTCAAATGGAGTTTGATTGAGTTCTTGACATTTTGGAAAGCCCTCATGACATACTTTAACTTTGTTGTTCACCAATGGACCTGGTTCAACTTGGATCAAGGTGAAAAATGACCTCAAAGTTTGGAAAAAGTGAAACATATTCTGACTTGTTGAAAATTTCACTAAGTGTTGGAAAAAGTGGCCATTTCCCATTTTTGTGATTTTGATCAATCCATAACTCAAAATCCACGAGGATTTGGAATCTCTTGTAGTTGACATATTTGAAGTATGTAACATGAACTTTCATTTGAGCTTTGAATGGGAGAAAAAGGCGTTATGGTTTAGGAGTTATGACCTTGCAAAGTTGGTAAAAAATCACTTTTGTTCCATAACTTAGAAAAACTTTGGTTTCTCAAGGTTGTCCCTTTTGCAAGAAACCTCATTTTTCTTGTTTTTTCTTGATAAATGACGATCAAAATCATACATTAACATTGTTTTTGACTTAGGGGAACCATATTTGTGAAAATTTTCAAAAAGTCAAACTTGATTTTGGGCACAGTTGACTTTTTGTCAGATGAAATCTAAACTGTGTGATCCTTTGTGCAATCAAGTGCTTGACCAAATTTAAACCTAATGGATGGATTCCATAGGTATTTTAGGGTGTATTGAATCATGTCCCAAGGTTTGGGAGCATGTCTTGGTCAAAAGTCAAAGATACAATTGACTTTTTCACCAAAACCCTAATTGTGGTCCAGATGAGATTGAAACTTGTGAATCAAGTTTCTTGGATCAATCCATTGTTGTAAATGGATCAATGTAGTGTATTTGAGGCCCTTAAATCATGTCTTGTGGTCTTGGATCATGCTTTGATCCAAAAGTCAACTTAGGGGTGAATTCGGTCAAGAATTGGCTCATGCCCAGAAGAAAATTTTCATCTAGAGGCCTTGGTCGACCAAAACCCTAATTTGGTTACACTGGTGATCTTGAGGCTTGATCCACTTGGAATGTTGCAACCTTGTGCTTGATTCTTGATATGGTAGTCCTCTTGATTCCTTGTGGGTGTTTGAGAGGTTAGACAAGTTGAAGATCATGTCCTTTCTTGATTGATCCTTTGTTTAAGTGCTCTGAGAGGGCTCAAAACCCTAATTCTTGATTGTAGTGTGTGCCCAACAATCCTTAAGGAGATTGATGAGGTATGATGGTACATCCATATTATGATGATGATTCTCACAATAGTAGGAAATCTTGGTGGTCAAAATTTGGGGTATGACAAATGTTGAAGGGGATATGCTTGTCAAAAGAATTTTTGACATTTGAAGAAGTGGTTCTGCTACTGAAGGAAGTATGTGTGACAGACAAGGAGAATAGCATGATAAGTTATACTGGTGATGATGATAGTGATGGATGTTTCCCTCTTGTTAACAGTAAAATGTATTGGGTAAACAAGGAGTAAATTCATATCCTGATGAAGATGAATACACTACTACAGGGAGTTGTTGTAATAAATTACTTCGAG